>CM021105.1:427129714-427223857 GCA_007115665.2 Sequoiadendron giganteum
TGTAGTGCATACTCGTGCATTCAGACTTCCCTAATTCATGGTTGCATTTGTAGTGCAACCCCATTGGGGAAGAGTGTTGGAAATGCCATATCAAGCAAGCCTTCAGTATTGTATTCATTTATTGGTGATGAATTCATCTCGAGCCAATGTATAGTGGTATTTGTGTTGTCCTCAAG
This sequence comes from Sequoiadendron giganteum, assembly GCA_007115665.2. Taxonomy (NCBI): domain Eukaryota; kingdom Viridiplantae; phylum Streptophyta; class Pinopsida; order Cupressales; family Cupressaceae; genus Sequoiadendron; species Sequoiadendron giganteum. Next base: position 427,129,891 of record CM021105.1, read on the forward strand.
GTCCAGTGCTTGCTTAATAATTTCTAGCTCACGATGTCTATTTGGCAACTTAGCCATAAATGATGATGTGTGTACTGTGCTCTCCTCAATTTCATCTTCATCAACGGTGTTCCCACTATTTGGCACTGCTATACATTCGCTAGTAGCAATGGTGTGCAACATGCTTGAAATGTATGTGCTAACTTTAGGAATTTGAGCCAAGCCATCAACACTTATGGCAACATCATTATAGTATGGGTCATATTTCACTTTGTATTGCAATGCATCTCTAATGTGACGTCTACTTACATAACAATCATAGAAATTTCTTGTACTGTGTAGCCTTCAAACTATGAGCACATCCACATCTTCTATCCTTTGAGGGAGAACTTTTGCAATGTTCTTGATATCTTGTGGGAAGCTAATTGTGTGACAGCTATATTTATATTGCCCTCTAGGAGCATGGGTTACTTGCAGTACTGGGTTCACTCTAACAATGAGCATTTCCTCCACTTGGGTCAGTCTTTTCAGCACAACAGGTTGTTCTCCTGGGTCCATGTTGTTGAGTGAGGAGAATCGATGTATACCTCTCTCATTAAAACATCTTTTGCAAGTAGCATGAGTGTTCGATGAATGAAGAAGCATGCCTGGGTAGTTTTCCTTGCATATAATGCATGTTTTCCTATTGGAAAGTGCATCTATCTTTTGTCGAAAGCTTTTCATTATTTTTATGAAGGTAGAAGTTTTGTTGAATGAAGTTTGATCTTGTATATCTTCTTGTGTTTGCATATATTGACCTTGACATGTTTGTTTCTGTAAATTTTTAATGTGTTTCTTTGCTGTTATTTCCTCTCTATGATGAACATAGTAATTGTGGTTTCTCTCAGAATTGCGTACCCTTTGTTCTTCTCTTTGGTGGGGGTCGATTTGGCTAGATTGAAACTTTTTCATCCGCCTTCGGGTGGTTATCGCTTCTTTATGTCGAGCATAGTAATCCTAGTTTCTTTTTCGAGTTTGTTGTCTTCTGATCTCTAGTTGTTGGAAGCAAGCTTGGCTTGTTTCGGGGCAGTGGTCCGCCATCTGTATTGTGGGAATATAAGGCTGAATCAGTAATAAGGGAAGCATAAACACACTTCAACAACTATGTGTGGCATCAGCAGAATATATGTAAAGTGTAAAATGGTAAAAGAATACATTTTGAATATTTATACATCCAAACAAACACACACACACCCATACATATATATAATGGAGAATTATCCTAATTTAATGTTGTCGACACAATTCAATAAAATTGTAGGAAGGTATATTAAGGTAAAAGAACACAAATTCTTAGTTAAGCAACCCAATTAAATATATCTATAAAAAAAGGGGAAAAAAGAAAAAATTACATATTCAACTCATAGTTTTTAGAACTAATATCTCTTAAATTGTAGTTTTAAGATAGTTGTAGATTACATCATGTCAAAATAACTAGGTCCTGCAATGGTAGAAGAAGTAGATTCCACATATATATAGAGATAAGAAAACACATATAGATTGCTACTTTTATTTTATTGAGATTTTACTATTATAGTTATACTTCAAACACAAAATATTGAAGGGAACCAAAAAACCATCAACTATAATGCTATCTTACAATAGAATATATTGATCCCATGGTTTTTCATCAAGGAAAAAGCAGGTTTTGAAGGGACTAAAAACCTTGTACAAACAAGTTTTGAAAGGATATGGAACCCGAAACCAAAAATTTGTCCTAACATAAAGACCATGAGAGCTTAGAGAACCATGGGTAAAAAAGGAATTGAAAGCCAACGAACCACAACCAAAAATAAAGTTGCGAGGAAAACAACTTGCAAGCAGCCAAAAACTAGACCCCAAACAAGAATAATTAAGATTTAGATTTAGAGCTACTCTTTTGGGAACGGAGAGTTATGTCACAAGAAGTCTTAGAAGATTTAGCTTCCTTGCCCTTTACAGAAATGCAATCCTCTTCCACTTGTGCTATGCTGGCAACATGGTAATCTTGTACAACATAAGCAAGCCCACCATTTGAGACACCTGGAGAGGATGCCCCTACACCTTGTGATTCCAAATCAATCACCACAGAAAGACTCCTATGTTGCTCAAATTTCTTCTCAACCGTATAATGTTGTTGGTCATTCTTGTCACTACACATTTCTTTGATATTAGAAAGTAAGATATTGCTCTCTGCAGTGAAGTCAACCTGCTCAACCTTTGTGATAGTTGCCTTCAAACGTTCTTCATTATTGTATGTTTCATTTCTACATGTTAAAGTAAACAAGTATTTTTTTTTCAACACGTCTCTTATTACCTGCTAAGTATCCCTTTCTATGTCATCCTCAAACTGTAGAGAGTATAGCTTCTTCGCAGACATTTGCATGAGTTCTGTTGCTGCTTCATTGAATGCAACTGCCCATAGCATATTTGTGTGGTCCTGCAACTTTATTTGTAGTATGTACCTATAATTACAAGAGGTACATGCTATGTGACACTTTGAGCAAAACCACTTGTCATCTTCAGTTTGCACCAATCTTTTCTTGCATTGTTTTCCCCCTGTTACATTAGGGCATGCTGGATAGCAAAATGATTCAGATGTGATGAACAACAATGTTGCATTTATTGTACATTGGAGATGATGCACTCTATGCAGCATTTGTTCTTGAACATCCCTAATTGTTATTCTTGTGGCAGTCATGGATGGATTGCTTAACTTTGTTGAAGGTGATAGAATATTAGCCCCAATTCATTCAAGCCAAGTTTCTAGTTGTTCTTTCTCTTGGATGTCAAGGTCTATAAATAAATTTGCATTGCTTGATGTGCTCAAGACCTTTCCGTTGTAATCGCAGACTCGCCCATTTTTAATAGTGAGAATAGTAGTTTCTTGTACGTGATACTTTTGTTGAAGATAAGAACCTTCCTTCTCTGCTATTGTGCCCCATAGAGTGATATCTATTATTGATTTGGACATGTCCAACAAGGATATTGTGCACCTTAGGACCTATGTCCCATCTCTTCTCCTAATTGTCGAGCTTCGATTGACATAAGTGACAACTCCAATAACATCAACAGTTGAATTGTTACTCTTCTTTGCAAGTTCACTGATAGGTGTAAAGGAGAATAAGTGTTCTGGAATAGAATGGTCATCTTCACAAAGAGTGACCTTTGACTCTATTGACAAGGAAATTTCTAGGCCACTATTTAACTTGTTGTAAAGCTTATTAGCAGTCTTTACTGCACCACCAGATAACGTATAGATTTTTCCAATAGTAATATTTCTATAATGAAGATCAACAACTTCATTGAAACAAGTCACATGTGTTTCAACCCCTTCTATGTCAATGATGTCGAAGGTGAAAAGTTGACCTGTACCTTTTTGGGTATTGTACTGGCAAATATCCTTTTTAGCAGTCACACGACCTTTGACAGTCCATCTTGGTTGAAAAGGGTTCAAAATTTTAATAGGCGTAATTGTGACTGGTGCTTCCATTCCACCCCTAGAAGGATTCACACCAAATAATCTTCTTGTAGGAGTTGATACTCTAGTAGTGCTAATTGTCTCAGGTTTCACATGTGGATCTGTGGAATTTCCCATTACCTGTTCTATATGGTGCTCTTGTTCCATATAAAGTGAAGTAGGTTCACCAATTATATCCTAGTTTGTAGAAACAATCTCAAGGTTCACATTGAAAATCCACCTATACATGTGCAACACAAGAATAAGAATTAGCAATATAAGGAACAAGCAGAAAATATCATAATATTTTATTTTCAAAAATTGAGAATTCCTTTACTCACCAAGACCCACTTGATTTGGGACAATTATATTTTGTCAATTATATTATCGTTCCAACTGAAATTTCACCTGAGGCTATGTAATGATTGTAGTTTTGTGGTAACGATGCTTTTAGTTTGTAGGCCCCATCAGATATTTCTACCTTGTAGCGATTGTTGCGTTCATGGCCATGTGTAAAGTTGGAAATAGATAAAATCTGCACATTAGGTTCACACCCTTGATTCCCATCATGGATAAGTTTAATTGCATTTGTGGTTAATATTGTAGCCATGGTCTATGGAAGTTGACTAACCCTGCAAAATTATATCATGTGTAAGATAGTGGTTGAATAGGATTGGCATATGTTTTTTTTTAGAAAACGTATACCTCAGTTGTTTAGAGAATTTTTATAATGATGTTTAAATATATCATCATTTTTAGCAACATTGCAATATACATTTGTTAGACTTAAGGTTATAGTTCAAAATAATATTGAAAATAAGGGGACAAAAGTATTACAATAAGTGCTATTCATAAAAAGTAGAACTATATAGATCAATATGTACAATGGCATTACAATATAAACATAATATATAGCAACTAAGATTTGGAATATAAGGTCAACCACTAAATCCATTTCACTCTACATATAGCTATTTTGACATCTTTCGACATCACAAAAAAGTAACTTCCAAGAAGTTATTTTAACTCCCACTAAATCCATTTTGCTCTACACATAACTATTTTGGCTTCTTCACTTGGCTTGACAAGAGCATCTAATTTGTATCATGCTGGTAATCTCGATCAACAATCGCAAAAAAGTAGCTAACTTCCAAAAAGTTAGTTGAACTTATTCGACCATATATTAGTCAATAGAGCTTGGAATTCACACTTTAGTTCAAATGCATTGGCCACTCCATAATATTCACAGTATTTTAATTCACGCAGGAAACCATAATATAGCTCAAGAGCTTCATAGGTCGCATGAAATTTTTGGACAACTTCTTGCACCAATTCAACTTCATGATCTTGCACATTGCATACATCTTGGATTGTTTGCATAGCTTCTTCAAAAATTTCACAGCAACTTGTCAAGATATTGTTTGAAAAAGCTTCAACATTGTTGTGAGGAAAACCCAACCAATCTATAGATGTTGAGTCAGTTGTTGATAGAGGTAACTCATGGGTTTGTGATGAGGGTGTGTTGGACTTAGAATCACTGCTTGAAATAGTAATGACATCTTGAGGTGCTGGTGCATTAGCCATATCCTGAAAGTATAATTCAAAATAGCAACAATAATATTAAAAATATTATTCAATAAGACCCAAACTACAAGCATATTATACACATCATTACGCCCTATTTTATTTCCATAATTGACCCTATGAGATAGTGTGTAAGGATCCATGATATAGCAAATAAAGCTTACATTGCCAACGACAAAAGTTGTTGAATCTAATTCAAAGTTGTCGAATCTAATTCAACTATTATTTTACTATGTTAATTATTATTAGTAATTTCCTATACATTTTAAGGAATAAGAATTACGAAGATATTTTGATTTAGAAAAGTCTAAAGATTATTATATAATTTCAATTTTTTGTTGAAAAATAATATATTCTAGAAAGATTTTTTTATATAATTTTTTGTCACTCTAAATCCATATTATTGATATATAATATCATGCTAATTTAAGTATTTTCACATACTGACTAACCCGTAAGCTAAATAATATATATAATATTTAATTATATTTATTTAATTTTAATCTTTATTAACTGTTAAATAAATTCCACATTATATCTAATAAATGAAATCTTTATGGTAAAAATAGTAGATCTTATCCTTGGATAACACTCAATATATGCTTTGTTCGCATGGAAGGAAAGGTCACAACAAATTTCCTTAGTCCATTCACATAGAACAAGGATGCAAAAGGTGCATTGAGAATAAGGATGTATAAATATTAATATAACAAAATATTATGAAAGTATTTTTAATGCTCATTACTCAAAGATCTCTTTAGTAGATGTAAATGAATTAGGTTTTAGCTTTAAATATAGTACCCTAACCCATAAGTTAATTATTTTCATGTTTCAATTGACTCATAATGGTTAGTTATAATGAATCAACAAGATCCCAATTTTCAATTTATGTTTGAAAAGTGTTTAGATCACTTCCATACTTCTAGAACTAATCTAGGTAAAGGGATTGATGAAATAAAAGTCAAAATCAATTTCTTGGGTTGTGTCATATGAGATCATGCTAACTTCATAATTGAATAAAATATAACTTAGTCAAATTTAGCCCAAAAATAAATGGGACAAATACAAAGAATCAACTTTCAACATTATAATTTTACAAATAGTAGCAAATTCTTTAAAATTGATGATATTAAAAAACATATGTATGAGCCTTAATATTTTAAAATTTTGGAGAGAATCAACTTTCAACATTATAATTTTACAAATAGTAGCTAATTCTTTAAAATTGATGATATTAAAAACCATATGTATGAGCCTTAATATTTTAAAATTTTGGAGAAATAAATTTCATGTAATATTGAAAACAAAAATTTCAAAATTCATTAAAATGTCTTCTAAAAGAATTAAATTCCTAAATAAATCTTATTTGGATCTTAGTTTTTTAATTATTATTTGCATTTATCATTCTTCAACATCTTTAAGATGAAACATTCAATGTTCTAATTCAATTATGGAAGATAGAGGAACAATTCTACATAATGTCTAGTTGGTTCTTAATTCAAAATTTTATAACTCAAATTATTGGCTCATACTCTTTCCTTTAGACCATTGAGGTATGGATTAATATATTTCTGTGTGACTATTGACCGTGTCTTGATATTCATATTCATTTAGACATTAATTTATATCTTAGATCATTTAAACATACCAAGAAATTAAATTACTTCCATCTATGTTTGTATTTGGAACATTAAAAAGAATCATTGACTGCTCAAAAAAATTCATATCTCAAAATCAATTTCTTCTTTCTCTTGTTGATTCAATAATGTTTAATTGTTCTATCTCAACACTATTTTTCTAACATTCTGACATATCAATATTATTTATCTCTTCTAGAAAATCAGCATAACAAAAATCTGGAAGATGAAATGACCTTCCTTTAAAATGAGAGATATATAGTGATTTAAGCCTTGTTTACCTTAAGCTCATACAATTTGTAGTTTTTAATAGAGTTATTTTATCGAACAAAGATACATAAATTTTACTCTTATCATTGAATTTATTTATATTTTCCTTTAGATTTGTGTCTATTTGCAATTCTTCCAAATATTCTTAAAGTTTTAACCAATGGTTTCCTACTTGGTATGGATGCTTCTTCTAAGAGTTTTTTTTTAAATTAAACTTCAATTGATCAAATAAACTATTATATGAAGTGCTTCCCCCATAATCTATCTTCAATATTATAAGCCTTGAACATTAATTTAAATTTTCCTTAAAGTTTCATAATTCATTCTTTCAACTACTTCATTTTGCTATGGAGTATATAGAGCTAAGAGTTGTCTCCTCTTTTGTTGGAAAAAATGACAATTTTCTAATGTATATACTCTCCCTATTATATGATCTTAGGATTTATATTTTTTATCACATTCATTCATAATTTAATGTATAAACTCTTATAGATATTTCAATACATCTATTAACATATTTTATCATAGAAATATGCACAATATCTATGCTATTATAGTTAAATGTAATGTATGCAAAATGTGGAAGCATAGGTAAGGCATGCATTCCGTTTGATAGAATGCCTCAAAGAGATGTCATCTCATGGAATGCAATAGTTGTTGGATACGTACAAAATGGATTTTTTGAAAAGGCTTTAGAAACTTTCAAGCAAATGCAATTGGCAGGTGTAAAACCAGATTCCACAACCTTTGCCAGTATCCTTCCTGCTTGTGGCAAAATGGGCGCTCTGGAACAGGGTATGGACATCCATCGAAGTATAATGGAAGGTTGTTGTAACTTGGATATTAGAGTTGGAAATGCTCTAGTAGACATGTACACAAAGTGTGGAAGCATAGACAAGGCGCGTGAACTATTTGACAAAATGCCTCGAAGAGATGTCATCTCATGGAATGCAATGATTGCAGTGCAGGATATGCACAAAATGGGTTTTGCAAGGATGCTCTCAATATCTTTGAATTAATGAAACATTTTGGAATGTATCCTAACACTGCAAGCTTTGCTTGTGTTCTATGTGCATGCAGCCATGCGGGCTTAGTGGATGAGGGCTGTACGTACTTCAATCATGTGGGTAACCCTTATTGCATTACATCTATGGTTGATCATTCTGTGTGCATGGTTGACCACCTTGCTCTTGCTGGCTATCTCGAGGACACCCTAAAATTTTACATTAAGATGCCAGTTAAACCTAGGGTGATTGTGTGGCTGTGTTTTCTTGGTGAGTGTAGATCACATATGAATATAGGATTAGGCGTATATACAACAACGCTACTTTTTGATTTGGATCCTAAAAGTACTATGGATCACATATGAATATAGGATTAGGCGTATATACAGCAACGCTACTTTTTATTTGGATCCTAAAAGTACTGTGACTCATGCTCTTCTCTCAAACATCTCTGTAGAAGCAGGTAGGTGGGGTGAGGTTTACTCGCAACTGATAGAACATAAGAAACAAACGAAACATAGTAGAAACCCAGATTAGATGAATCATTAGGAAACCTAGTAGATGAATCATTAGGAAACCCAGTAGATGAATAACCACCTAAGAAACAAATGCAAGTAAAAATAATTGAGCAAGGAAATGAATTTTAGACAAAAGATGAAAACTAAAACCCATTTCAACAGAAAATAAAACTGGGCCATGGTCAAAACTTACTTGAAGCAATTTGATTATATTGCTTGTTCCATACACTCTCTGCACACCATTGTGAACTTGTTGGGATTATTTAAGCTTAGCTATTATTTATTGGAGACCACATATGAAGACCCCAAGAAACGACGGAAATTAATGCAAACACAGTCGACCCATACCTATTATAGTTTTCGGACGAGTACCACGCCGTCGCCATGTCTTCATTGACCTATGTAGGACTGAAATCTAATGTAATGTGAATTAATTGTGAAATCTGATCTCAGATTTTCCAATGCCGTGAGAAGATCTGATATTAATTGTCATTAATTCTTATGTTTTGGCTCTCCTTTCCTGAGGATATACATTGAACTTGGCAGTTATGGGAAATGACAAGCATTTTGTTACAGATGCGATTGGAGTACCACTCCCTCAGGCCTCTAACTAGTGTAAATGTCAGGCTTTTAAGATGCAACGACTATCAACTTGCAGCTGTATCGCCTCAGGTAATTTCTAAAGCATTTCTAAAGCAAATACGAAGACACATGGCAACAAAAACGTACATTGATAGGAGGAAGAATTTAAGGCATTAAATGGAAACAATTTGCCTCGGTTTCGTTACCTGCGTGGTCCCAGTGAAATATAGCATTAAATTTTATGATTTAATTTACCCTACCATAAAGTTTGCGGGGTTCCCGCCGGCGTCAGACTGTTGGAAATGCCGGTGGGGTTCCCCCACGTAAATAGCCTATCAGCTAATTAGAAAAACCATTGACTAGTATTTTTTTCATTGTATTTTTATAGTGAAAGGTGATATTTGGTTAACATGTTGGTTGTTTATGTTGGAAGTCAGCCTTAACTTTGACATTTGACATGTTGACCATACCATGCTAATCATTTATTTATTTTTACATATACATGATCTAATAATATTGTGAAAGACAATATTATTAAATTTAAATATAATAATCATATTTATTAAGGAATTTAATAGTGGTGATATGTAATAAATTGGTCAATTTTTACATTGTTTTTTTTAAATTAGCAAATTATAAACATTTCATGATCAACCATTCAAATTTGATAGGTTTTTAATCTTTGAAATAAGCTTGCTCCATCATAATTTGTTTCTTTTTTAAAAATATTTGTGATTTCTCTAAAATCTCCCCTTGAACCCGCACATGTGGCAAATGGGATGGAGAAACCCATCTTACTTAGTTTACTTTAGATTAGTGTGATTTATAATATTTCTCTAGATATAATGGTGAGTATTGAATCCATTTAATGGATGAGATCCAATGTTGAATCCTCTAAAAAAATCATAATCAACTTATTAGTGTGCCTTTAGTTATTTAATCATAATTTAGAATAGTAAACACATAGTTGTAGCAATGTGACTAGGTGATATAACTTTAAGTTATGCTTTAAGTGACCTATATATTTAATTATTTCTTATTGAAAAAATAAATTGTAAGGTTAGCTAAATTAAATTTAGAAATAGTAATTTATTTCTCTTATATCCTACCCATAGCTTAGAAGTATTGTATGTTATAATTATGATATGTCATATGAGTTGTAAGAAAATATATACCATAAATGTATATTTAATTGTATTAACTATTGTACTGGTATTTCTAAATACGATTACTAAAATCACATACATAGAAATTTTATTGGTGATTCAATCTTGCATTCCATTATGGGCATTGGCCTTTTGTATTATTTACATTTTTCTCCTTGGTTCTCGCTATGGGATTAGAGATTGTTTATCTTTCTTCCATTTTCCTCGCTATTAGGTTTTGAATTACTTTTGGTTGGTTACATGGCATCAATTGGGGGTCTTGGTGACCCCACACCTTTACCTTTCAAAGTAGTACTTTGTTTTGATGATCCCTCCAACTCAAGGAATGATGAAGCTATTTAATTCTTAGTGTGTGCAACTAATGAGTATAGACCTCTATAGAAATTAGAAAATCAAGCAAACTCATCTAGGGGTTTGGAGAAAAGTGAGACTAGACCAATTTTACATATCAAAATAGATTTGGTGGTTGATGATGTGCTTTATCTTTTAGATCATGTGCTGATTCGTAAGTTTATGGGAATTCAAATTTGCTTTCCCTTTTTAGAGTCTTGGTCCCAAAGAAAATAGAAAATGGAGGGCGATATGAAAGTTATTTTAGTTTGAAATAGATATTTTTGTAGCTTTTTCTCAAATGGCAGACTAAAATATGGTCTTTCAAGGGGATCCATATTTCAATAATAAGACGGGTTTAAACACTAGTAGGTCAATTTTGATTTGATGGAGGAGGTCCCTTAAAAACTGCTAGTCTAGATATGACTACTTTGTCTTCCCATAAATTTTTGAAGGCTTGATATATTAAATTCTATTGCAATAGGTAAAAGCAAGAAGTTGGGTCCACGAAGAGGGGAAGTTTCGGCAAAAAAAAAAAACTCATAGAAAATGCGTATGCGTTATCAAAAAAATGTGTATGCATTATGCATCGAGTACCTAAGCCTAAAAAAATGCATATGAGCTAAAAAAAATGTACACGTTATAACACAAACGTGTTATATAACGTGTACATGTTTTATAACGTGTATAAGTGATTTATTTAAAAAATAAATACCTTTTAGAAATGTGCATGTGTTTTGTAACACGTACACATTTTGTAACGCAAAACGCGTACGTGTTTTTTAACACAAAATGCATACACATTTCTAAAATGTGTATGCATTTTTAAAAAGCATTTAATTTTTTAAATAATCAAGCAAATAAAGAATGTGTATGCATTTTGTAATGCGTACACGTTTTCAAAAATGCATACGTGTTTTTAAAATTTTGAATTCCCAACCCTCATGCTGCCTCGGTTTTAGACTTGGGAAATACTTGGCAACCCGACCCTTAGCCTTTGACCTACAACTGAGAAACTAAGGAAAATTCAAGAAGAATGTCCAACTTTGGTAATATGGCTGATGGACTTTTTTTTCTGAATCAATCTATGAAATTAAAACCCATTAGAGAAAACGATGTTTAGTTTCCAAATATATAATTTTTATTAAAATTGGATTAAATTTGTTATTTTTAATTAATTTCTAAGAAAACTAGTGCATAAACTTGAAATATGTGGATTTTTTTTTTTAATAACTTTTTTTTGTTAATTTTCTTGTAAAAAAATTATATGGCATCAATCTTCAGAAAATTCTCTACAAAATGAAAAAAAAATGATTAAAAAAAAAATAGTTTAGGTCCAATTATGTTGTCCATACATGTTAATTTTTAAAAACAATAATTAAGGCCAATAAAAATTCAATAAATAAAAAATTACCAAATTTTTTTCTCATCAATCTTCATGTTCTTAGCTCTCTTTCCCTAAAAGGAATTAGCAAAATACTTTTATTTGGGTCAAAAAGTGGTGTTCGTACATGTGCATGGTATGGTAACAAAATAGGGACTATTAAAAAGTGGTTTTTATAAATCCTTATCAAAATTTAATTTCTATCATCTAGGTATTTGAATAAATTACATATTTAGAAACTAGATTCAAAATGCTAAATTTCATAGTACTGATTTTTTTTAAGATTCATTGTGTAAGTGCCTCAAATTTTCAGTCCAAGTGTGACAAATTCTAAAAAACAACAAAAACACTTCCACTTTTTGAACTTTTTGTGAACCTAACTTCTTGCATCAGCCCCAACAATACTTGAAAAACCTTTGGGCCCCTCTCACAAGATACTAGAAAGAAAAGTAACAACCTATGCTCACATATGTGTTAAAATTGATTTGAATAATTCATTGTATGAGTTTATAGAGATAAGATAGAGTAACATGCAATGGATTCAAAAAATACATTATGAATTTATCCCATTTAAATGTCAATTATGTCATGTGTATGGACATATACATAGGAAATTTCGAAAGAAGACTCCCAAAGTGCCACAAGTTTCTTCATAGTTTTTGTAGCCAAAGCCAAAGATAAAGGAAAATATCTAGTTCATGGTGAAGAACCAAACTAAAATGGGCTTATACTTTTGAAATCATATAATAAGAGAAAGCATTTGAATCATTAAAAAAAGAACCTTCAAAAGGTAACTTTGATAATAAATTCGATAGCCTTGAGAATGCTAATTTTCTTAAACTTCTTATGAATAAAGAGGATTAGTCATGCCAAGTTGTATAAGATCCTACTTTGGGTGTTTCAACTAATCTAATTAAAATCTAGGAATATACTCATTATAGATGGTATCTAATAAAGAAATATTTCTTTATTCCAACCATATAGAATAAGTTGATTAGAATCAATAAATTATCAATGAGGTTCCTATATTACCTTCACCTTCTCTAGCAATGATAGATACTATTTTGGTTGACCTTGTTGATAAAATACTTCTCCCCTCTTAGAGACAAGTAATGATAATAGGAAAAAGTATCCTTCTTAATTAGGTTTGCAGCAACAATCTCTTAAAAAGGGGTACAAGAGAAAAAAATAAGGCAAGGAGAAAATGAGACCAGGCAAAGGTGAAGATGGTAGGGGAATCTTTGGTAGATTATGGTGTCATTAAGACATTAGATAAACACTTTTCTATTTCCCAAAAATGATAGCACTATGTTGGAATGTAAAGGGTTTGAATAACGCCTCTCATAAAAAATGTTTTAAATCTTATAAAGGTTCATATTCTAGACATTATTTTTCTCGAGGAAACTTAAATTTCTATGGAGGAAATAGTTTCTCTTTCTTCTTCACTTTGGAGAGGTAGTTAGTGATAGTGTAGTGGATCTTGCAGTTCAGTTGGTGGATCGGATTATTTATGGAACCCTCATAGGATTATCCCTTATGAGTGTATATTATGTCAACATTCCATATTTGTGGTGGCTTCTTTTCTTGATTTTGGGAGTTATTTATTTTTCACCAATATTTGCAATCCTATTTATTTTCAAGGTATGATTATGCTTTGGTGCCATATGATTTTTTTTCTTTCTTTTATTTTTCTAGTACCTTTCATCCTAGTAGGGATTTTTAATGTTATTCTAAGTCTTGATAATAAAAATATTGGAATAGATTCCGCTTTGGCAATATTTTTAAGAAAAAGGTCTAGGTTTAGGAGAAATTTGATGATATTACATTCCAAATCAAAGAATTTGGAATGACTAAGGAAATTTTATATGCTCAATGTTCTTGTCCCAAATAAATTAATAAATGGGAACTTTGAGAGGAGATATTTTGGAATAAAAAATCAAGAATATAATGGCTTTAAGAAGGAGAAAAAAACATTTTTTTTTCATAATTTAGTCAAAGGAAGGATTGGTAATGTTGTTTCTTCTCTCTCTCTATAGCTCAATGATTCAAAATTTCCTATTTTTATGATATTTCTAATGAGGTTGTCTTACATTTCTTATCCTTATTCAAATATTCTCCCATGGATTGTATTCCTTTCTTAGTTTCTAATGATATGAATGATTTTCTCATGAAACAAATTTATATGGAGGAACTTTAGATGATTATGTTTCAGATGAAGGAAGGAGGAAAACTAGGTCTTGATGGTTTTCCTATAGATTTATTTAAATATTTTTAGGATTTTCTATATTTTTACTTGTTGTAAGTGGTATGCAAATCACAGGAAAACAAGTAGATGCTTAAATATATTAAAAAAAACTTCTCTCTTTGATTCCAAAATATGAAGGGGTTAATAATTTTTTATGTTGAAGTTACTCATTCTATGTCCAATTTGAAATAAAAATGTATATTCATAATGAACTAGACATGTTGAAGGATTATGATAGAGTCAAAAGGCTATTCCTCAAGAATATGTTATCAAGATTTGGGTTTTTTCAAAAAGTATTGATTGGGTGATGAGTTATATTTCCACTTCATCCTTCTATGTTCTTAACAATGTTATTACTTCTTTCCTTTTTTCTTCTTCTAGAGGGCCTTTTCTAATGGGATCCTTTATCTCATTATTTTAATTCTAAAGGTGGAATGTTTGGGCCAATTCATTAAGAGTAAAAAGGTTAAGGTTATGATTCAAGGTTGTTATTTGAATAGGGCTTTAGAGTCTCAATCCCACCTTGAATTTATGGATGATATAATGTTAATGGGGCTAAGCGATTTCAAGAGAGGGTTGGATATTTATTAAGAAACTTCAGGTAAAAGAAAAAGAGAATATATCCAACATTGTTTTCTTTAATAATACAATGTCCATACAAAAAATAAATGCATATACCCTTCATTTTAGTACTAGTAATGTTCCTTTAGATTACTTGAGAATTCCCTTAACTTTTGGTATTCTTAAATGTGAGCATTAAAATATAATTTTGGATAGGATTCACATGAATTTTAGTAATTAAATACTCAAATGGTTATCTCTTGTATGAAAGTTGACTCTCTTAAAGTGAATTTTGTAAGATACTCATATTGATATATTTATGGTTTTATATTCTCTAGATAAAAAAAATTCTTATATCTAGTTTGCTACTCTTTTATAGTCTAAATTTATTTGGGTAGGGAATTTATAGTCCCAAAAATAAAATTTTGTCAATTGGGATCAAGTTTATAGTCCTTAAATGTGATGGCGGTCTTCGTCTGGATAATATGAATTTAATTGCTAAGATCTTGTTTCCAAACTATATTGGAAGTGGTGTAAGCATCCAAAACACATATGGTCTAAGATGCTTAATTTTAAGTATTTGGGAATATTTTTTTATGAAGATATTCCCAAAATGGTTTTGGTTGCGAACTATTTTATTATTTGGAATAATATGAAGAGGGGGTATTTATTAAGGAATATTTGTTCAAGATTATCAATAAAGGTGGTAAATATATTTTATGGAGAGATTATTTGGATTCTCATTCTCTAATCCTTTCAATTTTTCACTATCATCACCCCTTAATAAAAAAATTTCAATCAAAAGGGTGGACTACTATTATAGATTTTAATAATCCTATTATATTGGAAAGATCTAGGATATGCTATTGGAAAGATCCAAATGTTTATCTAAGGGGTGGGTCATCTAAATCTTGAGATACCCTTGTTTCAATTATTAGGGATAAGAGTTTTAGTTTCTTAAAAGGATCATATGTGCATTCTTGGGGTAATCACTAGATAAAAGGAACTTATTCAATTTATCTTGGTTAATAGTATCTTGCAAAAAAGAGAGGTATGGATGAAGAGCTTATTTGGTGGAAAAAAAATGGAACAAATTTAGTTGGCTAAAATATAATCTTTTTGTATGGTTTTTAATATAGAATAGATGCCTTGGGATAATATCATCAAAAGAGGTTTTTTGGCCCTCTCTAAGGATGTTCTATGTGGCAATAGTGAGGAAAATACTACTTATCTATCATTAGTATATGGAATAATCCTATCATTAATTCTACTTCTCTATCTATGTTTTGGAAAATCATGATCATCCTCCTATATCTAAATCTTTACTTGATGTGGTATTTTTCATGAGAAGAATGCTTTTGCAAGAATTAGCTCTAGGGCTGGAGGCTAGTGAGTAGAATTTTCTATGGGTAGTCAATAAGCTCTAAGAAAACTCTCTGCTTGATTTTCTAGATCATTATCATCCTTCACAATGCTCATATTTATCAAAGATCATGATTTCCCATCATCACTCGCTTTGATACCCTATGAATATCATAGAATATACTATCTATTCAATGAGAAGCACATGATTTATAGGTTAGGAAGACGATTAAGGAGTGGTTGGGAAGAAAGTTAAACTGTATGCCCACATACTCGAATTGTATACCATTAACATAACAATGTAATATATAGTTATGAAAAATATTTCTTTTCATTAATATATTCTATTTGTAGACACTTAAAATTGTCTTGACTAGCGAACATCACTAACTTTCACCCTTCCTCCTAAATAATTAAATAATACATTATTATTTAATTATTATCATTTCTCATATTCGTCTATTAATTAAGTGATTTAAAACATTTTTTAACTAATTCATCCTCAAACCATCAAATACATCAAAAATCCTAATTTCCTCTATTAGTTGAATAATATTACATTATTTAATTAATTCACTTTTTTATCGTTTTTGACAAATTAAATAAATTTTATTTATTTAATATAAGGTCTTAATCTAATTTTATTCCTCTTGATTAATTAAATAATATCAATTATTTAATTAAGTCACTAATTTACCCTATTCCCCTAAATCAATTAAATTATTAAAACATAATCATTTAATTATATCACTTTCCCCCAAATTTGAATAATTAAATAAATTATTCGAAGCATCATCCAAAACGTCAAATCAAACAAATGCAACTTTGTTTGTAAAAGTTAAACTTGATTTGAACATTCAACTCAAAAGGATTAATTAATTAAATTAATTAATTAATTATCCTCACCCACATTCATGATTGAGCAAGATACGATCCCTTGATTGCTCACTCTATTTCCTGACCGATTCATCTATTTCTTGATAGATCAATTTATTTTTCAATCCCATATATTATTCTGATCTATTTCCTCAATCCCACTGAACACTCAAAATGATTTATTCAAACACATCGATTACATAATCAATTTTCAATGATTATTCCCATCTATTTTCTTCCAATAGTTTTGAACTTTTTGCATTGATTATGTAATCAATTTGCACTGATTACGTAATCACACATGTGTGACTTTGAAGCTTTTTCACGCACAAATCGAGGCTTCTCATTGATACAACGAATGATCCAACATCATTATGAATACACTTCAACATGAGATGGGTAACACCCTTTGTTTATTGAATTATTTGGATGTTCTTTGATTGCTTTTCTTTTAGTTCATTGAATTAAGTAATTTCATTAGATCGTTCATTTCATGAGTAATGGGCCCATGAATCATTTTATTTTATTTTATAGATTAGTTTTGATTCATTAAATTTTATTATGCATGCATGATCATACCAATTTCCCCTTACACACTATCATTTTTCCAAAAAAAATTATTATTTTATTTATATGTTTACATGATTGTTTGGCATAATAGCCTTCATAGGTTGTACAAGGGAAAAATAGTGTAGTAAATATTATTTTACCACAACTCAATAGCTAATGGAATATATAATATTAATATATTAATTTTATTTTAAAAATGTTGTATCACCTTTCAATTCCCATTGGACCTACCATGAAAGGTATTGAGGCATTGGTTTCCTAGATTTATTTAATTTCTTTACTAAGTTATCAATACAAGTATTATTCTAATTGTCTCTCTATAGGATTGAGTTTGTGTAAATATTCTTCTCCCTTTCATTATTGAACATTGGCATCATGTGTATTCCTTTCTTATGGACTTGTGATTTTTTATGGTACAATGATGCATGTATGCTCTTATTGTGTCAAAATAGCATAGAAAACTATTTAAAAAGTTCAAGGTTTAAATTAATTTTGTAGTGTTCAAGATTTGGACATTACAATCACATCAATAATCATATATTATAATCAAGATAAAAAATTATGAACAAGGGTTATTGCCTCAAAATAATAAGAAAAAATAATATGTGGTAATGTTCAACCACTAATGAGTTCATATAGCATCACACTTGTAAATAATCATGTAAGGACCTATCAAGTATGATGACCCAATGAAAAGTAGGAAATGAACTACTAGGTATTCAATTCTAAGTCCAAAAGCCAAATTTGACAAGAAAAATGTCAAGTAATGGATAATGAGGTCAAAATATGTATCAATTATGTTTAGTCTAGAGAAGAAATTCATATCCAATATCAAGGCTTTCAAAGAGTCAACTTTGACTAAAAATAATGAAGCATGAAAAACAAGGTTAAAAAGCATGACACCCATATCCACAAAGTAGGGAAACATATGTCCAACTATTGAGATTTAAGTTGTCTCAACCTTGGAAATTCCTAAGTTATTTATTTATTCTTATTTTACTATTCCTATGGATAAATATCATTTATTTTATTAAATATTTGTGCTCCATCAAAAGGGGTGTGAGATTTTGAGTTGGAACTTTTTCCACATGTCGGTGCCTTAAAAATGAGTTATTAGTTGTCAAAATATGCCCATTTAGTGGTCTAACATGGAAAGCCTATTTTTAAGAATGTTAGGATATATTTTCTAACAACTGTAAGAGCTAAAAGTGGGATATCATTTTGGACATGAAAATAATCTATGACATGTGTAAGAGAATTTTTGCATAAGCTATTGATGGTCAATGATGCATGTAAGAGAATCTCCTATTTTCTAGGGATTGTTATGAGAACTTATAAGAGGGTGTAATGTCATGAATGTAGGAGACCATGTTTAGCATGTAAGGGTCGTATGGATTTTTACCATGGTATTTATGAACCTTGTTTTGACCCATGGTAATGTTTTATGGTGGTATTTTGATCCCCCGTGAGTCTATATATTGAGGGGTTGAGATGGAGACATAATGAGAGATTTTACAAGTACTTAGATGTTGTTGGATTAAAGACCAAAGAGGAGTTAGAATGGATATATTGTAATCACATATTTTTGATAATACAAGCTATTCATCTCTTCTTTTGTGGAATTTTTTCTCGAAAATGATTTCTCCACATTAAACATTGTGTTTGGTACTCATTTTTCTATTCTATGTTTTCATTGTTATTGTTGATTTAAAACTCCATATGGTAAACACTGTTAGATCTTATTTATAGTTGATTTAAATTTCTATTATTGTTGTTCACCTTTTGTATTATAACATTTGTTTAGAGCTTGACTATTTTTGTGTGTTGGGTGGTAGAACATAGGTTTTTTGAGCTATAGTGGGAGTTTGGATAATTTGTTTATTGCAGTTTTTTTATGTTGAAACCATGGCTGCAACTTCTTCTCATTTGGACATCAAAAAATTTAATGGAATGGGATATGAGTCATGGATTCTGAAAATGGAGGATCTCCTCTACGAAAAATATCAATGGGTGGTTGTAACAAATGAAAAGAAACTCAAAAAAATAAAAGATGAAGATTGGGAGAAGATGGATAAGAAGGCATGGGGTACTAATTGATTATGTCTTGCAGATTATATTCTCTTGAATATGTTAAAGAAAAATATTGTACATGATTTGTGGAATTGGATAGGAGAGATCTACCAAGAAAAAATTCTGGTAAATAAATTCTACTTTAAACGAAAAATATTTTCTCTTGAGAAGAAGGAAGGTGAATCAATAGTTGAGCATTTAAATTCATTTAATTCGATTTTGAGTCAACTATCCTCTATAGATGTTAAGGTTGATGAAGAAGATAGATGCATTATGCTTCTTTTCTCTTTACTTGAATCATGGTGAAATGAAGAAAATTAGGGTGTACTCTCTCTTTTTGCTTCAAGGGTTTTGGACCTAAAAGGAGAGAGGCTATTTTCTACCTTTCACTCAAGAACAAACCCTTGAGATTCCAATGCAAGGGAGATTGAAATCTGAAAAAGGGAGTGTTCTAGGATTTTTAATGATGTAAAATGAGAGGTTCACCACCAAGTTTAGACTTGGAAAAGAAAATGTTTGAAAAAATAATGTAGTATGCAAAATGACCTAGAAATGCAAGCAAACAACACTAGAAAAGTGTGAAGCTGGAGATGTGCACCTGGGAAACTGGAGAAGGCAAATTGGAGGCCTGAAATCTTAGAAAATTCATTATTGAAGCCAACTGGGACTCATATGCCAAACTGGGCGAATCAATCCAGTTTTGCGAAAACTATGCCGGAATAGGTTTTAGAAAAATGGGTACTCAGATCTACAAAAATCTTTGATAGAGAGGTATAGTGGGACTCATTCAAAAATAGTGGTGAATCAGTCCACTTTCAGAATTTTTTAAATGCAAAGTTAGATTATATAGCTCTCAGTCTGGTCTGTTGTTCCTGATTCAGATCCGGCTCCAAAACTGCAAAATTCAACCTGTAGGTTTTCTCCAAGCTCCTCCAAGGCTTGTTCACAATCTTGACAACTTGATGACAAATTTTCCAATCTTTCTCTTTGACAAATCTGCAACCTAGACCTGCAAATCACATACAAAGAGAGGGAAAAATGGTTGTGGGGTTAGAGAATATAGGTTTGCCTTGGTCAAACTCCCTGTTGGTAATTAAACCTTGAAATGAAATAAAATCTAAAGAAGAATGATGAATGAACAAAATATGATGTTGCAACTCACCAAACCCTTGCAATAAAGTGTTTCAATTATACTTGAAATGGTTGCAATGGATGTGGTTCTTGATTCTTGCTTGAAGGAGATAGATTTTAAATAAAAGTTTGCTTGGATCATGAACTGTACACCACAATTGCGAGCACAATAACAAACATGAAGAATGTGATCTTTGACATGATGATTGATGCTTGAAGAATTCTCTTAAAATCTTGATAATCTACCCTTGAAAGCCTTGAATTCTCTTGCTCAAATTCTCTTGTGAACTCAATTTTCTATTAGGATGAGTACTTGAATGCTTATGGGATTAGGATTAGAATGAGAGAAAGGGATTCTTGAAATTACAACACTACAAGCCGACATTGGATCTTGGAGAATAAAATCCTACCAAAGATTTAAATTAAATTTTGAATTTTGAGTTAAAGGGGACTCATTCATCACCTTGGGCGAATGGGTCCCACCTAAGGGGACTCATTCACCTAGAATGGTGAATGAGTCCAACCTTAGGAATTTGAGGTGGGTTTTTGGGGATTTGATGTTTTAAATGCCTTTTGTTGAGATTATCTTAAAAAATACACACAAATAAGGCTTGTGGATGCAAAAAGGGGCCAATTAAAGAATAAGAGAGCCCAATTATTAATGACAAGCCTAGAGGAATGTGAAAGTGTGTTACAACACTTTACAACACACCAAATAAGGCAAGGCTAAGATAAATTATGCTTAGAAATCCTAGAAAAGTGTTACAACACTTTACAACACCTTTACAAGGCATCATTAAATACATTAGTTCACAAGGGCCCAAGACCTAATGTGAATGTTTTATCCATATTACAACACTAAATCAAGGCCACACTAAGCCAAAATCTGCAAGAAGGAGCTAAACAAGCATGAAAAAGGCTAAGGACCCTTTTTTCAACATCAAATTTAGCCCCAACTTTAGTGAGAGGATGAACCTACTTTAAACTCACACTAAAGTAGACAAACACACATCAAGGGGGGTTCCAATGTACCAATGCTAGCAATATGAGACAACAATGACCAAGAGGGATGATCAAGTCTCCAAGATCAAGATCTCATGACAAACCAACATAAATACAAAGGAACACACATGAAAATGGTATAAAGAATCTTGACAAGGCTAATCATACACTACCAAAGACCAAAAAGATAGAAATGAAGGAGAAATCTGAAACAAGCTCCAACCATTTGTCCAATGTGATGTGGATCAGATCTAGGATGTTTGTCCAAAAAAAATTCATACTCACTCTAAGGCGACGAAACTCATGGTTGTCTTGTAGGTGAGAAGTCCTAAAAGGGTGAGAAACATACACTCATGGTTGTTATGTACTCACACAAACACACAAGTGGCTATGGGGAAATTCATATCACTGATTAGGCTTCCTGCTCAACCATACCAAAGTTATACCTCATGATAACTTTAATAAGGCACCACACAAAAATGACTTGGTTTTCGAGCTTCATGAGACAAGAAAAACTTTGTATGCTTGGAGCTCATGAACAAATAGGATGGATCCTCAGGCATGCAAGTTGTGTTATGGAAGGTGGCCATATAAACAAATGCAACATGCATAAATGTTCAAAGGAGTCTTCCTTAGTTCATGTGAGGTCTTTAACTTAGGTAACATTGTGCCTAATGCCTCCAAGAGAGGACCAATCAAAGAATAGAAAATTTTCAACTTAGGGGATGCAGTGTGTCACATCAAGCCACTAAGAGGAATGTAATATGCTAAGAGAGATCATGCTTATGAAGGACATCACACCCAATGCCATCCACAAAGTAAAAAACACATTGTATGAAGCAAGAAGGCTGCACTAAGAACCGTGAAAAGGAAAAATACAAAAGGAATAATGCCAATGTATGCCCCCACTTTAAAGAAATTACTTTAAAATAGCAAATGAAAAATTCTAACAAGAAGAAAGACATGAGAGCCAAGTTGGAAATCCCTATGCCAATTCCTATGTTTTCGAGTAAGGCTACGTCATGCAAGAGAAAAAGAAAAGAGAGGGGTTGTCCCCAAAATGAAAACACCAAACACATAATGGATATGTGGATTTGGGACTGTCAGTATGTTCTTTGCTGCAATGATTTTAGAGAACTTGGAACTGCCATCATCCCCCAAATACACATAGAACTGGAAGAATGACACAAAGAGAGCGAAAAGAAAAGAGAACCTCTTGGGTCAACATGGAAGAGACATAGGGTGTCTCAACGCATTGTGTCATCCCAAAAAGGGAAACACGAGAAAAATATAAAGATGAAAATGAAAAAGGAAAAAGAAAAGGAAAGTATTTTGGATCAACATGAAGGAGACATGAATGTCTCGATGCCTTGTGTCATCCCTAGAAGGAGAACACAAGAAAAAGGTGAAAATCGAAAGTGATGCATGACATAGAGAAGAATGAAGTTAAAAATAGAGGAATGTCACAAAGATAGAGAAAATAGAACATCATGGGGGACACATTACTCACATACAATCACAAAAAAGAAAAGGAAAAAGGCAAAAGACTAGTATGGAAAATGCGAGTCAACCTATGAGAAATTTATCTACCTCCTAATCTCAGTCTGTATAAGTGGAAGGTGAATGACAAACCAAAGGGACAGTGCCAAATGAATTACCAAGGCAAGGCTAACAACTTCTTGCC
The DNA here is from genome assembly GCA_007115665.2 of Sequoiadendron giganteum. Lineage (NCBI taxonomy): Eukaryota > Viridiplantae > Streptophyta > Pinopsida > Cupressales > Cupressaceae > Sequoiadendron > Sequoiadendron giganteum. The sequence continues at coordinate 427,153,324 of CM021105.1, forward strand.
TCCACTGAGTGCAAGACAAGAATGAGCTAAGGTAGGTGATGGGAAAGGGGTCATGTAATAGTGAGAAAAGGATGTTCTACAATTGGTACATGACAAGGAGGAAGGAACAATGCTAGGCAATCACATGATGTCATTCATTGCCATCAAAGTGAAATTTCTTCAATATTAATTAGAATGTATGGAATTCTTCGGTACTGTGTTTGAGGACTCTATGATATGCATAATGTGGGACCTTAGAATCCTTAGGATAGAGGATTAACCTATTCATAGGGGGAAATGTTATGAATCCTTTGTTGAGAAGTGCTCAATTGTAGCGTCCTTTCAATTTTATGTGGTGGAGGAGGGGGTTGCAGTTTTTGTAGCTTATAAGGCCTTTTGCATTTGCTAGATTCACCAACTTCTCTAGTTGAAAGTTGAGGAGGAGGACTTGAGGAGATCCTTTCATCCTTGTCACTATTAGGAATTATTGGGTGTTCTTTAGGGAGAAGAATATTCATATCAGGATGATGATCTAAGATAACCATACCATCACTATGAAGTCTTAGATATTCTTTAGGAACATGTTCATTGCAAGGGGGATCTTGGTATCCTATTCCCCTTGTATTTTCTTCAACTGGCATTTGTTCTAAGAGGATGAGTTTCATTTTCACTTGTTGTATCACACCCTTGTTTAATCAGGATTGTGAAACCTTTTCCATATGTTTCTTGAAGATTGATGGAAGTGTTGGTGACCTTGTTATCATAAAAGGGTTGAGTGTTTATTTGCTTAGAGAAACCAAAGTCACCTATTGTAGAGAACTTAGGTTCAACTTTTTTTTCAGGATGCAAATAACCAAACATCTTAAGAGGTGGTATGGTAGGAGGTTTTGGTTCATTCATGGATAGATAAAAGGATGTGTTGGCCTCAAGATTGTTAAGATGATCATTTAAGAACCTATTCATGTTGTCATCATCTTCTCCAATGATGTCAACATCACGAGGAGGACATTTATTAGGAGTTGAGTGAGCATGAGTGAGTTCAGTGTCATTAGGGTCAATTCTAAAGGCATAACTTGACACATCTAAGGATTTTAAGGACATCCAAAATTTTCCAAAACACATATCCATGTTGCAAATTTTAGATTCTAAATTATGCAACAATGTTGTGAATGCAATTTTGATCTATGGATAGGATGAATGGATGTAAGCTAAATGCAATGAACAAAAAATATGCAAACCAAAACAAAAGTGTTATAGCAGCAAACAAAAACTCACAAAAGGAAATGTAAATGCCAGAAAATGCAATGCAAAATATGCAAAGGGATTGATTCGCCCAAGGTGGCGAATGAGTCCAAGTATTGATTTTTTTGAAGTTTTTTAGAATTTTAGAATTAAATTTAATGATTTTATGTTTTCTGATGCAAATATAAGATGAAAATGCAAAATTTATAGATTTTCAATGAAATTAAGTGCAATAATGCAAGCTAAATGAGCTTTTCACTACTGCAAATATTAAAACCCTAGAATGCAAATTAAGCAATGCAAAACCTAATGTAATGTTAATGCAAGCTAAATATAGGATGTAAATGCACTCCAAATTATAATTATGATGCTCTAAATGTAGGTTCACCAAAATGAAATGAAGAAAATAAGGGTGTGCTCTAGGGGATTTTCTACCTTTCACTTAAAAGGAGATGTTATTTTCTACCTTTCACTCAAGAACAAACCATTGAGATTCCAATGCAAGGGAGATTAAAATATGACAAAGGGAGTGTTCTAGGGGATTGAATGATGTAAAATGAGGGGTTCACCACAAAGTTTAGACTTGGAAAAGAAAATGTTTGAAAACACAGTGTAGTATGCAAAATGACCTAGAAATGCAAGCAAACAATAATAGAAAATTGTGAAACTGGAGATGTGCACTTGGGAAAATGGAGAAGGAAGAGTGGAGGCCGAAAATATTGGAAAATCTAGTATTGAAGCCAACTGGGACTCATAAACCAAGCTATGTGAATCAGTCCAGTTTTGGGAAAACTGTGCCAAAATAGGTTTCAAACAAATGGGTACTTAGATCTACAAAAATATCTGACATATAGGTAGAGTGGGACTCATTTTCCAATAGTGGTGAATTAGTCCACTTCCAGATTTCTAGAAATACAAAGTTTGATTTTATAGCTCTTAGTCTACTCTGTTGTTCCTAATTCAGATTCGGGTCCGAAACTACAAAATTCAACCTGTAGGTCTTCTCCAAGCTCCTCCAAGGCTTGTTCATAATCTTGACAACTTTGACTTTCTTTGACAACTTGATGACAACTTTTCCAATCTTTCTCTTTGACAAATCTGAAACCTAGACCTGCAAATCACATACAATGATAGGGAAAAATGGTTGTGGGGTTAGAAAATAGGGTTTTGCCTTGGTCAAACCCCTTGTTGGTAATTAAACCTTGAAATAAAAGAAAATGAAAAAGAGAATGATAAATGAACAAAATATGATGTTTCAACTCACCAAACCATTGCAATAAAGTGTTGTAATTATGTTTGAAATGGCTACAATGGATGTGGTTCTTGATTCTTTCTTGAAAGAGATAGATCTTGAATGCAAAGCTTGCTTGGATCATGAACTCTACACCATAATTGTGAGCACAATAACAAACATGATGATTGATGCTTGAAGAATTCTCTTGAAAGCTTGATAATCTACCCTTGAAAGCCTTGAATGCTCTTGTGAACTCAATTTTCTATTAGGATGAGTACTTGAATGCTTGGGGAATTAGGATTAGAATGAGAGAAAGAACCTTGTATTTATAATCTATTATGTAAGAATTCCCAAAATTACAACACTACAAGCCAACATTGGATCTTGGAGAATAAAATCCCACCAAAGATTTAAATTAAATTTGAATTTTGAGTTAAAGGGGACTCATTCGCCACCTTAGGTGAATGGGTCCCACCTAAGGGGACTCATTCACCCAGAATGGTGAATGAGTCCCACCTTAGGAATTTGAGGTGGGTTTTTGAGGATTTGATGTTTTAAATGCCTTTTGTCAGGATTATCCTAAAAAATACACACAAATAAGGCTTGTGGATGGAAAAGGGACCAATTAAAGCATAAAATAACCTAATTATTAATGTCAAGGCTAGAGGAATGTGAAGGTGTGTTACAACACTTTACAACACACCAAATAAGGCAAGGCTAAGAGAAATTGTGATTGAAATAATGTTAATTATGCTCAGAAATCCTATAAAAGTGTGAAAGTGTGTTACAACACTTTATAAAACCTTTACAAGGTATCATTAAATACATTACTTCACAAGGGCCCAAGACCTAATGTGAATGTGTTATCCACATTACAACACTAAATCAAGGCCACACTAAGCCAAAATCTGCAAGAATGAGCTAAACAAGCGCAAAAAAGGCTAAGGACCCTTTTTTCAATGTTACACATGGGAAAATTTCATTCTTGATATCATTGCTAACCTAAAAGATCCAAAGATCAATGCACTTATAGAAATCATGTTGTCAGAGGAAATGAGGGAAAATACTATAGATACTTCATTTGATACTCTCAATGTCAGTGGAAGGCCTAAAGAAAGACAGTCTAAAGGAGATAATAATGGGCCTAAGGAAAAGTCTAAGGATAGATATAAAACCCATGGGAAGAAGAAAAAAGTGAAATACTAGAACTGTGGAAAAAGTGGAAATGTGAAGAAGGAATGTAAAAATCCAAAGAAATAAATTGATTCCTCCATAGATAAATCCTCAAATTAAGGTGATGAAGATTTGGTTTCATCTCTTCATATTATGACCAATGAACATTGGTTAATTGATTTAAGATACTCGTGTCATATGAATCCTCATAAGGAGTGGTTTTCCACATATACAAATATGATGGAGGTGAAGTCTACGTTGGTGATAACTCTTCATATTGTATTGTTGGAAGGGGTAAGATTCAATTGTGTTTGAATGGTGGGAGGTTAAAAACACTCTTTTGTGTTCTGCATATCCTAGGTTTAGCAATAAATTTGATTTCAGTTTCTAGGTTGTATGATTTAGGATTGCATGTAATATTTGATAAGTATGGTTGTAGATTGGTACGCATAAATTTGGTGATAGAAAGATGGACAAGGAATGGAACTCTATTTAGGCTTGAAGCCACTACTATTGTTAACTCTACCAATGTAACTAAAATATCTGAAAATACTTGTGTATACACCTAAAAATGGTCTTGAGCATTCCAATTAATTAAATACGAATTATTTGATTAATTATCCTAAATTCCTCTACTGTTCTAATAAATAGAAATATTTATTTAATATAGTTCACATCTAATCTCATCTTAATTAAATAGACAAAAATAAATACTTTGTTCGATTTAATTATCATTTCCTTATTTCAATCTATCACATCGTTTCTAAATTAATTAAATAAAGATCAAAAAACTTTATTTATTAATTGCCATTATTCTTCTATTTTAATTTAATAAACAACTATCCTATAGTTCATTTTATTAAATTATTTATCTCTCCTTTGTTAATTCAAATAAATCTAAAATATTTGAATTGTTGCACAAGGAATATTCCAATCTATATTCTCTCAAAAATGAATTAGATTTCCTATGTCTAAACCATGTCTAATTTATGTCAAATTAATTGATTGAAACTTCACGGGAAGTTTTGGAGACAAATTGGAGACAAATTTGGAATTTGATCTCTCAATCCTCTTCCATCAATTCTTCCTCTTCTCTTGCCTGGTGTTTTCAAGGGTAGAGACAATCTCCATCTTTCTCTCAATCTCCTCCATCTCTCACCATTCAATTCTCCAGATTGAATCCAAGCCTTTCAAAGCTTTCCCTGTGCATTTCTATAACCAAGAAATCTATAAATACAACCTCATTCAACCAAGAAAAGGATCCAGATAATCAAGCTTTTGCACTCTTACTCTACAGGAATCCAGACATCAAGCATCAAGCAATCAAGTTTTCAACCATGGTTGCCTCCTGTAGCTACAATTGTCTATTTCATATCTATGTCATGCTAGTTTAATTGATTAATCATTTAGCATTACATTATCATCATCTCGTTCTTCAGATAGTCATTTTAACAGTCTTATCTACTTACACAATCTGAGACCAATTTAGATTTAATAAATCTTTGGAGATAGAGAGCAATAGGACACTTTCAATTGATTACTTTGTTGAATTGATTCAATTTTTTTAATCATTGATATTATGTCATATTAAGAAGTGTTTTAGATCTTATTCACTATTTCACCACTTACAATTTGGCGCCCACCTCGGGGCATTAACCCCAATTTTATCAAAATTTCATTTTTTTCTAGAAAGTGTTACGCAGGTTTACAGCGTGATTTATTTTAGCGCTTTCGTTAAAAGTTTCGGTGCTTCTGGTCCCTATTCTAGTGCTTTCAGAGTTTCGGTGCTTCCGGTCATTGTTTTAACGCCTCAGCTATTTTAGCGCTACTATGACAAACTTCGACGCTTCAGTACACTGTTTCGGCGCTTCGGTGATTTAGCGCTTCCAAGACAAACTTCGGCGCTTCGGTACACTATTTCAGCACTTTCGGGTTTTAGCACCTCAGGTAATTATTCTAGCACTTCGATGCCATATTCCAGCGCTTTTGTAAAAATAGTCTGGATCTGATGCTTCCGCGGCCAGATTTTATTTACTTTTCACAGTTGAGATAAAATTGATCAATCTAGGATAGCCACTTCAAAGTTTCTAAAATTGATCAATCCTAGGATAGTCACTTTCTTGTTTTTCTTAAAGAAAATCTATCAATCCTAGGATAGTCATCACATTCTTACAGTAGAAGTTAAAAAGAACATCATGATTTCAGTGAAGCAATACCTTCACTTAGATTAAGAAAATTTCTTTTTGGGCTTAAAACAAAACAAATCTATATGTTGTGCTTGTGGTGATTAGGCTTATGCTCTCCCCTTAACTGGGTGACCAAAGTGCTAGAGTCACTTTTATTTCATGTTATTTACATTTTATTAAATCCTTTAGTAGGCCTGCCATAGTGGGAAAAAGTACTCACCCTATGGGAACGACCTAAGTGGGAACAACCAAAGCCAGGTTATTCAACCCACTATAATAAAAATGCAAGTTGTTGATGAATGTCCAACTTGACAGTAGTAGGCAAGATAACCATCCCCAAAATCTTTGTTCTAAAGATTGGGAGGTCTCCTGAGGGAGTTTATCTATTTGCCACATCGAATGGAACCCTATCTACGAACCATAGAGTAGTTGCTCACCAAGTCAGTATCCATACATTGTCATACTCACGGTGCAAGGGGAAGGAAGAATCTGCCCCCAAGACACTCACCATATAATTACCAAGGACCACTTGCTCAAGGGATTTGGTATCCACTTCCGTCACTTTGAGTATGCACATGGCAACGACAAAAACATGAGCGCCCTCTAGGGGGTGACACGGCTGTGTGAGTCGATGTAATTGTAAGATGTGGGCTGTGAGTATAATGATGATCTACTTGTCCTTAAGTGTGAGTCGGTTTGATTTGTATACAATTGTTAAAACAACCCGTCAAAATCAATAAATATAATTCGTGATTTTTGAATACACACAATCTTTTCAGTTTTAAAAAACTTATTCAAAATTGCTTGTCGTGTTTTCACAAATTCATTTAAATTAGATTAAAGATCATCCTAAAAATGTCAAGTCAAAACAAATCAGAAAATCCATGCTACGAAAGTGGAAATCCACCACGTTTGTCAAGCGAAAAATCAAAGTTACAAGGCCCAAGCAACCTCTCAGTTATAGAAATAAATTGAGGAGAACGTTTTCTATATCAAAATCGGAAACTCTTCTTACAACATAGAGCATTCATTTACCGTTATCACGATTTTGCTAGGGGTCACTCTTTAGATTACACGGTAGAACCGCTCTATTCACGAGCCTTCTTTCAAAGAAGAGCTCTCACACAATTCCACAACCGTAGTCAATGGATTCATCCTTCTTATCTTCCACAATCCCTAATACAGTATGCCACTAGGCTAGACCAGATTCTACAATAAAGAAAATTAAAATTCTATTTTTAAGCATTTTGGAAAACCTGTTTCAGCACTTCTGGTCTCTGTTTTAGCGCTTCTGTGAAATAGTGCTTTCAGGCACTGTTTTAGCTCTTCCAGTCTATTTTACAACGCTTTCGATATAATAGCGCTTTCATCAAATTCTATAGCGCTTTCATGCACTGTTTCAGCGCTTCTGTAAAGTAGTGCTTTCATCATTTTATACAGCGCTTTCGGGCACTATTCTAGCGCTTTTTGTCAAATAGCGCTTCTGTCACCTATTTCAATGCTTCTGGACTCTATTCCAACGCTTCTGGGAATAGCACTTCTGGTCTCTGTTTTAGCACTTTTAAAATAGAGAGTTCAAAATTTTAACCAATCCATCAGTCTGTCATTCTATCCATAGTTTTCATCAGAATAAAATGTCTTCTATCAGAATCATTGTCTAGGAGTCAAAGTCAGAAAGGTTTATACAAATTTCTAACTTATCAACTGAAACAAGATCTTGCAAATCACAAGTGTTGAAATCAAATACACGATCAATTACTATACTAAAGTTTCTTTATCAGGATACTATCATCCTTCATCACAAAACAAAGTATAGCGATTAACTTTTTTAATATTGTCTCATCAATAAGATAAGTCATCTTATTCGACTTTATTTAAAAAGGTTCAAGTTGACACTATCTCGCACATAAGATCAACATTTCAGAAGAAAGGGCAAAAATTTGTATGCCAATCTTAACTAGGTCCCAAAAACAAAGATTCTTAGAACAAGAAATTTTAAAATCACAAGAAATGACAAAGGAAAATCCTTGGAATAATCTGAACTGAAACGATAAAAATGAAATAACTCCAGAAGACATCCAAGTGGCTCAACAAGATCCCAAGTTTCACCTATTTATGGAGAAAAATCTAGAACAAGATATGGAGAAATATCTTTTAATGTTAGCCGAATCAGGATCAAAACTTCCAAAAGATTTTGATGTAAACCATTTGAAGGAAACACCAGACATAAATGAGACTGAGATACCACACCCAACACAAACAATAGATCTGGTTGCTACTTTAACATCACAGATGCAAATGTTACAGCAACAAATACAAGATATGACGAAAGGGACTACAAAGCGATATGCGATACATGACATTTGTCCTTATCCTTTCGATGCAATGGTCAGCTTGATACCTTTCCCTAGACATTGTGAGATCCCAAAATATGATAAGTATAATGGTAGAATGGATCCATTTGATCATATCAGAGAGTTTAAAACAATGAGTCTTGAGTTTGCGCAAGAAGAAACTTATTTAATGAGATTATTCCCAAGGAGTTTGGGAGGATCATGCATGGAATGGTTTTCGAAGTTAAAACCAGGTATCAAAACTTTTGAGGAATTAGTCAACAGATTTATCTCTCAATACTCATTCAACATCCAACATGATGTTACAATCAAAGATCTTTACAATCTCAAACAAAAAGGGGGAGAGACATTCTTGTCTTTAATCCAAAGATGGCGACACTTGTTTGCTAGGTATCCAAGGTCCATTCCTGAAGAGGAAAAGATGGAGTTGTTTATTGAAAACTTGACAGAAGAAATGAGTTATAGATTGGAACTACAATGTCCTCCAACATTTGAAAAGGTGATCGAAAATGGTCTTAAGATTGAAGAGGCGTTAGTCAAGAGAGGAGTTATCAAGCTTTTTAATGACAAAACAAACAACACAAGTAACTCCTCAAATCAATACTCAAGTGGTGAGAAGCCAAAATTCTGGCAAAAGAACCGAAATACAAATGAAACAACAAATGATCCCCAAAACGTCAAACCAATTTTCAATTTGACCGCGTCCGCATCAAAGAATCAGAACAATGAACAAAATGTCAAATCAAATACTACACAAAGCAATAAAAACATAAAACCACAGTCGTATCAAAAACCGTCAAATCAGCGAAGGTTCACACCTTTGGGTCAATCAATGGAATTAGAAATGAAAGAACTAGTTACTAGAGGCCTTCTCACGGCACAGGAAGCTAGGTTCTGGTGTCCGAAAGTCAAACCATCATGGTGGAATGACACTAATTATTGCAACTATCATAGCAATAAGGGTCATAAAACTAATGACTGTATGGAATTGAAACATGCAGTACAAGATTTGGTGGATAGCAACAAAGTATGTGTGGAAGGACCTCAAAATAACAATGATCATTCAGCCTTCAAAGATCCTTTGCCCAATTATGACAAAGGTGCATCATCCTCCAACAGTAAAGGAAATAACGCCAATCATGTCTATGACACAACAATCCTGTGTCTATCTGAAGTCAAACATGATCATGCAGTTAGCAATAACATTATTAAGAACAAAGCCAACACCATTACCTCTTTGGATTTACTCCCAAGCATGCAAAACTTTGATAATCAAATAAATGTCTTAAAAATCAGAGACAATCGAGAACATCAACCAGCCAATGTGGTAACTAGGGGACAATCCAAAGTAACATTAAAAGGAATGGGCTCCACGAATGCAGTTCCACCTCCATCACATTATGATGTTATCAATGAAATGCAAAACACCCCCTGAGAAAATCAAGAACATCAACTGGAAAATGTCATGACTAGGGGGCAAGCTAAGGTAGTATTAAAAAGAGTGGGATCTCAATGTGCAATTATGCCTCAACCTCATTATAATATTATCGATCAATTGCAAAAAATCCCCGCACAAATATCCATACTGGAACTCCTTAAGTTGTCACCATCACATAAAGAAGTTCTCGAACAAGCGTTAGTCGCCACAACCGTGCCAAAGAATCTGGATGTTTGTCAATTCCAAGCTATGGTGGGACACCTGACTACCCCGCATTGTCTGTCATTCTCTGAATAGGACGATGTCTCATTAAATCATCCACATAACACTGCATTGCATATCGAAGTATGTATCCATAATCATCATGTTAAGAGAGTTCTAATAGATGGGGGAGCTGGTCTAAACATCTGCACCCTCAAATTAATCTATGCACTAGGATATTTTGATGACGCTATTGATGCTTGGAGGAAAATGACCATCAAAGCATATGATGAGGAGGAAAGATCATCCCAAGGTTTAATTGTATTACCTATTCAAGTGGGACCCATGATCAAGCATATAGCATGTCAAGTGTTGGAAAGAGAGTTAACATACAACATACTCTTTGGATGACCCTGGAATCATGAAATGTAGGCCGTACCTTCTACATACCATCAATGCCTAAAGTTTCCAGTAAACGGACAAGAGGTGACTATAGCTGCTGATTATAGTCATCCACAACATTGCGACACATTGAGAGTATCTCAAGACACCTTTGTCCCTCACAATAGGGAAGCTTCAAGCTCATCATCATCCAAGAACGAACAAAGTCAAAGCATCACTACCAAGTGGGTGCAAAAGAAAGGCAAAGAAAAGGAAACAAGTCATGTTGAAACAAACATTCTAGGTACACAAAATTCTCTATCAGACAACTTTCGGAAGCAAGTTCAGTTAATAGATAAAGGAATGGGATAATACTCAATGGAGCAATCGCTTAACTTATCACAGTTAATGCCATCTCCTAGGAAATATTGTCAACCATCATTGATCAAACCTCTGACATCTCTACCTAGCACAACTCTTCAAGAAACATTCATAAAATATGGAACCATAGCGGAAGAAACAGACAATAAAGCGATCTTGGATTGGCTTTACAAGGATGAAGAAACATCAACATCTGAGATCGGTATCAAAAATGTTAACATCAACATAGACAAGTATGGAAAAGGAAAAGCTATTCTTGAAAAGATGGGTTATGAAGGACAAGGGCCTGTGGGATTAAGAAAAGAGGGAATCTCAGAACCTATCACACCTCTCACTCTCCACACAAAAGAAAAACTAGGACTAGGATACTCTAAAGAAGAGAAGCAGGAGCTAACAAGGACAGCTATGGAAAATGTCCTTCATTTTAGAGATGGTTCTGAAACAGACTCAAATGAATATGAGTGGACCTTACCTTGTGATTTACTTGTCATTGATATTCCAGTCGATGTGATTCAAAAATATACACCTACATGTGAGGAGGGCCAAGGCTCTGGGTCTATACCATTTGTCGAGGGATCACTAAATATCAATGACTCTGGTGAGGACGAAGAAAATTTGAGTGAACTAGATAACTTCAAAGAGGGTACCATCATGGATCTCGATATCCCGAATGACAATTATGACGATATTGTTGTTCTCACCCTTACTTCCATTGACCAAAATCAATCTGATGATACCATGCCATTAATCCATCTAGAACTTATTGATTGGGAACCTATCGAACCTTTGACTGTACCTAAATTTGCAAATGATGATGCCATCGTGTATTTCCTATGTCATACTGAACCTGATACAAATTCTCTCTATACTACTCATAACAGTACGACTCAGCAGGAGGGTGTCGAATCTTCTAGTTGCAAAATTGACAACAGGGAAAATAGATCTAATGGTGAAAACCATTCTATGGCAGCATTAGATTTGGAAAAAGTAAAAATAAAGAATGCATCCAACGGTGAAAACCTTTATGAGGCACAAATGGATGGAAGATTTGACACTCTCCCAGAACACTATCATGAGCGATCATCAGTTCTGGTCGAACCTACACAATCAATGGACATTGGCATAGAAGAGAAGGAAAAAATCCTACATCTGGCAGAATCCATGACAGAACAAGAAAGACCGACATTCATCCAATTCTTCAAAGCAAGAAGCATCAACTTTGCTTGGTCATATTCTGATATGCCAGGTTTGGATCCCAATCTACTTATGCATCATTTGTCTTTGCCAGCAGGAATCAAGCCTGTTAAACAAAAATTAAGAAAAATGCACCCCCACATTGCATTAATGGTCAAAACAAAGCTAAAGAAATTACTGGATGCTGGATTCATATGGTCTATAGACTATGTTGAATGGATATCAAATCTTGTGCCTATTTCCAAGCCGGATAATAGCATCAAAATCTTCACAGATTTCAGGGACCTCAATAAAGCATGCCGGAAGGATGATTTTCCACTTCCAAATATAGACATCATTGTGGACTTGACGATGGGGCATGCCATGTTATCAATCATGGACGATTTCTCTGGGTACAATCAAATAAGAATAGCTCTAGAAGATCAGGAAAAGATGGCTTTTACATGTCCATGGGGAACCTTTTGCTGGAACATCATGCTATTTGGTTTAAAGAATGTAGGGGCGACTTATCAAAGAGCAATGACGACAATATTCCATGATATGATGCACACCTTCATGGAAGATTATGTCAATGACATCTTAGCAAAATATACTACTAGGGAAGGACATGTGCATATCCTAGATAAAATCTTCACGTGGATGGAAAAATTTAATGTCAGGTTAAACCCTAAGAAATGTGTCTTCGGGGTTACATCAGCAAAGCTGCTAGGGTACATTGTCTCAGAAAAGGGCATTGAAGTGGATCTGACAAAAGTCAAAGCTATAATGGAAATGCCACCTCCTAGAAACATCAGCCAACTTCGATCACTACAAGGATGGCTTCAATCAATCAAAAGATTCATCTCCCACCTGGCAGATAGAAGTCATCCTTTCAATCATCTATTGCATAAACACATAGTTTTCATGTGGGATGAGAAGTGTGAAGCAACATTCAATCAAATCAAACAATATCTAATGTCACCACCAGTTCTCATGCCACCAATAGAAGGAAGACCCCTCATATTGTATATTGCTACAACTGATATCTCATTGGGGGCACTCTTAGCACAAGAGGATAATAAAGGAAAAGAGCATGCCATCTACTACATCAGTAGAACTTTAAATGGCTATGAAATAAACTATACATTCATAGAAAAGTCTTGCTTAGCAGTGGTGTTTGCTACTCAAAATTTGAGACACTACATGATGGCTCATACAATCAGGTTAATTGCAAAGATTGATCCTTTGAAGTATCTACTAAGTAAAGCTACCTTAACAGGTAGATTGGCGAAATGGGTTATGCTCCTAAGTGAATTTGACATTCAATATGTCAAAAGAAAGGCAATCAAGGGACAAATAATTGCTGAACAGCTAGCTGAAGCTCCTCTACCAAATGATCACCCAATGACAATGGAATTTCCAGATGCAGACATTATGACAGTTATGCCTCAACAATGGATTCTCTATTTTGATGGATCATGTACACAACAAGGATCGGGAGCAGGAATCTTGTTCATCTCCCCCCATGGACACAAAATTCCAAAGTCATATAGACTCATGTTTCAATGTACAAATAATGTGGCAGAATATGAAGCATTGATTATTGGGGTCAACACGGCTATTCAATGGAAAATTAGGGACTTACAGGTGTATGGGGACTGTCAACTAGTCATTTATCAAGTGAATGACGAATATCAAACCAAAGATGAAAAGTTGATGCCATACAAACAACAAATAGATTATCTGAAATAGTCTTTTGAAAGTATCAAGTTTGATCAGATTCTAAGAATGGAGAACAAAGCTGCAGACACTATGGCTACAATCGCTTCATTACTACAATTGCTTGAGAAGCGTGTTTATTATGAGTTTATGGTAGAACAAGTATCATGTCCTTCCCATCATCAATCAGAATCTGCTACCATATGTCATCTAGAAGCCACTAAACCCTCCATATACGAAAAAACCTATGCTTACCTGAAAGATGATATCCTTCCTCCTGATCTTTCACGGAACCAAAAACAAAACTTTATCCACCAATCTGCCTGACATACATTAATCACAAATGTCCTTTATCGTCGAGGTCTTGATGGTACGCTACTCCGATGTCTAGAATGCAATGAATCTGAAATGACTTTACAAGAAGTTCATGAGGGTATTTGTGGTACTCACTTGAGTGGAATGGCTCTAGCTAAGAAACTCCTTCATTTAGGTTATTATTGGTCGTGCATGGAAAAAGAATCATATCAATTTGTCAAGAAATGTCACAAATGTCATGTTCACAGCAATCTGGTTCACACACTAGCACAAGAACTGCATCCCTTTACATCAACATGGCCTTTTTGTCAATGGGGCCTAGATCTAGTAGGGAAAATCAATCCATCTTCATCTAATGGAAACAAGTTCATTATTACAGCTACAAAATATTTCACGAAATGGATTGAGGCAGTACCTCTTATTACCATCACTGGGAAACAAATTTCCTCTTTCATCTTGAACTATATAATATGTCAATATGGTATCCCTCAATCCATTATCACTGATAATGGACGACCTTTCAAAAATCAAGATGTCCAAGAGCTATGTGATAAGTTCCACATCCAACATCGTTTTTCAACACCATACTATCCTCAAGGGAACGGCCAAGCAGAGGCCTCAAACAAAACCATACTCAAAATTCTCAAAAAGACGGTTAACGATGTTGGACGTGATTGGCATGTTCAACTCAACACTACACTATGGGCCTACAGAACAAGCATTAGAAAACCAATGGGAGCTACACCATTTTATTTGGTATATGTATTAGAGGCCATATTACCCATTGAAGTTGAAATTCCATTCCTTCGTGTATCACTCAGAGGTATCATTTCCGATGAAGACTATAGGGTATCTAGGCTGCAAGAACTGGAGTTGCTAGATGAGCATCATCAACAAGTTGTTAATCATCTAACAGCTTATCAATAGAGGATGTCAATGAGTTACAATCATAGGGTAAAATTGAGGGTCTTTTAGGTTGGTGACTTGGTACTAAAGGAAAATCCTAGAAATCAGCAAGACAAAGAAAATAAAGGAAAATTTGAGCCTAACTGGCTTGGTCCATTTGTCATCATATCAGTGTATGGATCAGGAGCATATCAGTTATCAACATCAGAAGGGGATCTATTTGATGAACCTATCAAAAGTACTCATCTCAGAAAATTCTATGCTTAAAGTCTCCTAGTGCACGGGGAAAATTCTGAAAATTGTTTCCTTGGTGAAAACCTGGCAATCAGGCATCTTGGTAACACAAAATACAAAAAAAAATAGAAAATACAAAAAGAAAGAAAAAAAAAAGAAAAAGAGAAAAATAAGAAAAATTAACAAAACAGAGGGTGTAATCAAAGCATGTGGTGAAAACCTGGAAACAGGTGTCATATGTGATTCAAGGATCAACTTTCCCATCTATTTGGATATATGTTAGGATCATTTCATCTAAAAAGTCAGTATCAATTCATATCATATCTTTCCTCTGGCCATCATAACATCCATTATCAAAATCATGTCACTTGGTCAAACATATAACTCCATAGCTTGGGGGCAACATCTAGATATCATTAGGTGCAATACAAACATGTCAATTACATCAAATGGTAGAAAACCAAAAACAAAGATCAAAGCGTAATATCAGTCATCATCAGAAGGGCATCAACCATCTATATCATATTGAAAATCCAAAAATATAGGTCTGTGTCAGTCGAACTATTTGGTCTCTGCATGTGTAACGTAGGCAAGGCTAATCTTAAATCAGCCCCCGAGACCCCTAAGATAGGTTAGTTGGCTAGGTCTTAAGTCAAAAATCTTGAAAAGTCAAAAACATGTCAAAATCAGGATGGATGATCTAAAAATCTGAATAATGAATGGAACACTCTAAGTAAACAATGGATATTTTGTCCTTTTTGATTATCATTTCTTTGGAGTAACTCAATAATGTATTGAACTAGAGGAACAAGGAAAAAGAATGATATTTTTATTGTCTGCTGTATGTACGATAATCATATAAATGTGTGAATTGTTGGGGGATGTGCTATGCAAATGTATCACCGATGACATTCAAAATTCACACACTCAAATGATAATCTTTGCCTATTTACGCAATGAATGCTCAGGTCATCTCAGTTCAATTATACCTCGATGCTTGTGTTCAATTGCAATATTAAAAATCATGAAAGAAATACTCAGGTCATCATTGGATTAACACAACCATTGATGCTTGTATTCACTTTCAACATTCAATAAAGCTCTATGATGATACCAAGCACAAAAAGACTGTTAAAATGACATCTATTTTACATATCATGACATGGTTAAAATTAGATTGCGTCCATCATCATTTATTATCTGCAGAGTGTTTGTTGCATAAAGGATTCCAATCAATGATTATCTAATCTACAAATAAGACTGAGTATACTTGACATAAAATCCAAAATCATCATCAGTTACCATATAGTTACAAATCCATATTTCATCATTAATCATTTCATCATCCATACAAATTTTTGCATCATAATAAATAGTCATTTATCACCTACATCATAAAACATCATCATTATTGTACCATGTATCCATACATTTAAAAATAATAAAATCACATCATTACACCCATCAAAGATCATTCATCATAAAATCATTCCATAAAATTAAAAAAAGCATTTATCCAACTATCCATACATGTTATCACATCACATCATTTATCTATATATCATATTCTACACATACAATTATCATCGCATCATCACATTCAAGTAAAATCATATACATCATCACATTTAGAATTAGATCATCATAGAATCATATAAATAAAAAACATCCATCACATAGAAATCATGAAGCCATCAACATATCATATCAAATGCATCTCATATGTATATCATCAAGTGTCAAGTATACAATGAAGTCATAAGAATACATCATCATACATGAAGGTACATCATAAAATACATCAATGAGGATCACAATGGCCTCTATGACATGCTACTGCCAGAATGAGTAGGCCCAACAGGACCTATACCACCACCACCCCCAGACAGACCCGGATCTATGGAATCTCTGCATGGAGGCTAGGTCACCCCCTCACTGACTGTCTATGTGTGTGTCCATCCAGATCTTGATGGGGCATAATTGACTTGGCGCTCGGCAGGCACTGCATCATGATAACGACCCTAGTAGAACTTTGCCTCTCGGCCAGCCTGCAAAAACTCTCTCATATAATCACTGATAGAGGTGCCATCGACCAATCTCTGGAGGGTATTTGCTATCTCATGTGCCCTCTTAGCTATCTACTGAGTACTATCTCGCTTGGCTTTCAGGGTATCAATCTGTGTCTGCATACTGGCTAACTGCCCCTGTACCTATGCTAAGGCCTGTGCATGTGCCTGCATCCGGGTCTGGGTCTGCACAAGCATACCCTGAGCCTGTACCAACTCCCCCTATAGTGTCTGAACCTGTGCCTGCAAACCTGAAATCTGTCTCTGATAATCCATAGGTGGCATGGTCACTGCTCACCTCTTGCGAGGCCTGCTCGAAGATGGACCATTGTTGATGGCTGGCCTTGTCCCTCGGTCTCCTCCACTACCACCATCATTATCCCCACTGCTGCTGCTATCCTCACTGTCACTCTCTGAGCTCTCATCTGCTAGGATATCACCCTCATCCCTGACAACATCCTTTGCAACATCCTCCTCTACTGGTAATGGTGCGGGCTCATCAGGAATGGTGATGTGAGGAGGGGGGACAAAAGCCAAAATTGTCGCGTACTCCTCTGTCACGAGTGCCTCTGCAATATCCCTCCGCATGTCCCAAGGAGATGGCTGTAATGTCCTGTACCCCGCTACTACAACATCATAAGATAATGTGGGACCCCAATCCGGAATATCCATCCGTCGTCGTGCATAGTGGGCTACCCCCTGTGGCATACACTAAATAATGCCATATTGTCTGTACACCCAACGCAGCAAAAATCTCTCAATAACAAAAGGAGTCCGACCAATGAGGTACATAGAGTCACAAAGGAAGCCCAATATTGTATCATCCTCATCCCACTCCTCATAGTCAAGGTATGGGTGCCATGTCACTATCTTAGTATCATCAAAAAACTCTCCTCCAATGCTCTAACTTGCCCATCCGGGCCTTTGTGAACCAACCACTATATCTAAATACATACGGTCTGTCAGCTAGTCTATCTACAATGGAAAATGGCTGACAAATAGCAAAATGCTCCCAAACCCATATCTGTAACAGGGTCGCCCCTGCAGATATACTATGTGCACCTAGATACACAATGGAATGAAGATCATGGTAAAGATGTGCTAACATGCACATCCCCCATGCATATCTAGTACCATGTACCAACATGCTCTCTAGTGTCTTACCCCAGCCAATGAGGAATCCCTTTGACCTGTGATCAGGGCAAAGGAAATCTCTAATGAATCCAGCTAGCACTGCTGGTAGTGTCGCATACGAATCTGCAATCCTCCACCATCGAACAATCAGACCCTCAATGTCCTGATCTTGTAATACTCGATGGAGAGAATCTCTGCTGCTAGTCCCATGAGAGTCATATGTAACTATCTCCCCCATGAACGAAATGCATAAGATACGCCACACATCCTCTGGTGTGACTGTCATCTCACCGGTGGGTAGGTGAAAGGTGTTGTCGTCGCTATGCCACCTCTCAGCCAATGCGGTCAACAAATCCCGATTATGGTCCATATCAAGTAAACTCATGAGGCCACACTAGCCTATCACCTGGAGCTCATCTGGTGTCAAGTGTGGTATCAAATCAGTCATCTGCGGAAATCTCTCTCACATCTAGAGAGTACCCAGATCCTCCTATCATCATAACCAAAAAAAAATCTCTACAATCAGTGAACTATCTCAAGGAATCAAAGGTCATTCTACTATCAGTCTATTCCAAAAGCTTTGGTATGAATTTTAGATCAAAATTCATAGGTGAACATCAGACCTCACCTATCATGAGGTTCATCAAAACATTATCTAGATCTCACCTATCATGAGATTTATCAGATATTGAATCATGTCCTCGCCTATCATGAGGATCATCAATAAAGGGGGTTTCTTCTCACCTATCATAACAGTTAGTCTTATTTAAATCATCCAATCCAACATCAAGAATGTGGATTGTCAATCATACCAATCAGAAGAATGGACATGATCGGAATTAACATAATCAAAGTTCACTAAGTCAAACTCTTCAATTTTGACATGGAAGCGCTAAAACAGGCTTCCAAAGCACTAAATCCCAAAAGCACTATTTTATCATCCAAAAGCGCTAAATCAGGAATCTAAAGCGCTAAAACCATGAAAGCGCTATTTTAGCATCGAGAAACGCTAAAACAGGCTTCCAAAGCGCTAAAAGTCCCGAAGCACTACTTTTTTGCATCAAAATGCTACAACAGGCCATCAAAGCACCACTTTACTAGAAGCGCTAGAACAAACCTTAAAAGCGCTAATCCACCGAATCAAAGTGCTGAAAGTCTCAAAGCACTAAAATCCGGCTTCAAAGCGCTAATTCTTGACTCCTAAATGCTAATTCGTTGAAAGCGCTACTTTACCGACTAGAAGTGCTAGAGTTTTAAACACAAGCACTAAACTACCTACCAGAAGCACTACATCAGGATGTAAGCACTACAGCACGGCTTGAAAGTGCTAAAAGACACCTAGACATGCCTAAGACCTAAAAAGCATAAAAAAAAAAATACATGAATTATGAGGAGGTCGAGGGGTACATACTGGAGGTCCATATGCAGGTGGCTGTCTGTGATGTCGAACGCGCTCGAATCGATGAGTGTGGTAAGGAATAGGCATCTCGCTCTAGCTGGTAGAAAAGTCTTTATCACTAAGAATTTTTAACTCAAAAAGCAAATAATGAATTGAAAATGACCTTTTAGCACTATTTATAATTTTTGAAAATTATTTTTGGGGGATTTTTATAACATTTTGATTAATTTTATTCATGAAATTAATTAAAACTCATCAGAGGACTCATTTCTTCATCATTCTGTCGAGAGATAAATTATTGCATCATTGAAACACATCAAATCATCAAAAAAAATCATAAAAATTCTAAAAATTCTAAAAAACATCAGATCATTAATTTATCTCCCGAGGGGGCATATTATCATCTGATATTATCATCATCATCTGAAAATCATGTCTGGGGCACATGAATTATCATCATCTGAAAATCATGTCTGGGTCACACGGAATTATTTTTTTATCATCAATCCTTACAGTAGCAGCAAAATTTTCTTTGAAGCAACATGTAAACACATCACTTCAAAGAGGGGCAAAATGTATACACCTAAAAATGGTCTTGAGCATTCTGATTAATTAAATACGAATTATTTGATTAATTATCCTAAATTCCTCTACTGTTTAAATAAATAGAAATATTTATTTAATATAGTTCACATCTAATCTTGTCTTAATTAAATAAACAAAAATAAATACTTTGATCGATTTAATTATCATTTCCTTATTTCAATCTATCACATCGTTTCTAAATTAATTAAATAAAGATCAAAACACTTTATTTATTAATTGCCATTAGTCTTCTATTTTAATTTAATAAACAGCTATCCTATAGTTTGTTTTATTAAATTATTTATCTCTCCTTTGTTAATTCAAATAAATCAAAAATATTTGAATTGTTGCACAAGGAATATTCCAATCTATATTCTCTCAAAAATGAATTAGATTTCCTATGTCTAAACCATGTCTAATTTATGTCAAAATTATGTCAAATTAATTGATTGAAACTTCATAGGAAGTTTTGGAGACAAATTTGGAATTTGATCTCTCAATCCTCTTCCATCAATTCTTCCTCTTCTCTTGCTTGGTGTTTTCATGGGTAGAGACAATCTCCATCTTTCTCTCAATCTCCTCCATCTCTCACCATTCAATTCTCCAGATTGAATCCAAGCCTTTCAAAGCTTTCCCTATGCATTTCTACAGCCACGAAATCTATAAATACAGCCTCATTCAACCAAGAAAAGGATCCAGATAATCAAGTTTTTGCACTCCTACTCTGCAGGAATCCAGACATCAAGCATCAAGCAATCAAGTTTTCAACCATGGCTGCCTCCTGTCGCTGTAATTATCTGTTTCATATCTATGTCATGCTAGTTTAATTGATTTATCATTTAGCATTACATTATCATCACTTCGTTCTTCAGATAGTCATTTTAACAGTCTTATTTGCTTACACAATCTGAGAGCAATTTAGATTTAATAAATCTTTGGAGATAGAGAGCAATAGGATGCTTTCAATTGATTACTTTGTTGAATTGATTCGATTTGTTTAATCATTGATATAATGTCGTATTAAGAAGTGTTTTAGATCTTATTCACTATTTCACCACTTACAACTTGTATGTTGTGGCATCGAAGATTGGACCACATTAGTGAGACTAGTTTAAAAACCATTTTGACTAAAAGGTTGTTAGACGATTTCTCCTATTCTGATGAGAGTTTTGATTTTTGTGAACATTGTGTTTTTGGAAAATAAAACAAAAATATTTTCCTTTAGGCATGTTAATAAAACTAAGAATAAAATATAACTTATTCATTCAGATGTATTTGCTCCTATGGATGTGGAATCAATTTAAAAATCTAGATATTTTGTCTCCTTCATTGATGATGTTACAAGATATACCTGGTTTTATTTTATGAGACATAAATCTAAATTTTTCACTAAGTTTAAATAATTTAAAGCCTTAGTTGAAAAGAAAAAATATTGTAATATTAAGGTTTTGAGGTTTGATAATGGAGGGGAATAGTATTCTAAGAAATATGATGAATTTTTTAAGAATATAGGAATTGTTAGATAAAAAGATACCCCATATACTCCTCAATCGAATGGAGTGGCAAAAAGGATAAATCAGACAATTATGAAAAGAGCCAGAAATATGCTAAGTAGTCCATGGCTTGACATATGCTTTTGGGAATTTTGTAAGTACTACTTGTTACTTGTTGAATAGATCTTCTTTTAAGGTCTTGAAACAACACCTTATGAAATGTGGACAGATAAGAAACCTTCTATTTCACATTTAAGGGTATTTGGTTGTGAGGGTTATGTTCACGTGCCTAAATAAAAATGAACTAAGTTGGATCCAAAAGTTGAAAATACATTTTCATTAGATATGGTGATAATGTAAAAGAACCTTACAAGTAATGGAATCCTCTAACTAAGAAAATAATCTTTTCTAGAGATGTGATTTTTAGGGAACTTAGTGTTATTTCTTATCTTAAATAGCCAAAGGAAAAGGACAAGGAAAAGAGAGTGCATTTTTGAAATTTAGAAGGAACTTGCACCTCAAGAAGAACAAAGAGATGGACTTAAGGATGAGGAAAAAGATGATGATTCAAATTAAGTTACCAATAAAAAAAGAACATGAGGAATACAATTAGAAATAGGTTGAGAAATATCAAAAAAAAAAAGAGCCCCATACTCTAGTTCTCAGAAGATCCAAAAGAAAATGAAATCTAGTTGATAGGTATAGCCCACTAGATTTCCATTGTGTATTTTCTTTATATTGAAATTGATGATGAACCTAGATCCTATAGGGAAGCTATTCTTGTAGATGATAGTGAGTCTTGGAAACTAGCCATGCAAGCAGAGATGATGGCTTTAGACTCTTATAATAATTGTGGTCCTATTCATTTGACCAAAGGAAGGAAAGCCATTTGTTGTAAGTGGATCTATAAAAATAAATTTGGAGTAGATAGTTTATTAGTAAATTCCAAAGCTAGATGTGTAGCTAAGGGCTACTCCCCAAGAGAGGGAGTTGATTTTGGTGAAAATTTCTCTCTTGTTGCTAAATTATCTTCTATTAGATTTCTTTTATCCATAGCTATTGCTTATAGTTTTAAAATTGAGCAAATGTCCATGTTAAGATTGTTTTTTTGTATTGATATTTGGAAGAGGAAATTTATATGCACCAACCAAAAGGATTTGAGGTAAAAGGGAAAGAACACTTGGTTTGCAGGTTGAAATGGTCTCTTTATGGTTCAAAACAACCACCTCAAATGTGGTATCAAAAATTTGACTCTTTGATAAAAGAAAAGAGGATCATTGTGTTTACATTAGATGTATTAATGATTAGTTACTAGTCATTACCCTTATATGTGGGTGACATGTTATTTTTTCAGTAACACAAAAGGTATGATTAGTGAGTTGAAAGCTCAACTTTTAGGTGCATTTGAGCTGAAGGATTTAGGGGTAGCAAGATACATATTGGGAATGGAAATAAGAATAGATCAAGGTAACATAAAGATTTGGTTATCATAAAGTAAGTATGTGAGCACTATTTTGCATTGATTTAGTATGCAGGACTATAAACCAGTTAGAATTATTTTACCACATGGTACTAAGCTTACTCTATATATGTGTCCTAAATCTGAAGATGATTTTGAGGATATTTATAATGTGCCATATTCTAGTGCTATAGGAAGTTTTATGTATACAATGATTTCCACTAGACTAGATATTTCTCCAGTGATGGGAGTTTTGAGAAAATTTATGTATAACCCTAGTAGAGAGCATTGGAATTATGCAAAGAGGGTGTTAAGATATTGCGTGGTACTTTTGATTATTGTTTGGTTTATTTTGGTACTAACAATATGAATAAGTCATTGGACATACAAGGTTTTGTAGATGCAGATTGGGTAGGTGACTTGGATAGTGGAAGGTCCACTAGTAGGTCTATGTTTACTTTGTTTAGAGGAGCTATAAGTTGGATGAGTAAGAGAAAGCCTAAAATTTCTTTATCCACTACTGAAGTAGATTATATGGTTGCTACCCATGGTTACAAATACTACATGTAGGTATTAGTTTTGATTACATGACAATTTACATCAGTTGTGATAGCTAGAGTGCAAATCATTTAGCCAAGAATCCTAGTTATCATGCTTGAAAAAAGCATGTGGATGTTCAATACCATTTTGTTTGAGAAATTATTGCTAATGGAAAAATTGAGTTGAAGAAAAATGACATTGAGGGGAATGTTGTGGATTATCTTACCAAACTTGTGAGTATAGATAAATCCATTTCATGTAGGGATTCCATAGGCCTTGTTTCTTGTACCTAGTTGATTCTATGATGGTATGACTCCCCTATCTCTTGCAAGTTATTAAACAAGTGGGAGAATGTTGGGAGTCAATGTGTGTCAACCTTGGGAATTCCTAAGTTATTTATGTATTCTTATTTTACATTTCCCCATCAATAAATATCATTTATGTAATTAAATATTTGTGTTCCATCAAAAGGGGTGTGAGATTTTGAATTGGCACTTTTCCCACATGTTGATGCCTTGAAAAATGAGTTATTAGTTGTCAAAAGATGCCCATTTAGTGGTCTAACATGGAAAACCTATTTTTAAGGATATTATGATGAATTCTATGACAACTATAAGAGCTAAAAGTGGGGGTATCATTTTGGAAGTGAAAATCATTGATGACACACGTCAGAGAATCATTGCATAAGATATTGATGGTATATGACACATGTAAGAGCATATCCTATTTTATAGGGATTCTTATGACAACTTTAAAGAGGGTGTAATGTCATGTAAGATACCATTTTTAGCATGTAAGGGTCATATAGATTTTACCATGGTATTTCAAAATCTTGATTTTACCCATGGTATTTTTATATGGTGGTATTTTGAGCCCCCATGAGTCTATATATTGAGGGGTTGAGATGAAGACATAATGAGAGGTTTTGCAGGTACACAGATGCTGATAGATTGAAGACCAAAGAGGAGTTAGATTGGATTTATTGTAATCACATATTTTTAATAATACAAGCTATTCATCTCTTCTTTTGTGGAGTTTTTTTTTTTGAAATGGATTCTCCACATTAAATATTATGTTTAGTATTCAGTTTTTTGTTCTATTTTTTCATTGTTATTACCGATTTAAAACTTCATACGGTAAATACTGTTAGATTTGATTTATAGTTGATTTAAACTTCTATTATTTTTGTTCACCTTCTATATTCTAACACCAACATGAGATAATTCATCCTACAAAATAGTTTTTTTTAACATGTCCTAAAATCTAAAATATATATTTGCCAATTTCAAGAACCATAAAAAATGTTCAATTACCATTAATAAAATATTTTCTCTATTCCCTAAATTTGTGATAGTTTATACCATAAATAAAAAATACATAATTTTAAAATCAAATCATACCCTCTTTCTCTAAATAGAGTAGGGATCACACTTTTTAAATCACATTTTAAAAGTTTTTTTTAAATTTTTGGATCATTTTATGTTTCTCAATAAAACTAAAAAAAATCTCCAATAAATTTAATAACAATAATATTGCATTATAAATCCACTCAACACTAGAAAGATGCAATAAAAAAAAATATTGGAGAACCTTTTCTAGCCTAACAATGTCATTTTTATTGAATGCCAGATTCAATACTAAGTGCCAACCACCTCCTTCAAGGTGGGTTAAAGTTAATTTTGATGGGGCAATGAGGGGTAACCTAAGGCCTGCAGGTTGTGGGGGGTGTTGAGGAATGAAGATGGAAAAATCTTAGGTGCGGTGGCACTCACTGTGTTGAGGCAAAGGGGTATGTGCAGGATCATGATGGGCCAAAACGTGGTGATATGTAAGTGATATTATGGCCCATGTGGTTGACGAATTTTTTTTTAACCCAAATTTGATGAAACGAAAAGGGTTTTTAAAGGAGATTCTTGGCTTTCCACCAATATAAATTATGCTTTACTTTGAATTTAATAAATTATTATTATTCATTTTCTATTTGAATTATGAATAAAGTCCTAATTTATAGGTTGATTGAAAAACATCTATAGCTTTCAAACGATATCAAATTTTTTGAATCTGAAACATGCGTCACATTCTATGCTTCACATACTATAGGATTAAGAAAAAAAATTGAATTTCATGAAGTTTTGACCAAGTTAAGGTGGTCAGACATATGATTTTTTATATTTTTTAAAAGTTGTAATAAAAAATTCATAATTAATTATTTACTTGGAATTTTTTTTTAAAAAAATATGCATCACATCGGGACATGAGTCCTCTACTTATATCTAAAATATTATAAAAAAATATTATCATTTTATTGTGGTTAGGGTGGTCAGACAGACACCTACTTCTTATTTTTTTCCTAAAATTTAAGTACTGCTACATTGAAATTTCAAATTTTCACCAAATAGAGATATATTATTCTAAATAAACCTAGTAGTTTAGAAACTATATTCAATTTTCTATAGATTCTATTCTTACATATTTTTGAAATAATATAGATAAATTATTCAAATTTTTATGTCAAGTTGCCTAACTCTGATTTTTCTGAATTTTATCGCCACTTAAGGGCCTGTTTTTTCCATGATCCTGCACATACCCAAAGGCTACATTTATAAGCATAAAATATGCTATGGACAAAGGTTATACAAAAATATGGGTTGAAGGAAATTCTTTAAACATAATCAATTATCTTTGTGGCAATCATAAGCCTAGTTGGAATGTGGAGCAATTAATCAAAGATACTATAATCATGCTAAGTTCTTGTGAAGAGACCCACGTATCTCACATCTTCCGAGAAGGAAACTCATTGGAATTTTTTTTCTAATGAGGCTATCACTATCAGATTGAATGAGTTTTGTGCATGGGAGGAGGGCTCGATTCTTCCTGAGAAAGCTAGGAGTTTAATGAGAAATGATGGCACGGGTTGAATTGATGCGGTGGCGGCATTTAATCCTTAGTACCATCTCCTGACTCACACCCTTTGTGGGTTTTGTTTGGATTGCTAGTGTTTAGTTGAGCGATTATCACAAGGGTTTTCTTTTCTTGGTGTTTGAAGAAATGGGTGGAAATAGAAGAAGAATTGAGCCACACTGTTGTGCAGGTATGAGGAAGAAAATAAAGCTATGGAAGATTCTCTACCATGAGAATTTTATGTCATTTCTAGAAATATTGCATGGGCATGACCCAAATTCCTCGACGGAGTTTGTCTCCTTCTGGCATAACCATAAGCTTTAGATAAAGGGTCTGGAAGTGGATGTAAATGAGGAGATGATTGCTACTATGATTGGGATGTCGATGGTTGGCCATAAATTTTACAAGGACAAGAAGAGCAATGAGGAAGTGATGGCTAAGTTCTTCAAAGATGACAAGCAAAAGAATTTGATTAAGATGGAAAGTTGGGGCTATTAGTGCAAGTCACTCAAGAAGATATGGATAGAGGTTTCCAAGGTGATTATGTGTTATGTGATGTTGGAAGGTAGATTTAGGGATATACCAGGTCACTATTTCACTCTTTTAAATCACTTCAGACATGGGTTATTTATTTCGTTCCAATTTTTTTTGTTATCTTCCACGAAGATTTTTGTTTATGCACATTTAAAAAATAGGAGGGCTCTGGTCCTCCATGAGGGTTTCATTCTTTTAATCATGGAGCATGTTAGGTCTCTTCTCCCTACCCTTTCTATTAAGGGCAAGGAGAAGAATCCGAGTGAAGGTTCTGATTTTCTGGCTCAGATACTAGCATTGTCAAAGAAGAGGATAATGATGGATCTCCATCCCTTGAGGCTAGCTCCTCAAAAAAGAGGAATAAGGGTAGCCTTAAAAGCAATCGAGTTGCTAAACACCTTCCTCTTTCTAGCAGTGAGGATATAGAGGTGGGATCAAATGATTCCTCTCATAGGAAGGTGGATTTGGTTGTTGGCTAAGGAGGCCAAGGACAAGCCAAGGAGGACATCCAAATGCATTGCAAAGCTAAAAAATGAGGTCTCAAAAGTTCTTGCAAAGGATGCCAAGATGATTTGTGAGGAAAAGTCTTCTGGAAAAAAGGTAGTGGAAATTGATGACTCATCGGCTCATAACATGACCAATGAAGAACTGGAAGAAGAAAATAAGGGTCAAGATGAGGAAGATGCTGAGAAGAGTGCTAAGTCAGAGCCTCTAAAGGTAGATCCCCTTTCTGAGGACTTTTCTTATCGAAATGATGAGTCTCCCACAATGTTTGAGTTGTTGGACATGCCCAAGGCTATTCCACTGGAACTTTTAAATTGGCTAAGTGGACTCTTCAAGATTTTAATAAAGTTGACATTAAAATAAGGGGTTTGAAGGAGAACTTGAAGAATGTGCCAAATAGCTCAGTGTCGGACATTCTGATTGAAAAAATTATGGACCTAGAGGGTTCTTTCCATGATTTCAAATCTCTATGTGAAGATCAATTGGATAGCTTAGAAGCCAAGGTTGTGGGAACCAATGCATACATTAAGAAGATTTTCCATGTGTGCCATATTTCTGTTAAAAATAGTGTGGACTCCTTGGAATTCCTGTTCCAAAAGATTAGTGAACTAAGGGAGGACCAATTGTACTTTTCTGAATTAATGGAGAAGGAGCATTTAGCCAAGGGCAAAGGAAAAAAAGGGGAAAAAGATGATTGTAAATGCCCTACTACTAAAAGGTTTGCTGATTGGAAAAATTCCTATGAAGCTAAGAAGAAGGAGCTTTTGGACATGATTGATCTGCACAAGAGCCAGGAGCTTGAGGTGGAGAACACCTTAAGCAGTATGAAATAGTGCTCGATTCTCTTTGTCTATTTTTTTCTTTCTGTTGGGTCTTGGTTTTCTTTTTGTTGTTTTGTAGTTTTCATGTTGTTGGGTGTTGTCGATGGTTTACTATTTTATCTCTCATGCAACACTCTGTCTATTTTGTTTTTTCGGTTATGGTCTATTGATAGTATCTTTTTTTCCTATCTTCTAAGCAAAAATTTGTATCTCAAGTTGTAAAGGCTTTTGGGTCCCTTCAAAACCTACTTTTCCTATATAATCAAAATAATCTCATTTTAACAAAAAAAACCATGATTCTACAACTAAAGAATCAATATCTTCAATTCTAAAAGATGGTTGAAAAAAATTAATTCTTTTAAATATAATTGAATAATATTCAAACAAGCGATAAGTTATATGTCTATCCTAATGGCTATCAAAGCATTTCCAAACAAGGAAATACATGAAGAAATTATTTTCTTTAAACTTTTTGTAATCTTTCCCATGGAGGTTCTTGAGGTGGAAATTAATCCTAGAAAAGGACACCCACATATCAATCCTATAATCAATGAATCCAATACATATAGTATCCCTATTCAATATCATATCCTTTCCAATGTTCTATTTAGGAAAGATAAAGGTGCGGAACAAAATTTCATAATGTCAAAACATAGGGAAGAATGTAGACTTGTCCTTTAAAACTCACAATTACAGTTCATTAAGATGCACATGAAAGAAATAATAGAACAGAGAAATAAACACACACATAATTGGACACCAGATTTACTTGGGAAAATCCTTTTGGGAGAAAAACCCACCACCAAAATATCAGTCATTTGTATTACAGTAAAAGGAATTACATACAAGTTTAGACTCCTTCCAGATGTCATTTTTTATAGCAGAAAATAAAATCTTGATCAATCTCATACACACTCGTCCTCACTATTACAATGCATATTTAAAGCATACAATTGCCAAAAATTGTTCACATAGAAAATTTCCATCCATTCGAACCATTGATCAAATAGTTCCTCTCAATTAGCTTGCACCATAGCAGTTAGTTGTCCACTTTAGCAATCAGACAGGTCATTCAAACAAGTTACCTTTCGTGTCCATCGACAATATAGACCTCTATCAGCAAGACTTGGAGTGTTCAACTGAAAATAGTTCCTCCAACATCGCCAAGAGTCTTACCAAACATGTTCATCGATGAGACCAATACTATCGGTGACAGTCCAGAAAGTATTATTGAGCTCAGAAGTCATCTCGATGATCTCCAGCTTGGAACCTTCGTCGGCGAGAGTCCTGCTGATGGAGATCATCAACTAGAGATATATTGTCATCCACAATTAGGAAACTCACACCGATGGAAAATGTTACTCTGATGGGTTCTAATTCAAAAAGAGTCTCCCTAATCACCTTATCGGATAGAATAGAACTACCAAAGACCCATGTCACCCCAGTGACCAAGTTCATCAGCCAAAGTCATATCGATCGTGACTCATCAGCCAGACGAGAACTGTCAGAGTGACATTTGCAGGTCACTCCATGGACCAATGTCACACTGACTAACTAGTCATTGGCTAGAATTATACCCAAAAAAATCCTCGACTAGACAGATAGCATCGAAAAGAGTTTAGAAGATTATGCTGACCATTCAAGTCATACTGATGGCTCTTATCGGAAATACCGAAAAAAAATTCTCTTCGACCAATTGACTTCAACTAGAGAACTTGCCTCACTGAGAGTTCAGGAATCACTTCGACTATTCAGGTTACACCGATGGCTTACATCGATAGGACCAAACACCTGTCTCACTGACCCATCAAGTTCAAGCTTTTAGAAAACCAACTGCTCATCGATAAGATAGCCTAGGTTTCTCACCGATTTCTCTCTATTAGGAGGTTCAGGTTAGTAAGATTGAGGCACATATTTCCAAAAATCTCCCACTTGATGAAGATCTTACTGACACCTCCAGAGCACCACAAAGCTACTAAGATTCATGGGCACCAAGGCCCATCAAATTTGCACATCACCTATACTTGTCTATGCTCACTGGTTTCATGAATGCATCTGCAACATTTTCTAGATTATCCACCTTTTCTAAAAAGACCTTTTCATCCTCCACCATATCTCGTAAAAAGTGATACAGCACATTGATATGTTTCATCCTGGCATGGAAAGTTGTATTTTTTGCCAAACAAATAGCACTTTGATTGTCACAACAAATTGTAATTCTCTCCGCACTAAACCCAATATCCGAACAGAAACGTATAAGCCAAATAGTTTCTTTGTAGGCATGTCTTGCTACCATGTATTATGCTTGTGTAGTGGACAAAGCAACTACAGCCTGTCGCTTGCTCATCCAACTAACTACACCACCATTTAACATGAAAATATATCCATTGGTGGCCCTTCTGCTCTTAATGTCCCCTGCCCAATTAGAATCCACATAACCTCGAATGCTAATGGATCTCAATGATCCAACTGAGTTACCATGATAGCACAAAGTGTAATGAGATGTACCTTTTAAATATCTAAACACTCTTTTCACAACATCCCAATGTGGCCTCCCTGTATTTTCCATAAACTGACTAAGAACTCCCATTTCTTGGAAAATGTTTGGTCTTGTACAAACCATTGCATACATTAAACTACCAACTGCACTTGCATAAGGCACTTTGATCATGTCCTCCATCTCAACAGGATATTTTGTACAATCTTCAACAAATAGCTTCGTTCCCTGTAAAAATGGAACAACTAGTTGCTTGCAATCAGTCATACAAAATCTCTCTAGAACAATATTAACATATTTACTTTGGTTGAGCCAAAAAATTTTGCTTTTTTTGTCCCTATTTATTTCCATCCCCAGAATATACCTATCTGCACCAAGATCTTTCATTTCGAACTTTGCAGACAACTGAGATTTTAGATCATAGATCATAAAATTACTATTCCCTATGAACAACATATCATCAACGTAAAGGGAAATAATAAGAACATGATAATTTTCAGTTTTGTAATACACACAATGATCTGATTTTTACCTTACAAATCCCTATGACAAAACAATGTGTCAAATTTCTGGTACCACATTCTAGGCAATTGTTTCAAACCATATAGAGATTTTTTCAACTTGCAAACTAGATGTTCTTTACCTTTTTTCACAAAGTGCTTAGGATGGGACATATAAATTTCTTCTTCAAGATCACCATGAAGAAATGTTATTTTCACATCCATCTGCTCAATCTCTAAATCATATGCAACTACAAGTGACAAAATAAATTTGATAGATGTTAGCTTTGCTACTAGAGAAAAAATTTCCCCATAATCAATTCCCTCTACTTGGGAATATCCTTTAGCAACCAACCTCGCCTTTTAAATTTCAACACAGCCATCTGGACCAATCTTCTTTTTAAAAAACCATTTGCATCCCACAGGATTTCTACCTTCAACAATGGAACCAAATCCCAAGTATCATTTTTCTTTAATGATGCCATTTCTTCATTCATGGCTTCCAACCAGGAATCTGAATTAGCCATTTTAGTTGCCTCTTTTATAGTCCTAGGCTCATCAGTATTAGTAATCAAAGCATAGGAACAAGTAGAATCTAACATAGAAAACCCATACCTATGAGGCTGCTTTTTCTCTTGTGTAGACCTCCTCAAAGGTTGAGGTTGAGATTGTGGTTCTTCATCAGAACTTTTAGAGCTTCTTGAGCTCTCCTCAAGTTTAGGTACATTTTGAATTTTGAATTCCTCTTTCTCTGGTGTGGGAGGAATTTCAACTAAATCCTTTTTATTTTTTGATTTTGTCTTTGACTGGAAATCCAAAGTAGAATGATTTAGCTCATCAAAGATAACACTTCTGTTGTACAAAACCTTCTCATTCATAGGATTCCAAAGCTTGTATCATTTTATGCCAGCGTTATAGCTAATAAAAATACATTTAACAACCTTGTTCTCTAATTTAGATTTTTTTCATTTGGCACATATGCATATGCCTCATAGCCAAATACACGAATATGTCTTAGAGAGGGCTTCTTTCCAGACCATGCTTTCAAATGTGTTTTATCAACAAGAGCAGAATTAGGGGAATGATTTATTAAATAACAAGTTGTTGCAACTGCCTCAGCCCATAATTTCTCCTCCAAGCCAACACTTCTCAACATACTTCTTGCCCTTTCCATCGCTGTCTTGTTGTACCTTTTAGCAACTCCATTTTGTTGCGGAGTGTAGGGTGTAGTTTTATGTCAAGTTTAATTCCATGATCTTTACAACACCTTTCAAACTCATCATAACAAAACTCACTACCATTTTCAATCCTTAAACACTTTATTTTTCTACCAGTCTAATTTTCCACAAGGTTTTTAAATTCCTTAAAACAATTGAACACTTTTGATTTAATTTTTAAAAAATACACAAATTCCCTTCTTAAATAATCATCAATAAAAGAAACAAAATATTTACATTTCGATAATGAAGGAGCACTCACTCAACCACACACATCAGAATGAATGTAATCAATTATATCAGAAGATTTATGAGGACTAGAATAAAATGAAACACAGTGTTGTTTACCATATATACAATGTTCACAAAATTCAAATTCAAGGTTACAGTCATCAAGCCCTTCAACCAGGTTTTTATTTTTCAATTTTTTTAAACCTTTTTCACCTATGTGGCCAAGGCTATGATTCCATAGCATTGTCTTCTTACCTAGAAGCTTCATCTCCAAAGAATTAGCTCCCACTAGAACAATCTCCTCTTTCTCTACATGATCATATTTTAATGGCTTCTCAAAATCACAATTGCATTGGACTGCATGGGCGTACAACTTATACAAAGTACCAATTCGAACACCCTTTTCAAAAACCATAGAGATTCTAGACATTTAACAAACACCATTAGAGAAAGAGACTTGTACACCAACATCATTCAACTTACTAACATAAAGTAAATTACGAGCCAAACCTGGTATATGTATTACATCACATATTCCCTTCACTCTTCCATCAGGGAACTGGATTCTGACTCTTCCACAACCAACTATTTCCAAAGATGAATCGCTTGCCAAAAACACCTTTCCACCATCGTATTTTTCATACTTTGTGAACCAGTCTCTATGAGATGTCATGTGGAATGATGCTCCAGAATCAATCAGCCAGACATCATCTGATGCTTGAGTTGCCAAGGCTGCAATGAAGGCATCTGCTTCGCTCTGAGAAGATTCATTATCGAAAGAGTTTTTCTTCTTATTTTTCTCCTCTTTTTAATCCTTTCGGACATGACTAGGCTGCCCACAGTTCTAGCATTTCACCTTGGAATTCTTCCTAGGAGAATTTGATTTCCCTTCTGATTTTGACTTGGATTTCTTGTCCTTCTTCTTGCTTCTTTCTTTCAATCTACCACGAACAACAGGAGCCTCCTTTGCCGTCTCAAAAGATTTTCTTCTCATTTCTTCTGATAGCAAAGAAGCAATAACATCTTCCATCTTGAAATTGGATGTCGTACTCCCAATATCCATCACCAAGTGATCCCAATAATTTGGAAAAGAACACAACAAGAGCATACAATGATCTTCTTTATCAATATTCACACCTACAGATGTTAACTGAGCAATCATAATGTTAAAAGTATTCAAATGATCAACAACAGATGTTCCTCCCTCCATTTTTAAAGAGTATAACTTCTTCCTTAAGAACAACTTATTCACAAAGGACTTGCCCTGATAAATGTCTGCAAGCTTCTTCCACAAAGAAGATGTAGCCTTCTCTTGATGAACATTTAGAAGAACTGAATCTACCAAACAGAGCCTTATCAGCCCCTTTGCTTTTCTTTATGCAAGATCCCAATCTTCTTTCTTCATGCCAGAAGGTTTCATTCCAGACACAAAAATCCAAAGATCATGATCAACCAACAAATCTTCTATTTTGAGATTCCACAGTTCAAAATTTCCATCATTGAATTTCTCAATTTCAATCTTTCCAGAAGTGCTTGCCATCTTAATTTATAATTTGACAATTTGATTTCTCTACAGGACTCCCACTAAACAAAAATGACATAAAAATCCCAACCTACCCACAAGGATAACACAACTAGCCAACCTATGATACCACTTGTAAGGAAAGATAAAGGTGCGGAACAAACTTTCCTAACGTCAAAACACGGGGAAGAATACAAAATTTTCCTTTAAAATTCACAATTACAGTTCATTAAGATGCACATGAAATAAATAACAGAACAAAGAAATAAACACACACACAATTGGACACCAGATTTATGTGGGAAAACCCTTTTCGGAGAAAAACCCACCACCAAAAGATTAGTCACTTCTATTATAGTAAAAGGAATTACATACAAGTTGAAACTCCTTCCATATGTCAATTTTTACAATAGAAAAAAAAATCATGATCAATCTCATACACACTTGGCCTCACTATTACAATGCACATTTAGAACATACATCTGCCAAAAATTGTTCACTTAGCAAATTTCCATCCATTCGAACCATTGATCAGATTGTTCCTAGCAGTTTCTTTTGTTGTTCAACTATCAAATAGTTCCTCTCAATCAGCTTGCACCACAACAGTTAATTGTCCACTTTAGCAAGTAGACAGGTCATTCAAACAAGTCACCTTTCTTGTCAATCGGCAAGACAAACCTCTATCAGCAAGACCTGGAGTGTTCAACTAAAAACAATTCCTCTAGCATCGCCAAAAGTCTTACCGAACTTTTTCATTGGTGAGACTAATACTATGGGTGATAGTCCAGAATTTATTATCAAGTCTAGAAGTCATCCTAATGATCTCCAACTTAGAACCCTCATCGACGAGAGTCCTACCAATGGAGATCATCGGCCATAGATATATAGTTGGCCACAATTAGGAAACTCACACTAGTGGAAAATGTTACTCCAATGGGTTCTGATTCAGAAATAGTCTCCCCGATCACCTTATCATCTAGAATAGAACTACCAGAGTGACTTTCATAGGTCAGACCGAAGACCCATGTAACCCCGATGACCAAGTTCATCAGCCATAGTCTTACTGACCGTGACTCATCGATCATACCAGAATTTCCAGAGTGAAATTCATAGGTCACTCTGTGGACCAATGCCACACCAAATGACTAGTCATTCTAGCCAGAGTCATACTGACAGAACTCTTTGGCTAGACAGATAGCATCAACAAGAGTTCAAAAGCTTACACTGATCGTTCACATCACACCAATGGTTCCTATTGGTAAGACCGACAAAAAAGTCTCTCTGACCAAACGACTTCAACTAGAGAATTTGCCTCGCTAAGGGTTCAAGAACTCACTCTGACTATTCAGATTACACCGACGGGGTATGTGTTGGATCATCATGGAAAAAATAGGCCCTTAAGTGGCGATAAAAATACAAAAAATCAGAGTTAGGCAACTTCACGTAAAAAAAATGAATAATTTATCTATATTATTTCAAAAATATGTAAGAATAGAATCTGTAGAAAATTGAATGAAGTTTCTAAACTACTAGATTTATTTTATAAAAACAAAATCTTTTTGGTGAAAATTTAAAATTTCAATGCAATAGTACTTAGATTTCAGGGAAAAAATAAGAAGTAGGTGTCTATCTAACCACCCTAACCATAATAAAATGATAATATTTTTTATAAGATTTTAGATATAAGTAGAGGACTCATGTTCCGATATGATGCATATTTTTGTAATTTTTTCCAAGTAAATAATTAATTATTAATTTTTTATTACAACTTTTAAAAAATATAAAAACTCGTATGTCTGACCACCTTAACTTGGTCAAAACTTCATGAATTTTTTTTTTTTTTAATCCTATAGTATGTGAAGCATATAATGTGACACATGTTTAGGATTCAAAAAATGTGATACTGTTTGAAATCTATAGATGTTTTTCAATCAACCTATCAATCAAGACTTTAGTTGTAATTCAAATAGAAAATGAATAATAATTATTTATTAAATTCAAAGTAAAGCATAATTTATATTGGTGGAAAGCTAAAAAATCTCCTTTAAAAACCCTTTTCGTTTCATCAATTTTGGGTAAAAAAAAGTCATCAGCCACATGGGCCATCATATCACATACATATAGCCACTTTTTGGCCCATCAAAATCCTGCTAATACCTGACGGCTTACATCGACAGGACCAAACACTTGTCTCACTGACCCATCCAGTTCAAACTTTTAGAAAACCAAGTGCTCATCAACAAGATAGCCCAGGTGTCTCACCGATTTCGCTCTATCATGAGGTTCAGGTTAGTAAGCTTGAGGCACATATTTCCAACAAATATCCTTATTCAATATCATATCCTTTCCAATGTTCTATTTCTTAATCCAAGCATCCACATACAAGATGGTAAGAAAGAAGAATTAAATTATACAATCCTTCATTTTCTTTTTCATTCCCAAAAATCTCTAAATCCCCATTAATTTTATTTTCCATTTCACACAAACATGCTAATTCAAAGTAATTAGATATTTTTACATTTGATATTTCATTGGCGATTTAAATCTAATGCATTTATAAAAATACCTTTTCAATGTCTGACTTGGCGATTTCTCAAATCATATAATACATAAATGAATTTCCTTTAAATTAATACCCTAATAGCTTCTCAAAATAGATAATGCATTTAATTCAAACAATATAATAAAATGTAGAACTATTAATGTAAGTTATGATTATTATTTTTTAATATTTTAAAAATTAGTTGGATCTAGTGTTTTATAGATTTAAGATAATTATTTGAATTGATAAAATTTTTTACTTAAATGAGGTCAATTGTTGTCACAAATAATATTGCAATTTATTTTGTTTAATTTTTTTTTCATGTAATTAACTTGAAAATCTAGTGCATGGAGAAAAAATATTTTTTTTTCTATTTTTTTTAAGTCAAATTTACTCAAAATTTCATAGTTTTAATAGCTTGACATGCACACGTTAGGTGAAATTTTTATTAATAAGTGTGCATGTCCCAAAAATTCCATAAAAATTTGTTGAAAATATTTTTTAATGTCTATAGAACAAGATTACGTAGTTTTTTGAAATTTGGATAGTACGTTTGACAAAAAAGAAAGAAAAATGAAATATGTGTGATTTTTAAAGCATATGAAGGCACCGTTAAAATAAAATAATTATTAAATTTTTAGTTTATATAGATTATGGAGAAAGATATATGGTTGGAAAAATAATAACTATCTTGATGTTGTAGTGACATTTTCACATAGCCATGTAATGAAATATGTAATGCTAATTATGGTAAATAAAATATCATTTTTATGTTGATTTTGATAACCATTTGGTCCCCCATTTCTATGCACATACCCTAAAATTTCAAATATAAAATTAATATTTACACCTCTTACATTTAAAAGACAACAAGTATGATACCTCTCATTGTTGCAATGTAGTATTTCAGTTATATATGTGTAAAAGGTATTGAGAATCATCAAGAATGGGTGTATTTCTTATAACATCAATATGACCATTATGAATCATTTTTGTCATGCTTTTTCCCTCCATATTATCTTTGGGGGATGGTTGTATACTATTTATATGTATGCCCTTTGACAGTATAAAAGTGTATTATGTGAATTGTCTATCTATGTAATAGATATCAATTTAAAAGATTAAATCAAGTTAATACAATGGAATATGATTCATGAGGCCTCATCATATATTTTAATTAAGAATATTAGTGCATGATTCCATTCATACATCATGTATCTTGTGTAAATAATATCTCTCTAATGCCACAAACACAAAAATATTAAACCTTTCCCTTTAACTTACATACATAGTTCAAACCAAGTAGACACAACTAATAATAAGAGTGTATATGTTAAAGTAACATTCCAATGAAATATTTTGATGACTCTACAAAAGGGAACCTAGGCCATGTGGGAGGGGTTGGCATCCTAAGGGATCATAGGGGAATGATAATTTTTCTTATGCAGTTAATTTGAGCACCCAACCTTCCAAATTATCTAAGGTGGTTGTTGCCTTTCATGGAATTCTACTGGCTAAACAAAGAGGAATTGTTAATTTTTTCATTAAAAGGGACTCTAGTAATACCATGAAGATGTTTAATGATGAATTCTCCCCAATTTGGTCTCCCCATGGACTCATTGAAGCTACACACTCAAACATGATGAGTATAGGACAATGCAAACTCATGCATGTTTATTGGGAACGTATTTACTCTATTGATGAGATAGATAATCTAGGGGCCTTTGTCAAAAATATTAAAGTTTACAATGAATTGAAATTGATCTTGATGCATGTGATAAACTTCATCATTAATGAAATTGGCTCTCATATTGCAAAAAATGTTAGATATTGATCTATATATCTCTCAAGATTGTAATGATTACATGTATCCTCCCAATTTCATGAAAAATAATTATTTTTTCCCACTTCTGGATCATTTTATCAAGTTTCATGTTCATCTTGCCTCTTCTTTGTATGCTAAGAGTTTTTGGAGTCACTCTCAACTAGTTTTCAAATACTACTCCTTTTCTTCCCTATCAACCACTATGGGTAGGAAACTTGTTCAAGAAGAGCCCAATGGTTGTGACTCTTTGAGGAATAATACAAATATTTGGCCTATCATCCAAAAGGGTAAGTTCACCTTATACATTGAGGCCTTGAAGGGCTACAAAATGGCTATAATAAAGTGGATGTGCTTAGGGCCTAGAAGAAGATTATCAAGGTGTTGATGAGTTATATTATGCTTGATGGTTGTTTTAAAATACTTTATGCTCATTTTTTACCTATTCTAAATCACTTATGACATAACCTAAAAATTAACTTTGCCTAAATTTGATATACTCCTCATTGAATCAATTTGTCAAAGTTGTGCAAGATAAAGAAAAACCCCTTCCTCTTCACCAGGGATTAATTTATAGTCTTTATTGGTATAATTTGTCTCTCTCCCCTACCATATATTCCATCCCTCATATTGTTAACCCCTCCCTTTCTCATAAGGGTGTTCTTGTTATCTCGGATAGTAACCTTGAAACCACCCTCATCGACTAACCAAACCACCCCTCTCACATCTCAGAGTTACTACATCTAACCCCCCCTCAGGATTCTAAGGGAAAAGCCTCTACAACTAATTCCCATATTCCTTTGAGGAATCTCACCAAATTTTAATTTTAGATGAAAAATTTGTCTCCTCTTAGTCCCCTTCTCCTAATGTCACTCTTGAGGACTCTCCTCCTAGTTCTCCTAGGCTCTATAGTTTATCTACCAGTCCCCCATCTTCTCCATAGCATAATTTTGATCATTCTTAGGAACTAGAGGTTGTTCCGTTGGACACCCCTAACCCTTGCATAAATTATGCCTCTCTATGAAAAAAAGTGGATGAGCTTTATAAACCCACAAATATTCAAAATGACATCCTTAAGTGGCTATTGGACTAGTTTCTCACAAAAAAGGATAAAATCTAAAAGCTAGAGTTTGTTGCTCTAAAAAATACTAGGGGTTTGTTGGGTGAGGAGGAGGATGTAGATCACTAGGATTTGCTAAAAGGAATGTCTCAAAATTTTGATGATCGGGCCAATCTAGGAAAAGAGGTTGGGGAAATTGAAATTTCTATAAAGTCTCCTAATGATTATATGAGCTTGAGGAAGGAGGTTGCTAATCTCCATTGCATCTAGGATAATATTCTCTTCAGTTTATAAGAGATAATTGAGTATAGTAAAGAAACTATGAATAATATGGTAGTGAACCATAGGGAAAATAAGAGTGAGTGGGTGGTCACTTATTCTCCTTAGGAAATTCAATAATTTCCTAGGAATCCTAATTGGATTGACTATCAACCTAAAAGGTGAGTCAATTCTCAACAAGGAAGACCTAGGAAGGGTTCTTTTAAGCTTTGAGGGGTTCACCACCAAGAAAAATCTTGGAAAAGACAAGTAAGCATTCAACTCACAAAACCTAGTAATGTAAGCTAAATGAATGATGCAAATGATGAAATCATGCAATAAAAAATTAGGGTATGTGTACTTGGAAGTTCTAGAAATGTAATGAGGATTCAGGAAATCCAAAGAAGATGTCAAAAAGGGCTATGGAGGACTAAGATTCCCTTACTTTTGACTTTGTCCCACTATTGTTTTTTAGGGGAAATGTAGAGTCTTCGGATGCCGGAACTGGATTTGAATTTTTTTATTAAAAATAACATTTGGAGGACTAAGATGAAATAGGCGGAGACTTAGTCCTGTTCTAAATTTTTGAAATCTCTAAATGTGGTCTTGAGGTTCAATGTATGCACTTCCTTCTTCTCAGATCTCAAGTTGTGAATCTTCTGAATCTGGCTTGTAGGTGATTTTTCTTGAAGATGACAACTTTGTGATGAAATTTTTCAACATTCAACCTTGGCACTTCAAATTATCTTCAAGTCTTCAACCTAAATCTACAAACACAAACACATAAGAGAAGAAAAATTTGTTGGTTGTTAGTAAATGAGGGTTTTCCTTGGTCAAACCCCTTTGTTGGTAATTGAACCTTAAAATGAAATAAAATTGAGGGAAATGATGAATGGACAACATGCAATGTTAAAACTCACCAAACCCTTGCTATGAAGTCTGCAAACTTGTGTGAAATGGCTAGCTTGAATGTAGATCTTGAATATAATGAATGATTGATAGATCTTGACTTGAATTGCTTGCTTGAATCAAAACCCTACATCATAAATGTTAGCTCAAAATCACACATGATGCCAAAATCTCCTTGATATGATGTTTGAATCTTGATGATGGCTTCAAATTCTTGATGTATTTCTCTTGAATTGTCTTGTGAACTCAATTATGCTGTGATGAATGCTCTCACAAAAGACTTGGGTTCAAACGAATGAACACACATTGTATTTATACTTATCTATGCTTAATATACTAAAATTACACCACAACAAGCCAAAATATGAATTAATTAATTGAAGGAGGCCAAAACCTGCCAGAATTTGAAATTAAATCTCAAAAAAAACTTAAGGGGGACTAAGACACCGTAGGTGAAGTCTTAGTCCCAAG
The DNA here is from genome assembly GCA_007115665.2 of Sequoiadendron giganteum. NCBI lineage: Eukaryota > Viridiplantae > Streptophyta > Pinopsida > Cupressales > Cupressaceae > Sequoiadendron > Sequoiadendron giganteum. The sequence continues at coordinate 427,194,705 of CM021105.1, forward strand.
TCTTGAAAACTTGGGGCGTAGACTCCAAAAAGGGGCCCATTTAAGGTTCCATTGAAAAGGGGGTCCCAAGAACTTTGGGGGACAAACATGCCCTAGGTGGTGTCTTAGTCTCAACCCAAAAATCAGGGACACTTAGCCAGAATAATTAAATTATCATTTGTCCATTGATGTTTGTCGAGACTTTCTAGAAAAAAGATATAGTTTATAAGGATTGTGGATGCAAAATAGGACCAATTAAGACATAAGTAAAGATAAATAAAGAAAGGCGGGCCCCAAAAAGTGTGAAAATGCAAGGGTATGCATCTTCCTACACTACAGTTATCCCCCACTTTAGTGAGAGGACAAACTTTCTTTAAATACACACTAAAGTAGCCAACCACACAATTAGGACGGGTTCCAATGTACAAATTCTAGTAAGATAGGATGAAAATAACCAAGAGGATGGCCAAGCCCCCAGGATAAAGATCCTATGGAAAACCACCATAAGAACAAAGGGATATGCATGTGGATGATATATGAATCCATAACCATATCACAAACATACATGATCAAAGAAAGGAAAAAATGCAACGAATCAAGCTTGGATTGGCCATCCAACGTGATGTGGACCGGGTCTAGGTTATTTGTCCAAAAAGTTTTATAAGTGGAATGTGTTGTCCACTATGCAAACAAAATACATGCTCACAAGGGCTAGTGAAGCTAGTTGTTCACTAGGTGAGCCCCAAGAGGTCCATATCAGAGCCATACCCCCATGTCTATGATAAGGACAAAATGAAAATGCTCACTCACAAGGGCTAGTGAAGCTAGTTGTTCACTAGGTGAGCCCCAAGAAACCATATTAAATTCATACCTCCATGACTTTAATAAGGTACAAAAATTCATGCTCACAAGGGCTAGTGAAGCTAGTTGTGCACTAGGTGAGCCCCAGGAAACCATATTAAAGTAATACTTCCATGACTTTAATAAGGTACAAAAACGAAAGACAATAAGAAAGAGGGAGGTTCAAAGAGATTTTTCTTAGTTCATGTGAGGTCTTAATATTATAGGACATCATTCCTAATGTCTCCAAGAGAGGACCAATCAAAGGATAAAATATTCACAACTTAGGGAATATAGTATTTCATAGTACCACTAAGAGGAATGCAATATGCTAAGATAGATCACTCTCTTAAAGGAAATTACTCCCAATGTCACTACAAAGTGAAAAACACATCGCATGAAGTAAGAAAATCACATCAAGGAATAGGGAAATGCAAATGAAATCATGCCAAAGATAATTCCAAAATAATGCCAATGTATGCCCCCACTTTAAAGAAATTACTAAACACCATGTTGTGAGAAATTAATTTAAAGTAGGAAAACATGAAAAAGTAAAAGGAAAAGAGGGTTTCCCCCCAGAAACACATAAGGGATCGATAGATTCAAGTTTAGTATCTATCTTTTCTGCAAAGATATTAGAGAGATCAAAACTATCATCATTCCCCAAATACACATAGAATTGGAAGAATGACACAAAGCAAGCGAAAACAAAATTAAAAAACTTTTCGGTCAACATGGAAGAGACATAGGGTGTCTCGACACCTTGCGTCATCCCCAAAAGGAAAACACAAGATAAACATGAAAAATAAAATATAAGGAAAACCTTTTGGGTCAACATGGAAGAGACATAGGGTGTCTCGACGCTGCACGTCATCCCCAAAAGGTAAACACAAGACAAACATGCAAATGAAAGGTAAAGACCAATGAAAAGGAAAAAGCTGATGACATATATAAGAATGTAGGTAAGAATAGAGGAATTTAAAAAGAGAGGAAAAATAAAACAAAACATCACGAGGGATCACATTACACACATGCAATCAAAAAAAAGAAAAGAAAAAAGACTAGTAAAACACATGCAATTCAACCATCGAGTAGGTCATCTGCATCCTAGTCTTGGTCAGTATATGTGGAATGAAGATCACTAGCAAGAGGTAACTTATCAAGTATTGTACTAGGAGAATCACTAGGTTCCACACATGGTGCATTACTCACGGTTGAGGAGGATCATCATGGTTGTTATCATTTAATCTCACAGAAGAGGAAAACAACAAATTCAACTCATTATACACTTGCTCATCAATTTTAGTTGTTTCTTCATCGTCATCCAAGTTAACCACAATACGAGGATGAATGATAGTATCCATAGAAGGTGTTGGCCCTTTTTGTGTTGGAGACATAGGATCTATTTGTTTTGGTAATGGAGGAGGTTCATCATTTATTTCTTCTGTCAAATTCAGATTTAGATTTTAAATTGTATTCTCTTCGTTGATCTTGCGAGCAGTAGGATGATGTCTATGCCTATTCTCTTTAGCATTTCAGTTCCTTTTATTACAGTTTTCAAGTTGTGTTTGTGTAGGAGTGGGCTGGTTAACAATAGATTTTGTTTCTTCTTGTGTGGGAAGAATGGAAGTAACCATGGAAGGTTGCTCAACCACTTTCTCTTTGGCTTTATAAATTTTATTAGGAGGTAGGTTAGGACTTGTGTGGTTTTCTCTTGGTCTCTTGTAGGAAATAGGTAAAGGATTTTTGATGGATGGGTCTTGGTTTGTTGGAAGGGATTTAGGCTCAATATTGTTTTCTTCAATTGGTGGAGGTTCAAGCATGGGTAGAGGCAACTCCCCAAGGGATAATTTGGCTATGCATTTTTCTTTCAACTTTTCCTAGGATAGGAAAAGGAAGTCCTCACAGGGTCTTATAGGTTCCATGGGCTCAGGCCAAAAATAATCTAAGGAAAATTTTCCATGGGAAGATGGAGGTCTAAGACACTATGCTTCACAATGAATATTTCATTACCGACTGGAAAATTTAAGCACTTATGGGAAATGAATGTGACCACATTCATGGAGTGAAGCCATTTGTAGCCTAACTTCACATGAAATTGATCTAAATTAGAGATGATAGAGAATGATACATTTCATTTTTTTGGTCCTACTTGTAAAGGGAGTGTGATCGAGCGCATCATAGGACGATCAAAAACATCATGTGTTTTAATCCATGCTTTCATTTTATCATATCTATCTTGGGTAAGTTCATGCACATATAATAGTACTTCTGTGATCACATTCTCTCCATAGATGAGATCAATTAAAATCCCATGAGTGGGGTTGTCTTTGATTCTGCTGGCTATGTAAAGAGGACCATCAGGTGCATTTTTTATTGTTTCTTCTGAAGATAAAGTAATGTCAATGGGCATTTTGGTTTACTATTTATGAGGCTTGTTGTCAACCACTCCTATCATTGTACTAATAGGACTTTAGTCATTAGCATCCATAGGAGTTTGTTAATCATCATCCATAGGATTTTATTCATTATTGCTCATATTATCATCATCCATAGGATTTTATTCTTTATTTCTCATGTTATCATCATCCGTGTCAACATTCATTACAATGGGATTAGTTTCACTAGAATTAATAAATGAAATATTGTGGTTACGCATGGGATTGGTAAATATTTGCAAGTTTTGGTTATGAGGAGCTACAAACTTATTTCCTTTTCCATTCACACCTTCAATTTGGATATGATTAGAATCAATGAGGTCTTGCACAATATGTTTAAGATTCTTGCGATGTTCTGTATCATGTCATTTTTGTTGGTGATAAGCACAATAGGAATTGTGTCTAGAGCTCAGAGGTAATGGATTGCTAGGGTCAAGAGATCGGATGGGAGGTAATGTAAGCATGTTCTTGTTTATTAGTTGAGTCATGATGTTTTGAAGTGTGTGAGCTAAGGGAGTAAATTTCCTTTGCAGATCCCCAAAGATATAAGGATTACTCTTCTTTATAGAAGCTACTTGGGTATCAACTTGCTAGGTAGGTTGGGAGGTGGAGTTTAGTTGAAGGAAACTTTTTTTGTCTTCTGAAAGGCTGGTAGGTGTTTTGGTTTGAAGATTTAGACTTTTCAGGACAAGTAGAGGTGGACTTAGGTTCACAACTACCTACAAATTTAGGTTCATCATGGTAAGATTGTCTTGTATCTTACTTTGTAAATTTTCTATGAACATCTTTTGAAGGTGATAATCAGGAATCTTCACACTAATTTGGGAATAAAGCGATTGGTAATGTGAAATAAAGTCAATGAATTTTTAACCCTCATTCTTCTTACATCTCAACAAATCAACTAACGTCATTTTAGAAACCATATGCACTTGGAAATGGTTAATAAAGGCCTCAATAAGTTCATTAAATAAATGGATTGAGTTATTCGGTAATGTAGAAAACCAATCCAATGCAATGTTTTTTAAGGATCGAGGGAAAATCTTAGCTCAAATTTTGTCCTCAAGGATAAAGTCACTACACAAAGTAGTAAATGCATTAACATGATTAGTAGGATCTCCCTTTCCTCCATATTTCTCAAACCTAGGAATCTCTATACCTTGTGGCATCGAAGTTCTCAATATCTCCAAATATAGTGGGTTTATTTTGACATAATAAGAAGGTGAACCATTTTGATTTTGATTTATGGTGGAAACTTGACGTTGAATGGATGAAAGTATATGTAGAAGGTGGTTAATGATAGGATCATTTCATGTGGTTTGAGATGGAAGTGAATATGGTGGTGGTGTGTATGTGTTGGAAGGACCAATGAATGGATTGCTTATGGGAGGAGATAAAAGATTAGATGCCATATAAGTATAAGGAGCACTAGTGGAGATGTTTGAGGTAGGAAGGATATTTCTAGTTGGTTGCATCATTGTGGTCACTTAATGATTGGTATAGGTGGGAATTGAGGTTATGGTTGAAGAGAGATGAGTTTGATTTCATCCTTGGCTTTGCACATTGTTTGAGGCTTGAACACCATTGCTGGTGGAAGGAAGTTGTTTTCCAAAGATTTGAGCTATGTTATGCACAACTTCCAGTCCTTCATCACTTTCCATCATACGGTGAATACTATCTATGTTAGGTATAACCGTGTTTTAAATTTTTTTCGTACTCACGCTATCTTGTAAATGGGATAAGTCTTCAAGCATTTTCATTATGTTTTCTTGACGGATATGATCAAGCATTATTTGAACACTTGACAAAGCACTTGTAGGTAAGCTAGGCATAGAAAAAGAGGTATCAAAGGTATGGTCCATACCTAGTGAGCTAATACCAATACTAGGAGTAAGAGAGCTTGATAACCAAGGATCCACAATGAGTGTTTTATCGCGGGATGCCATGAGTTTGGCACTTCGTCTAACAAGAGTATTATCATTAGGAAACCAGGTAGTATAGCTCATACAAGGGATAAACCAAATAAAGTGCAATGAACACAATATCATATGCTTGCAATTACACTTGAAATGAAAGAAATTGGAATAACAAAAATTCTACAAATTGAAAAAGAAAATTGAAGGAAGCAAATAGAAGCACAAAAAAGCACTTGTAAAACCTAAAAACTAGAAAGTCAAAGTCAATAGGGACTAAGATTCCAGTAAGCACATCTTGGTCCTACTGGTGTGATTTTGAGGTTCTAGGGATTGGAACAGTTAGTAAACAACAGAGAGAGGATTCTAAGCCAGAAACCCTGAAAGGGACTAAGATGTTGGGAAGGGCATTGTATTCCTACTAGTGGATTTTGTTAGAAAAACAACAAATTTTGGATTGTCTACAGTGTTCACAAGCTACCTATTCAAGGATTTGGTGCTGGGAAACAAAAAACTATGCAAATGAATGCAAGAAAAATGAACTAGTGACAAGCAATTAAATGCAAAGTTGAATGCAATTTTTTCAATTTTGAATGTAATAAAACTGTTCCTAAATATAATTAGGATGATAAATGATGCACTTTTTAGTTTTTCAAAGAGATAATATGATGCAAGAAAGGAAAAAATGCAACCTATATGCACTTTCACTAAATATGAGAAACCCTACATGTAATTTCACTAATGCAAGATGCAATGCAAGAATGAATGTAACTTAGATCTAGGATTTTAATGGACTCCAAATTAGAAAATGAATGCTCAAATATGTCAGGCTCACCAAAAGTAACCGTGGGTAAAATAGGGGTGAGTGGGTGCTCACTTATTCTCCTTAGGTCATTCAATAATGTTATAGCAATCCTGATTGGATTGACTATCAACTTGAAAGGTGAGTCAATTCTCAACAAGGAAGACCTAGGAAGGGTTATTTTAAGCTTTGAGGGTTCACCACCAAGAAAAATCTTGGAAAAGGCAAGTAAGAATTCAACTCACAAAACCTAGTAATGCAAGCTAAATGAATGATGCAAATGATGAAATTATGCAACAAAAAGTTAGGGTATGTGTACCTATAAGTTTTGGAAATGTAATGAGGATTTTGGAAATGTAAAGAAGCTATCAAAAAGTGTTATGGATGACTAAGACACCCTTACTATTGAGTTAGTCCCGCTGCTATTTTTTGGGGAAAATGGAGAGTCTTCGGATGCCAAAACTGGATCTGAAATAATTTCTAAAAAATAACCATAGGAGGACTAAGATGCCCTAGGTGGCGACATAATCCCATTCCAAATTTTTGAAATCTCTTAATGTGGTTCTAAGGTCCCGTGTTTGCACTTCCTTCTTCTTAGATCTCAGGTTCTGAATCTTCTGAATCTGGGCTGCAGGTGAGTTTCCATGAAGATGACAACTTTGCAATGCAACTTTGCAACTTTGCACTTCGAATGATCTTCAAGTCTTCAACCTAAATCTGCAAACACAAACACACATGGGTAAGTGCACTAATCTGTGACACAATTTAGGTTCCAAATTGAAAAAACATTAAAAAAAACCCAAGATAAGCCATTTGGCGCATGCCAAATGGCTTAGTAGACATAAAAGTTAGAAATCGGGTTTCAAACCCTCATTTTGTCTTCCACCCATGGCTTGAGAAAGAGGATTCCAGGTCTGCAACTTACGCTCGCCAAATCTCTTCCATTGTTTGCATCCTTAGCTTTCCATTTTCCACAAGGATGTTGCCAACACATCAGAGAGGTTGAAGATTGCAAAGAGGTATGCATTTTTATTCTATTTATTTTGAATTTGATTTAGAATGCAAATTTAAATAGGTTTTTATAATAAAAATTTGTTCTAATTCTCAGAGAATGAATCTCCACTTCAAAACTTTGAGAATTCACAATCACCCCGTCACAAATATCCTCCTATACAAGAACAACCCGAAGCCCCTCTATCAATTCATAGGCATCCTCAAGTAACACAAGAAAATATTCAAAATCAAATTGAAAACAATAAAAGAGACATTCAACAATTAATTGCAAGATTAACCAAGCATGTCAAAACCCACCCTTATAGGAGAGGGATTGTTGAATCATTGAAGTCAATTGTAACTCATGTAGGAGAAATGAGCAAGCAAATGAATTTTTGGTCAAATAAGAGGCATGAGATGAAACAATTTTATGCTAGTGGTTTGTCATATGTAGATGTCAAAAAACTAAAAATTAGCAAATCTAACTTGTGTGCCCTATTTATAGACCCAAAAACCAATGAACCTTTATCTCATGCATGCAGGAGGTTCCCCATCCATTGGTGCCACCATGAGTTAATTAAAATAAAAATTTGGGAGCGGTGGTGGATGGTATTTGACCAACCTCCACGCAATAACCATGAGGTACTGCAATAATTTTTGAGGAAACTCTATTGTGAGTTTGTCATCAATAAAATGCCAAACTAATTTGACATCTTAGGCTTTCAGGGTAGAGGTGGGGGCTCCACACATGATAGACCTGCTGCATGACATAATCCATAGCTAGCACCGAGAGCCTTGGGCAGACCCATGGTGGATCATGTTGCTATTCCTTCCATTGTTAAGGAAAATGTAGAGGTGGACACACTAAATTCGATTGAATCACTCACCTAGGCCATTTTACAGTGTGCGAGTCCTCTAGTAGAGCTTGGTGTGGAGGAGACTTGTAGGCCCCAAGATCCACCCCACCATTGTGGCACTTGTGGTGTTTTTTGCACCTATGATTATCAGAGTGCTCGCGATGCAGCTACACAACCTACATTAGTTGCAGAGGTGATGGATTTCACATATGATATTCTGAATGATACATTTGGCATTGACACTCAAGTAAAATATAGCAAGTTATTTTAATGTTGCTTATTAAATTATATTTTGAAATTTAAGAATAACTAAATTAGTAGAATTTTGATATGATGAAATTTTAGGTTCGCACTGTTCATGAGGCATGCTCTATTCCTACAGACCCTTATACATTCTCGACGATGAGTTCACAAGTATGCAACTAGTATTAAAGATATTATTATTGCATTTGAATAGTTGAATGTTATATTTGAATGTTTGTCTCATAACATGCTTTGGATTTCAAACATTTTCCTAGTGCACCTTCTTCCTCCACACCTTGGGATTCATATCCTCAAACAACGTACACTTAGGTAGCCTTTATTCATTAATGGTGTTGTAAATCTATGTTAGCTAGTTTTTCATAATTTTGCATATATAAAAATCTAAAAAATTGATGAGAAACACAAACATTGCATTTGTATTCCTTGATCGTGTCACATTATGTTCTCCTAATTCGTTTTTTGTTAATTTATTCCTTCCTAATCCCTCACCATTAACATTTAATATTTCACCCTATTTTCCATGATCCCCTCCTAGCCCATCCCACTAATATCTTCTAGTCCATGTTATGTGTCATTATGTCATTCTACTCCCATCTTATTGTACCCATTATTATTTCACCCTAGATGTTCCATGATCCCCTATGTTCCACCCTATGTTCCTTTCTATCATCCTATGTTATACCATATTTATCCATGTTTCATCCTAGATAACTCTTCTCTATTATTGCTACACAAAGGTCAAGTTGGCACTTCATGTACTATAGTCAAACCCTAGACAACACCTAATTCACCTTATGTTGAATTATTCCCTAATAATTGCGTCCCATTAACCTCTAATTTTCCACCTTCTATTTTTTTATCCCATCCTAGCCCATCCCATTAATCTATACTAGTCCATCCTATGTTCCATTAATCCCTTTGGTGTAGAGGCACCACTCTTTTCTATGTTTCTTCAGTAAGTGTCTAATAGGTAAGGTATGTTAGGATGTTTTATTTGAGTCCTTGAGTCTTAATAAGTTCCAATGTAACCATTCTATTATAATTGATCAACTTTGAGGGGCTTTTGTATTCATCTTGTAAGGTTTGCAAATCATGTGGAAGGAATTGTCAAATTTGACAAGGGGTGTCAAGGTAGATAGCATGATTTTTTCTTGAGTAAGTCATGATTTCTTAGTTTAATAATGTCTCATTAGACTATTTGTAATAGTTTAGGTGTTTATGAGGGTCTAGGAAACAATAAAGAGTCAAAACTTGAAAGTGCCAAATTTGTGAGTTGCATAAATGCAACAAATTTGTAATGCAACGATCATGAGAGGTTTAAAAATTAGTTGTAAGGTAGTTGGGCATTGGTTTGATGAGGATAATCCTTTAAAAAGGCATGAAAACTCATTTTTTAATGTTGGCTTGAAGTTTGAAGCATTGGCAATAAGAATATCTATGTTTTTCATCAAATTTTTGAGTTTTCTTGTCATTTGCAAGCCCGTACGAGCCCATAAAGGTTGATTGTGCCATGTAAATCATTTTACTTTGTGGTGGTAGGTGTTAAAAATCTTTTGGAATAACTTTGAGGGAAATCCATTGTGATTTGTGGTAAATATCCTTGTTTTCCTATGACAGGCTGAGGACACACTATTTGAGGGTTTTGTAACCAAAATCATGATTTAAGGGCCCTTACACCAACTGTACCTACTATAACTAGTGTAATGGGCCCTAGGGAGTCTGATTAGGTTTTAGGTTTCATGATTAGAGTTGTGGAGAAGGAACTAAGGAGATAAACCTGCTGTCTTGACGAGTTTTATGAAGAAAAACACATGAAGATTGAGCCTTGGGTCTAGGGTTTGTGGAAATCAATGAGAGTGTGGAGTTTTTTCCAAGTTTTGAGCATATTGGGGTCAGAATATACATGTCTGAGTCAGTGGCATGGTCTGGGAGGTTGTGCAAGTGATACTTTGAATAAACCCTCTTGACTTGGCATGAAATTAAGGGTTTTGGAGTTTGTTATGTTGGAGGTGTCAACCCTAGGTGTTGATTATGGTTTTAGAGGTTTGAGAGCATAGGAAATGCTTCCCTGAGGTTCCAAGGGTCGATTTTAAGTTTAAAGTTATGTTGCTTTGTAAATATGGCCTAATTCATGGCTTAGGACATCGTTGAGGGTCTAATTTTAAGGGATTGGTACAAAAGACTTGTATCTAGTTAAGAGATATGTTGTATAACTCTAAAATGGGTATCTAAATCCACCTTCTGATTGTCAAGTGTTTTGGAAAGCATGGGATTTAAAGGTCAAAAACTAAGTTTGCACTACTGTTAGGTTACATGGGTGAAAGTGAGAAATTAGACTCCTGATTGTTGTCAATCTTTGAGATTGTTTGGATTACTCTAATAGGCCATTTTAATCTTGTTGGATTCCTCTTGAATGCAAGTTGTCACTTTGAATGATTTTGAGCCCCCTCTTTGCATCATCCTCTCTCATTTCACCTTATGTTTCATTATCCCCTCTTGGTCTTTATATCAACATGATACCTGAGATATTGTTTCATTTGCAATTGTTGACAAGAGACATCCCTGGTGATTTTGGTGGCATGATGGACCATGGACTTTTTGTAGCAATAGCCAGTTCTAATCCATTGAGAGAGGTATGGAATAGATTAGTCGATTTGACATTATATTTTCTCTTTTATGGTCTATTATAGAAAAAAATTATGAGCTTTTATGTAGTTTAATTTCTATCTTGATGGTTGCTACAGGTTGTTTTCACTCCAGATTGTGGATGTGGTGATGTTGTAAATGTGCATGATGACTATATGTATGTGGTAAGTGATTATATATTCTGTTATATGTCATTCCACAATTCAATTTCTATGTTTTAACATCTTTACTTTTTATTGTATCAGTTGAAGGTCTAGAGTGAAGAGAGGGGGACTAGCGAGCGTGTTCAAAAGAAAAGAGAAGCAATAGTCACTCCATCCAACCAAATTTTGAAGGTGGCATGGGATCTATTTCCTTCCCCTAGAGGGAAATGACTATGTATTAGTGTTGTTTTTTGTATGCCTATGTGGCATTCTGGAACATATGTTTTCTACTATCGATATATATGTGACATTTTATGTCCATATGACTCCTTTGTACTAAGCGTATATGGTTATTTTGGATATATTGTATATATTTTTATCAACATATATCATTGTATAGCCTTTCGGCTTTTTGATTAAAGTAAATCTTATTTTTCTACTTCCATTCTTGAATGATGTTATCATGTGTATCATGTAAGTTGTATTCTTGAATGTTATAGGAATGGATTTTGTTACATCTAATGCTTAATTAATTACTGTTGAATGCTCAATAATCCCCATCTAATGAGTATTGTGTAAATAAACTCCATTCATGGTGGTTTGTATCCTTTAGAATGCTTCAATTACTTGTGCCTCAGTTATTCACATGTATAATTCACCTATATTGTGTGTATTGACGTGTATGCTTCATGCTTCCAATGCATAGAAACAAAAATATTTTGGGGAAAAATTTGACAAACCAAAAGTATAATAGTTTGTGACAAAATCAGGAAAATTTGTAGAACAAAAGATAAAAACTTTTTTTAAAAAAAATTGAAGGTATTTCCATAGCATATAGAGATATAGAGAGAAAATTAAATAAATATTTTAACTAATGAATTGTGAAAAATGGATTTTTGTAGTTTATATTCATATTGTTGATTACATTGCATTGCACATCTTTCGAAGTCAAAGCATTACTTCACTTTGCATAACTAATAACTAGATGCTGATAGATGAAAAAATTCAATTACAATATAGTTTGTACAAAGTCAACCTAAGCAGTTATGCAATTTCTTCACATTGCATAACTAATAACTAGGAGCAACTGCCAATTGCATTTTCTTATCATGGCATTCTATGAGACCAAATTTCATTGAGGTATTTTTTCAAATAATGCCCTGCCTTGTCTATGTTACCACATTTTTCATACTTGTCTACCAAAGCATCTTGTCAAATAGTTCACTGCCTTGTTGTTATGGCTAAAAGCCTAAAAGTGATTTCGAACAAGCTATGGATGCTTCAAAAAAATATATCAAAAGCATAACAGTAAGCAATAACATAGAAAAGGTAGTGAATTGTTTGAAAAAATGCATCAAATAAATGTGGTGATGGAATACCATGACAAGCCAAAGATAAGGTAGTGAACTAGTTCAAAAGATGTCTCAAATAAATGTGGTCTCATGGTGATGGAATGCCATGACAATCAAATTGCTTTTGATTGTCATGGCATTCCATCACCATGAGACCTCATTTTTTTGAGGCATTTTTTCAAATATTTCACTACCTTTTCTATGCTACCACATTTTTCATACATGTTTATCAAAGAATTATATCAAATAGTTAATTGCCTTGCTGCTATGGATAAAACCCTAAGACATTGATGCAGTAGGGGAGGTCCTGCAATCTCACCAAACACAATTCCAATCATTAATCATAGTCCTCAAGTAACAAATCCTCATAGCTATGGATTCTCATGAAATTCCATCACCATGAGACCATGTTTCTTTGAGACATTTTTTTAGACAATTCACTACCTTGTATATGCTACCACATTTTTCGGACATGTTTACCAAAGCATTTTATCAAATCATTCATTGCCTTGCTGCTATGGCTAAAAGCCTAAAACATGTGGGTTTATTGGAAATCATATTCCCACAACCTACAACACCTTTCCAATGCATCAAACATGCTTAAAAGAACCTGCACATGCTTAAAAGTCCCTCACAAACTGTTGCCCCAAAGGATTTCAACCATTTCCACTCTTAAACCACTGAATTTCACCAAAACTCATCAAATTATCAAGTAGGGCATCACACCAAACCACTCAACTCGCCTCCCCTACTCTAGAAACCATACACATATGTTCCCTACCCATAATTATGCCATTCCACTAAGTTACAATAGGATACAATGGGTGGAATGGCTAAAAAGTCATTTTTACACACTCAACTACTTGCAATTGACAACTTTTTCCCCAAGCAAAAAATCACCACCATGGGAAAAGGCCTTCGAGATTGCAAAAACTAAGAGAGTTTATTGTAGAGGGGCCCAATTTGATCTCATAGGATCAGACAAGAAGTTTCTAAGCATCACGGTGTCTAAATAAGAGCATGTTGAAGTTTGCAGCCATTTTGCACTTTAGACCCTTAAGGGATCGATTCGGTTGAACGTAGCTCGTAGCGATTTCATGTGTTTGGGTGTGAAAGAGGACCATGCATAGCGTAAAATTACCCACCCAGATGCGTTGGAACAATCCGTTTGGTTACACAAGCTACAAAACGAAAGTTGCACCACCTTGCAATTTTAAACTACTTGCATTTGACAACTTTTTCCCCAAGAGAAAATTTGCCACCATAGAAAAATTCCTCCAAGATATCAAAAACTGAGAGAGTTTATTGTAGAGGGGCCCAATGTGATCTTCAAAATTGAATCAGAAGTTTCTAAGCATCACAGTATTCAAGTAATAGCATGCTGAAGTTTTCAACCATTTTGCACTTTGGACCCTTAAGGGATTGATCCGGTAGAACATAGCTCAGAGCAATTCTACATGTTTGGGTGGAAAAGAGGACCATGCCTAGCATAAAAATACCTATTCAGACACATTGGAACAGTTTGTTTGGTCACACGAGCTGCAGAATGAAAGTTGCACCACTTTGCAACTTTCAACTACTTGCATTTGACAACTTTTTCCCCAAGTGAAAATTCGCCACCACAAGAAAATGCCTCCGAGATAGAAAAAATTGAAAGATTTTATTGTAGAGGGGCCCAACGCAATCTTGTAGGATCAGATGAGAATGTTCTAAGCATCACAGTATCTAAGTAATAGCATGCTAAAGTTTGCAACCATTTTGCACTTTGGACCCTTAAGGGATTGATCCGGTTGAACGTAGCTCGAAGCGATTTCGCATGTTTGGGTCTGAAAGAGGACCATGCCTAGTGTAAAAATACCTATTTGGTCATGTTGGACCAGTTTGTTTGGTCACACGAGCTACAGAAAGAAAGTTACACCACTTTGCAACTTTCGACTACTTGCATTTGACAACTTTTTCCCTAAGTGAAAATTCACCACCACAGGTTAATGCCTCCGAAAGAGAAATAACTAAGAGAGGTTATTATAGAGGGTCCCAATGCAATCTTGTATGATCATATGAGAAGTTTCTAAGCATCCTAGTATCCAAGTAATAGCATGTTGAAGTTTGCAGCCATTTTGCACTTTAGACCCTTAAGGAATCGATCTGGTTGAGTGTAGCTCAGAGCGACTCCACATGTTTGGGAGTGAAAGAGGAGAATGCCTAGTGTAAAAATACCTATTTATATGTGTTGGAACAATCTGTTTGGTCACACGAGCTGCAGAACGAAAGTTGCACCACTTTGCAACTTTTAACTACTTGTATTTGACACTTTTTCCATCAAGTGAAAACCGGACACCACAGAAAAATGCCTCCAAGATAGAAAAAAATGAGAAATTTTATTGTAGAGGGGCTCAACATGATCTAATAGGATTAGACAAAAAATTTCTAAGTGTCACGGTATCCGTGTAATAGCATGTTGAAGTTTAAAGTCATTTTGCACTTTGGACCATTACAGGATCGATCCGGTTGAATGTAGCTCAAAGCGATTTCACGTGTTTGGGTGCAAAAGAGGACCATGCCTAGCGTAAACATACCCCTTTATATGCATTGGAATAGTTCATTTTTTCACATGAACTGTAGAACAAAAGTTGCACCACTTTGCAACTTTCAACTACTTGCATTTGACAACTTTTTCTCCAAGTGAAAATTCGCCACCACAGGAAAATGCCTCTGAGATAGAAAAAACCGAGAGAGGTTATTGTAGAGGGGCCCAATGCAATCTTGTAGGATTAGACAAGAATTTTCTAAGCATCATGGTATCCGAGTAATAGGATGCTGAAGTTTGCAATCATTTTGCACTTTGGAACCCTAAGGGATCGATCTGGTTGAACATAGCTCAAAGTGATTCCACATGTTTGGGTGTGAAAGAGTACCATGCCTAGCATAAACATACCTATTCAAATGCATTGGAATAGTCTATTTTGTCATAGAGCTATAGAACGAAAGTTGCACCACTTTGCAACTTTCAACTACTTGCATTTGACAACTTTTTCCCCAAGTGAAAATTCACCACCATAGGAAAATGCCTTCGAGATAGAAAAAACCATGAGAGGTTATTGTAGAGGGGCCCAACATGATCTTGTATGATCAGATGATAAGTTTCTAAGCATCACGATACCTGAGTAATATAATACTAAATTTTGCATTCATTTTGCACTTTGGACCCCTAAGGGATCGATGTGGTTGAACGTAGCTCAAAGCGATTCCTCATGTTTGGGTGTGAAAGAGTACCATGCATAGCATAAAGATACCTATTTGGACGCGTTGGAACAGTCAGTTTGGTCACATGAGCTGTAGAACGAAAGTTGCACCACTTTGCAACTTTCAACTACTTGCATTTGACACTTTTTCCATCAAGTGAAAATTGGACACCACAGGAAAATGCCTCCGAGAGAGGTTATTGTAGAGGGCCCCAACATGATCTCATAGGTTCAAAAAAAGATTTCGTAAGCACCATGGTTAATGAGTAATACCGTTTCAAAGATTGCTGCCCTTTTGCACTTTGGACCCTTAAGGGATCAAGTTAGTTGAATGTATCTCATAGTGATTGTGCTCTCTTTTCAATGGAATTACGTGGGCAGTAGATTTAACTCCATTTTAATTTTTGTTTGGTTGGATTTCAAGTGATTTTGTGCATTTTAGAAGACAATTATTGAGGGTCAATTTGTATACCCTGTTTTAAGGGTTTTGAGTGCATTAAAATGTCATATTAAGCCTTCCACCCACTATATGCTTCTGTAACTCAATGGAAAGGCTTAGTTAGGTTTATAAAACATGTGTGCAAATTTTTGTGCGTAAGGGAGATGAATAAATGGTTTTTAGGTGATGTCGTAGATGTCAAATAGTGCATTTTTGAGTGGAAAATGGTGGTTTAGTGCTAGGGTTTGAAGAAATCTTTGGGGGCAGTGATATCTCTTGAAATTTTAAGCTTGTGCAGACCTTTTTGAAGTTGTTTCAAGCTTTGGTTGGTTGTGGGAAGGTTTGGAGTATGGTTTTGCAATAAATCCTTGCTTACACCTCACCCTCAATATTTGATTATCTGATGGTGAATAGGTTGGTCAATAGGTTTTTGTGGGTATTTTAAGAATTTTTTGCCTTGAATAAGGTCAATTAAGACAATTAGGTATGTTTTAGGATGAGTTTTGGGTCTAGTGATAAAAAATGTGAAAATTTCAATCTTGCACTAGAAGTTGTCTTTGTAACCTTTGAAGGAAAATTTATATAATTGTATATGAGTGTGCAAGAATGGAGTAAATTTTTGATGTAATAAGGCTATTTCCAATCCATTTTTGTGGATTTAGAGGTCATTAGTTGTATTCATTAGGTTTGAGGAGTCTAAAGTTGCAAATTTGTAAGTTTCTTAAAGCAACAAATTTGAAATGCAACAGTTACTTGTTTTAAAAGTTGGTTTTTAGTTAGTTGAGGGCATGGATCAATTAGATAAGTTTGTAAAGGACTATGTAAAGCCCTTAGAGGCTCGAATGGAGGTTGTTGTTAAACTTTTGGAGAATATCTAATAAGAATTATTCACACTGTTCTCTATTTTTTTGATTTTCTATGTAAATTTGTTGATCCCATGCTTGGTACAACTTGTACCTGGTCTGTATGGCTGCAAGGATGACATGGTTCGATAGAGGAGTGAGATAGATTCCTTTTGGAAATGGTTTGGTCCAATTCCATAAATAATAGAGGGATTTATCATCATTCTTCTAGAACTAGTGAAAAACCCTCAAAAACTAGGGTTTGATCACAAAAATGCACACAACTCGCAATTCCCTTTTGGTCAAGGCTTAATTCTTGGTGGAATGAATATTTCATCATGTAATTTATGTTTGAAGAGGTTTTGGATAACGACAGGGAGTTTGGAGTGATTTCTTGGTTACCTTAGGCTTGGCATCCTCATGTGACAAGCCTAATTCTATGTAAGAAAATATGAGTTTGATGAGTTGTGAGTGGAATCTATTGAGAGGGGTCATTCAAGGGTGTTGAGATGTGTGTATTGATGTTGTAAGAACCATATTCATGGCTTAGGGGAGTTGGGGAGTGCCTACATATCTTGGTTCTTGTTTGGAGAGGCCCCATTAGGTCCCCTTGTGGCATTGTAGATTGGTCCATAGTAGTTGTTTTGTTCAATGTCATACCCTGAGGTCTTGGGGTTTTGAAGAGGTCTGCATAAGGGGTCTAAAACCTATGTCAATTTTCTGGTTCTTGCCTCCAACCAGTTTTATTGTTGATTGTCCTAGTTGATAGGGCTACATGGAAGTTAAGGCCTAATGTTTTTTTGAAGAGTCATTGGTTGTTTCTAAAGTGCAAAGTCCTATTGGTGGGTGTTGATCAATCAAGTAAGGGATGTTCAAGATATTCCCAAGCCTCTGATCATGTCTGATCTAATGGAATCCATGGTTAGGAAGTTGAGGTACCCTATTGATTCAAGTGAATTTTTATGTCTTAGTGGGCATATTTGAGAAAAGTTGTGTCAAATCACATCTTGTTTGATCCACTCTACATCAGGAGGTGCGCATACCAATTTTTGGTGATGCCCTAGGTGGCATTTGGGTTGTTTTTACATGAAAAAGTGAGGTTGGACAGCGTTGTTTTCAAGTTTTTATCAAGTTTCTCCAAAGGACTCTTAGGTGCAATTGATGTATGTTAGAGATGACCTAGGTTGCATCAATTTCTATGAGGCATATGCTACCCCTACCTTGTCAACCCTACAGATTTAGCAAGCCAGTGAGCTCATGGTGCATGAGCACCTTGTTGCATTCAAGCCTCCATGAGGCCTATTTGTAAAAAAAATCTTATATTTCATACAGTAAAGTCTTCCAAGACCATTTTTAATGTATTTAAGTCATTTGAAGGGTGTTTGGTTAGGTTGTATGGTCATTGATGTTAATTTTTCAAATTTTGTCATATTTGCAAAAAGATATAAAATGGCTTGTAAAGGGATATGAAGAGTCAATCTTAGGTAAATGTCATATGTTGAGTTTTTAAGGTCCTAAGAGACCATATTCAATACAATTTGGAGTCCTAAAAAGGGTCAAGTTGCAAAATGTGCAAATCATAAAATGTTGTCAATATGCAAAATTGGCAAAAAGGTAAAAATATGGAAGTTCAAGAATCAAGTAGGTGAAAAGTTAGTTTTTGTTGATTGGTTGGAGTTATTTAAGGTTGAAAAATCTTTAAATTGATGGATAACCTCGATCAAGAGGTCAAGGGAATGTAAATTACGAAGAATCAATAATGGAGCCTTGTTTTTATATGCAAAATTTTGAGTTTTGTTGGTAAAATGTTGTTGCAGGTTGTTGTACAAAATTGTACGGTCATTGGATTTGAAGGTGGAATGAATCTATATTAATTTGGTTTTTGTCTCATTTAATTTCATTAAGTTTTTCTCAAGATATTGCTAGTTTACTCTAGGTGCTTAAGTTCAGATTTTAAGAGGGCAACAAGCAATTAAAATTCAATATCTTTTGATTTCTTCAATGAAATCTCGTAAAAATTGGTGGGAAGGTCTTTTTTAAGGTTATAAATATTTTCCCATTGGTTTCTTTTATTTTGGAGAATGTTTGGATGAGTTTTGAAGCCCTAGGCTGTTCCAGTGCGTTTATAGTGAAATAATGTATGAAATTGGTGGTTTAAGGTAGTGTTTTGTTGAAATAACTTGAAATATGGATGGGTGAAGGTGTAGATTGCATATTCAGGCATATATAAACATGTTTGGAGAATTGGATAAGATTTTGAAGGTTTTTAAAGTTGTTTTCTATTAAACCCTCATTCTTTTTGCATTGTTAAAGCCTAGGAACCAGTGTTCTATTGTTGCGTGCTTATTTTGGCCTTTAAGCCCCTAAGTGTTGGTGAATAATAAGTTTTGAAACATGTTAAAAGACTTTTTGATGTAATATATAGTTTTGGAGTTTATTCTTTGGTGGTCCCTTTGTAATTTTGGGCTAATTTGATGCATTTTCCAATGGGTAGGCTATTGGTTCACACATATTTTATAAAACAAGTGTATTTGATTTTTGGATATGTTAAAATTGGCCAAAATGGTTTGCTAAAAAGTTGTTGGTCCAGGTCTAGAAGGATCTCAATAAGAAGTTATAGTCGATTGAGGTTTTGGAATCCTACTTGAAATTTTGATGCCTAGATTGCTAGAATGAGCAATACTATGTAAATAGTTATTTGATTGATGGATTTTGGTTTGAACAAGTTTAAATGATGTTAGTAAATATGTCTCAGTGCTTGGGAGAAGTTTAGAAGGCTAACTTGATCATTTGGTGTTTTTGAGAAATGTGGAATCATGGTGCTATTAGTGATTGGATGATTGAGTTGAATTGTGAATCCCCTAACTCTGCATCAGCTCACTAGCTTGCCAAGCTCATTGGCTTGCCAATTCGGTAGGATTGACAAGGTAGGTGGTGCAGGAGAATCTAGACACCTAGTCACAAATCTCCATGTTTGATGGTTAGAATGCACCCTTGCATTAAAAATGTGTCAACAGGTGAGTTTTTAAGCCTAAAAGGAAACATGAAAGATTGTATCTCAATGAAATAATGGAGCCATTAGTTTAATTAGTAGGAAAAGTGATTAAAGTTGCAAATTTGTGAGTTGCATAATGCAACAAATTCATAATTGCAACGGTTATGTGTTTTGAAAAGTTGGTTTCTTGGTGGTTAGGGGCATTGATCAGTAAGAGGAGGATGATAAATGCTATGTAAAGCCTAGAGAGGCTCGAGTTGTGGTTGTTGGAGTGGAGGGAAAAGAATAAAGCTTGGAAATTACTTTGTTTTCAAATAGTTTTATTGATTTTCTGAGTTCCCTACCTGTGTACAGGCCGAGTAGGTCTTATATGTATTGAATTCCCTTGAGAAGCAATAGATAAATGTTCTAACTTGTGTTTGGTGCCTTGGCAAGGTTTGGTTTAATCTTTTAGTGCCTTAATTCAAAAAAATTTCTCCTACCGGGTTCCTGAACAACCTTAAGGGTTTGGGGTTATTCTAATGGCATAACCATCATCCCACCTACTGTTATCAAATGTAACTCAGTGGGATGATATATTTTATTGTAGGGAATGCTACTTTAGGATTAGGAGGTGTGGAAGGATGATCCCTTGGTTTGAAGAACAAAAGGAAGGGTTGGAGGTGTGTGTTTTCCCTTGAAAATTGGTGGGTCAGATCTATGGAATGAATAAGCCATATTGTTAATGGTAAAGTGAGTTTTCCTCAAGCATGGTTGGACCTGTTGAAAGATGTCTGAGTGGTAAGACTGGGTAGGAATGGCTGGGAAGGTGAAGATTCAATAATGGTACCCTAAAACCCTCGTTATTTAGGCTACAAGGAGGGTTTTTGCATTGGAGGCTTGTTTGTGCATTTGGGGTCAGGAGACTTGGAAAACATTTGGTTTGGGAACTTGATTCAAGACTATTTTTGGGTTAGAAGGTCTGGTGTGGAGATCTAAAGATAGTCTATTAGTAAAAATGGCCTAATTTGAGGCACTTGGCCCTAAGAAGGTGTATCTTATTTTCTTGTATGTTTTGTATCTCTAAGAATGGTATTTCAATCCATGATTATTTTCCTAAGTTTTTTTGAAAATTTTGGCCAAAATTCTAAAAAATCGGTTTCCAACTACTGCAAGGGAAACATATGTCAATAGGTGAGTTTTGAGGAATTCAATGAATCTGCCTTGGGGATTGTGTAAAGTTTATTTAATTATCATTGCTTGTATGTTGATAACCTCTGTAGGGTCCTTGTTGAGTTTGATTCTATTTTACAAGGTTGAGTTAATTGAAAGTTGATGTCTTGATTGGCATATTTGAGAGAAGTTGTGTCAATTTGTGTCTTGGGTTACCACCACCTCTGCATTAGTAGGGGAAATAAAATATGCCTTTCTACAATTATATGAGACATGATTTCATTCTTACTCATAAATCCACATGTTTTTCCTTGAAGACAACTTTAAATGTAAACCATGAAGCATTACAACTAATTTTAAATGTAATATACACATTTGCATGTATTAATTTCTCATAATTTTTGTATATCAAAAAATACACTAAGTCGATGACAAATATTACAATAGTGATGGAGGAAAATCTTGAATTTATCTTCCAATTTGTCAATAGTTGTAGCAATACATGCAAGGAAATAATCCTCCCATTTGTAGCACATATCATGAAATATATTGTACTTGAGAGGAAACAAAAGGAGTTGCTGCCTAGTTTCATTTCTCCATTCCACCTTAGTTGGCCCAGTTATTTGCATTCAAAAATGATTCAAAACATGTACATCCCTTTCTCCCTATGAAACACATGGGTAGTAGCCTCTTTGTGGTTGTGTAGCATCATAGGAATTTGGTCCACAAAAAACTTGCAAAATCCTATCAATCTTAGCCATGGACTCACATAAAAATAATTAAAAGAGCGATAACTAAATAATGTCAGTCATACACCTGACGAGACCTACTATCACCTCCATGCATGCTAGATAAGGAGTTCAATTGAAGGTCCTACAATGGTGATGTTCCCCTTTGCTACTTTCTCATCTCTCGATGATCCTACGCATAAATTCCAAATACATCACTGACATAATTAACATAAAACATGTAGCATATAAGAATCCGATAAATCTACGAGATGGAAAAGAAAGAGAAGATTGACAACTAGAAAATGCACCAACAACTGATGTTTCTCATACCACTGAACACTTGCACCACCAACCGATGTTTTCATTTTCTTATATACTTTGAAAAACTTCAGTATTACCTATAGCCACAATTAGAAAAGGATCAATGATAGACGTAAATGCATATGACATCAAACACTAATGGTGAAAAATCCTGATTGCAAGGTGTTGGTCCAAAAGAGTGATCAATAACATGACTTTACAAATTCAATGTGCATACCTACAAATCAATCCGGGGAACCATCCGGGTCTTCTCTACTCTTTATTGTGTAAATTATTTCCTCGTGGTCAGACTCACCCACTTTCCACAAGTTCTTGTTCATAAGTCTGCCCTTATATTTGATCAAATAAACATTGGTGGTGACAACAAGGTTCGAGTAGTGAAGAATCTTCTGATGCATCTCAAAGTCATCAAAAAACCAAATTGCAACATTCTTAACTAGATACCTTTGAATCCATGTTCTAGTAACAACCATTGAACCTATAGGATATTCTATATTTTTTCCGTCTATAACTGGGGCCTCCAATTTATTTTTTCCCTTGATAGAGTAGCACTTGTAATAATCTATACCCTCTTCAATGTCTTCATTTGCAATCACAGCATAAATGTGCCCTACATTGTTATGTTCATCTTGTTAAATGTATTTACTGAGAAACATAATAAAACCTATAAGTAAGATATATTACCTAGTTCTAGTAGGTCCGATACATGATCAAAGTTAATGGATGATTGCATCTCTTTGATTTGTAGAGCTGTCAAGAGCTAACAAGTGTCAAGTGGGGTTAGAATTCTTACAAACCATTCGTCAACCCACTTTGTTGACTCACAATCATTCCATGCTTGAAGTGTACATGCAAAACAAAAGCATGCCATATTTTTTGTATGGATAGTCCATGCACCTGCATTGGAGCTTCTAAAAGAGTGTAGCTCGCTCGATCCTATTAGTATACAATGATCCTCATATTTTACATTGTTAGTATCATCTACTAAATGAAAAAATCTATGAACTAAAGAATTACCTTCACTACCTGGACCCATTACACCATTGCACCACTGAACAATTGATCTTGCATTTGTCAACTTTACACTATTTGTGTACTTTAACTCTTCTTGTGCTAGGGCTCTTTTGATTCATGCACCTACTCCATCATGCTCTCCATTTTCATGCCCAACCTCTGAGAAGTTCCACATATGCTGAACACCACTGATCCTATGCATCCTACTAAACTAGTAAAACATTCTAGCATTCTTGAATTGTGATGTACAATTATTTGACCATATGATATGTTGACTAAATGATATGCCCCTACTAGCCAGATGAGCATAGAACATATGAAAGAAACCTTGCACAAACTTTGGAGAATGTGTGCGATCATCACTAATGTAAAATGATACTCCCTCAATACTTTCCTATTTTCCTTTGTACTATCATTTGCATGAATGAATGCTATATGTACAAATATAGAAACCTATGTGGAGTTGTAGTACTGTGATTTCACCTCGTTCTATGGTTGTAGTGTGTAGTTCTCAACAAATTCGACAACTGAAATGATATGACAAAGTGGAAATGTGTCCTTGCATAACTTGAACTGTGAGTCCAACCATTGTGCTCTATGTGTATGCCTTGCATACTCATAGACCACCTGATCATGGAAAATTCCCATAAAATAATACACTGGAATCTTATCACTAACCAATTCACACTTCTTTGCTTCTTTCCCATATTTTAGACTGTATGCCACTGTCTTATATTTTCCAAATTCCACAATTTTGTCTCCAATTGTGTGTGTACTAGCCATGTGTTGGAAAATTGAAAAATGTTGCATGCCACCACAATGATCACATATGCCATCCAAACATGATTTTTTGTAAAAAAAATTGACCATCCTCTCTTTCACATAAAATGAAAGACAAAAATTTCCTTGATGATTTAGGTGGAGGCATTATTTACATTCCTACAAAACATTTTCAGTATGCATATCTACACATATACGTCGGTAAACATCATAATGGTTAGAAAACTCAATATGAACCCTACAACAATAGGTAGTGCGTGTGTGATTTATTTTGACATAAAAAGGCTTTAGCATTTCAAAATACCTTTGACATATTTTAATTTCATGAAAACTCTATACAAAATCAGCGAAAAATTGGGTTTGAGTGGTATCCAAATAATGCATTGCATGTGGCTCATGGATTTTACTACCAATTCTCCTTCTTACAAGATCTCTTTGATCAGGAGAGGTCCTTGTGTTATCCTTCCAATAATTCACTATTAAAGATCTCAAGCCTTGAGCAATTCTTGTATCTTTTTGTGGCACTCTACCCGAGAATGCCCATAACTCATTGCTATTTGGATCCTCAACTCTTTCACACCTTCCTTTGGCTCTCATTAGAGATGATCTACTTATTTTCAAAGACTTACTTGCCTTTGTAAGGTTCACCTTGTTCCTTGTTTGATTGCTTAACAGTGTTGTTGTCATCACACATCGTGTGGCACAACTATCCTTCGTGTGTGAGGTAGAATCCACGCTCTCGTATGCACTCATAAAGTTCTTTACAATGTAATTTTTACTTGAGTCATTCAAAAATATTATCCCAAGATCCTTCATGGTGGGCCTAAATTTGAGTTGCCTCATCATTTCAACAAATAGTTGGCATCTTCCACCCTCACTTAGCTTCACAAAAAATAAACTCCATATCCTTTGTGCATATCTTTGAAATGTACATTTTGGAATCTTATTAGGCATCCATTTCAAAACATTGGAATCAATATCAATAAAAAATGTAGGTTTTCTAAGCAAAACTCTAGGAGGAGTTCACAAATATAAATTTGTGTCAACATTGGAAAGGTCAACAACATCAGGGATAGATCATGTACCTTCAATCAGAGGTGCAATTGATGACATACCTTGAGATTGACATGTAAAATATGTACCTCCAGCTTGAGATGTAATTTGTGGAGTGCCTTCAAATAGAGATGTGTTTATTGATGTACTCTCAAAATGCAATGTTGTTGATGGTGTGTCTTCAATTGGAGATGTGATTTATGATGTACCTGGAAAACCATATGTTGCTTTCGATGTGTCTTCAATAGGAGATGTGCATTGAGCTTCACCTATGGTTGATGATGTGCCCCCAACTTTGATATCCATTCCTATCCTTCCATGAACTTTCCTCATTCGTGCTCTTTGTTTTTCCAATTTGACATCTTTCTTAGATTGCATGGAAATTCTTGGTTGTATGGGCTGCAATTCATTTGCTTCATGAGATACATTTTTTGATTCTCTTCTTGTTGCATTTTTAACTACACATTCTTCTAGTTTCAAAGGCTTCGGTAGTTTCCTCAGCATGACCTTGAATGCTACATTTTCACAAACACACATAGAACAAAAGTAAGTAATGCATTTTACGAAAATATTGATATCGTTGATTACATTGCATTAAATATGAAACACACCAAAGCATTTTATGAAAGAAGGCAACGAGTTGTTTGGAATTATCAAACATGTCTATGCTAGACAACATTTTTCATACATGATGGAGTTAGATGTCTGTAGGGTTAGATATTAGAGTAGGGATTTTGAGTGTGTTTGAAGAGTTGGAAAAGAAGCTAGAGGCTGATTCAGTACATGTAGGGATCCACAATGAACTTGTTCAAAGATTTAGAGGAAGGCTCTTAATAGACTTACACACAACTTGATCACTTAACTTACCAAGAAACACCATTTTTGATGCAGAGAGGGGTGGAAACCATTCAATACACCAAATTAATGAGAATCAATCAGATTCCAAAGAAAAATCAAATGTTCAACTGAAAATCCCAACTTCTACCAAGCTTTCCCTTGTAGCATAGGTAACCTGATTCAAGGGCCTTTTCACCAAGATTTTCCAACACACTTGAAAAACTCAGGGATGATTAAGACACTCATTTCAAAGTTATAAAACATAGGTAAACCCCAACATCAACTCCTCTAGATCAACACTTACTTCCAATAGACCCACCTTGGAAAAGGCTATTCAATTGGCCTAATTTACAAAGAGAGTACCTTTTAAACACTAGATATTCACTCAAACTCCTCAAAAAATAGTATGTTATGTGTGAAAACCTCCAATTTCCTTATTTGTTTCCAGGTCCAAGACCTCTAGACCCCTAATACACCAAACCCTCAATTTCAAGAAAAATACGGGGTTTTAATGAAACTCC
The DNA here is from genome assembly GCA_007115665.2 of Sequoiadendron giganteum. Classification (NCBI taxonomy): domain Eukaryota; kingdom Viridiplantae; phylum Streptophyta; class Pinopsida; order Cupressales; family Cupressaceae; genus Sequoiadendron; species Sequoiadendron giganteum. The sequence continues at coordinate 427,220,856 of CM021105.1, forward strand.
TATCTCCCAGACCTGCTAGACCCATACAAAGCACCAAACACACTTACTAGACCCTACACATGGTTAATAATACATTACATGGATAATCCTTCCCACATTTTGTCAAAAAACCACTTGAAGCCCTCCTTTTCACCATGAAAATACCCTGTTACAGTCCTAGAACATCATCCCAAACACCCATCCTTGACCCCACAACATTATAAATAGGTTATGCATGTATTTTATAAGTTAGGGGACCCATTCCATAAGTTACAGTAGGCAAAAAAAGTGGAATGGTTCGAATTACATCATGAAACCCTTCAATCCAAGAACACTGTGAAAGGAGGTAGCAACAGTAAAAACAAGATAAATTTCGCTATACAAAGAGTTAGAACCTCTAAATAGGTGTAAATGAAAGATAATTAATTAATCTAAAACATCCAACTAGTTTTAGATCATTTTATATTCCGTACAGGCCATACAACAATAAGAAAATTGAGAGAAATCAACTTAGTAGAATGTGAATTGCTCAGTTGAGCCTTGAATTGAGGTTTTTGAGAATCTTGTGTTTATTGTCTCAAAACAAAATTTGTGATTTTCAACAAAGTCATGAATAATATGAATTCAAAGAAGGGTTTGTGATGTTATATCTTATAATTATTCACTATTTATATGGCAATGAGGTAACTTAGAAAGACAATAAGCATTCTCAATTGAACAAAATTTTCCTTTTTTATTTATTAGAAAGGTAAATGGTATGAATGAATGGAAACTTTCATTAACAACTATGTCAACTCACTTGAATTTATCTAAGCACATGTTCAATGAAGGTGATTTTTTTATGAAACAAAAAAATCAATGGACACTTGCATTAACATTGATGAAAGCTATTAGGTTTTCCAAATTAATTAAAAATAAAAGTTTTCCAAATTAGTTGAAAATAAAATGAAATAGAGTAAATTCCACCAGCCATGCTGGAAATGGACTACTATAAGCAATGCAAATAGAATTCATAAGTAAATTTGTGTTAAGTAAATGTCATTTTTTCCATTTTTTTGTTTTGCAAACTCATAAAAATTAAACTTTTTTATGCAAATCCAATCTAATCAATGTTGAATTCTATGTCCAATTGTTATGATTAATAAAATAATTAAATAAATTTAGTTTATATTGTCAAAAACAAACAAATATAGTAAATATAAACATTTCGATATTACCAAAATGAATATATTACCTCAGATAGTGTAAAATGATGTAGAAACTTCAAAAGTCTTCTTCTACGTTGTCTACCATGCATATTGGTGGTAAAAAGGTGATGGATCAAGCATAGATTGGTACAATATGAAGTCATCTGCATAAAAAAATGTGTTTCCGAATTAGATAAAGTGCTAAACCAAACAAATACAAAAGAATGTGGGCCTGAATCATGGGATCAACCCCTATTTTACCGTTTCAAGGTAAAACAAATTTGGCGCATGCCAAATTTGGTGCTCTCAAAATTTGGAAAGCACCAAATGTGTTGTTTTGAAAGGGAAATATTTCATAGAGACAAAGAGAGTAACACTCAAGATAGAGAGAGAGGTGATAGGAGTGAGAGATATTAGTCTAGGTAGTGTGGTAGTGACTTAGACCGGAGAGGGATAGAGATTTATGTAGTTACAATGGGGGAAAATACCTGACAACGGGAGAGGGGTTGGAAGGGATGAGACCTGAGAGATACAAAAATACCAAAGGGCGAGAGAGAGAGAGAGGGAGCGTGAGAGAGGGGGTTTCGAGTGAAATAGATTTTTCTAGGTAGGGTGGGAGGTAAGTGAGGCCTGACAGAGAGGGACTATGAGAGAGGGCATTGGAGTGACACATATTAGTCTAGGTAGCATGGGAGGGAGTGAGACCCAAGATAGAGAGACTTGAGAGGGAGAGATTTATCCAGTTATGGTGGGGGAGAAGACTTAAGAGAGGGAGTGGGACCTTTAAACTATAAACCCTATACCATTAACCCTTAAACCCTAAACCCTTAACCCTCTACCCTCTACACTCTACCCTCAACCCTCCCTCTCTCTCAAACATACACCATCTACCCTTAAATTGTAAATCGTATTCCCTAAACCCTAAACCCTCTACCCTTAACCCTTAATCTGTAAACCTTAAACCCTAAACCCTAAACCCTCTACCCTCAACCCTCAACCCTTAAACCCTAAACCCTCTACCCTCTACCCTTAACCAGGTTAAACCCAAAACCCTTAAACCATCTACCCTTAAACTATAAAACCTAAATCCATAAACCCTCTACCCTCTACCCTTAACCCTTAATCCCTAAACAATAAACCCTAAACCCTCTACTTGAGAGAGAGAGAGAGGGAGAGGTGGTGGGAGGGACATACTTTAGAGAGTGGGAGATGGAGAGGGAGAGACAGAGGGAGTGAGAGATGGAGGGAGTGGAAGAGATATAGAGGGAGTGACTATGAGAGGGAGAGGGTGTAGGAGGGGGAGACTTGACAAAGAGAGAGAAGGAGAGGGGGTAGGACAAATATACTTGAGAGAGAGGGAGAGGGGGTGGGAGAGAGATAGAGAGAGTGATAGAGAGAGATGGAGTGGGAGAGAGAGAGAGAGAGGGAGAGACATAGAGAGAGAGGGGGGAGGGAGAGGGGGTGGGAGGGAGAAAGCTAAGAGAGAGGGAGACGAAGACACTTGAGAGAGAAGGAGAGGGAGACAAAGTGGGAGAGAGGAGGTGGAAAGGAGATACCTAAGAAATTAGGAGAGGGAGGGACTGGTGGATAGAGGGATATGAGAGATACAAGGAGTGAGAGAGAGAGACTTGAGAGATGGAGAGGGCGTGGGAGGGAGAGGGAGTACTCGGGGGATAGGGAGTAATTAGGATAGAGGGATTGGAGAGAGATAGAGAGAGGGTGGGGGGAGATACCTAAGAGAGATGGAGAGAGAGAGTGGGAGGGGGTGGGAGGGAGATACCCGAGAGAGAGGATGTGGGAAAGACATAGAGGGAGTGAGTGAGAGAGAAAAAGAGA
>CM021105.1:427223957-427321747 GCA_007115665.2 Sequoiadendron giganteum
AGAGACGGGGTGGGGGAGATACCTGAGAGAGAGGGAGAGAGAGAGGGAGAGAGATAGTGGGAGTGAGAGAGAGAGAGAGAGAGAGAATATGTGGGAGAGAGATAGAGGGAGTGAGTGAGAGAGACAAAGAGAGACTTGACAGTGGGAGAGGGGGTAGAAGGGAGAGACTTGAGAGAGAGAGGGAGGGAGAGGGGGTGGGAGGGAGAGACTTGAGAGAGAGGTAGAGGGAGAGAGATAGAGGGCATGAGAGAGAGAGGGAGAGGTGGTGGGGAGGGAGATACTCAAGAGAGAGATGGAGAGGTAGAGGGAGAGAGATAGGGGGAGTGAGATAGTGAGGGAGTGGAAGAGAGATAGAGGGAGTGACTGTGAGAGGGAGAGGGGGGAGGAGGGGGATAATTGACAAAGAGAGAGAGGTAGAGGGGGTAGGACAAAGATACTTGAGAGAGAGAGGGAGAGGTGGTGGGAGAGAGACCTGAGAGAGAGGGAGAGAGATAGAGTGGAGAGAGTGGGAGAGAGATAGAGGGAGTGAGAGAGAGGGAGTGGGATAGAGAGGGAGTGTGTGTGAGAGAGAGAGATAGAGAGAGGGAGGGATGGAGATACCCAAGAGAGAGTGAGAGAGAGAGTGAGAGAGAGAGGGAGAGAGATAGAGTGAGTTAGAGAGAGGGAATGGGAGAGAGATAGAGGGAGTGAGTGACATACCTAAGAGAGGGAGAGGGTGTAGGAGGGAGATACTTAAGAGAGAGACAAAGAGAGAAATATAACAACCTAAGAGAGGGAGATGGAGTGAGAGAGACAAAAATACCAAAGAGGGAGAGAGAGAAAGAGAGAGAGGGAGAGTGAGAAAGGGGGTTGGAGTGAGATAAATTTATTTAGGTACATATGTGGGAGGGAAAGAGACGTGAGAGAGGGGATTGGATTGAGAGAGTAGTCTAGGTCATGTGGGAGGGAGTGAGATCTGAGAGAGAGAGAGACTTCAGAGGGATAAAGAGTTATCCAATCAATGTAACGAGTTAGAGAGCATATGAAAGGTAAAACCTCAACTATCCATCTATGATCATAAACTGTGCAGTCAAAGCATTATCAAACTTGTCGACCAAAGAGAGGGGAAATTCAAGTTTTATGCAAAGAAGGTAATTTGGCCAGCACCAAATTTGGTGCTCGCCAAATGCCCTGCTTTGGACGTGTTAATTGACAAGATTTTCCAAATTTCCTCATATTTTTGTCCATGTGCCCTATCTCATTTGCACATATTTCAATGCAAATATACAAGAAAAAAAATGATAGCATCAACCTCTCTCTTAGCTATCTAAATACATAAATGTTTTTTCATTTTGATTTAGTTAAGGTTTTGATCCATGACTCCTTTTGGAAATACCTTTGTTTTTTATCAAAAACCAACATGTGCTAGTTTTAGGATAGATTTTTACTTGTTCATCAAAACATGAAACAAATTACATTTTTTGAAATAGAATCCATTCTACACATGATGAAAAAAAAAATCAATTTTCAATTAGTTTTCAAAACATTTAGGCTGAGCACGCTCATATTTCAGCTTTTCAAGATGTGTCCACTTTGAAAATTCATAAAATTTTATATATTCATTAAAAAAAATATCTAAAAGAACGAGGATAAACTACATGGTGTTAATTAATAACATTTTGTTGTTTCCACAGTCCATGATAATTGGTATCCAAGGTTTCTGGAAAAACTATGTGTGAATTTTTACATCAACGTTTCGGATCATACTCCATGATCCATTTTCTCTCTCTATCCATTGGACATCCTGATGATGGATCATGGAGTATGATCCGAAATGTTGATGTAAAAATTCACACACAGTTTTTCCAAAAACCTCGGATACCAATTACATAGTGTTAGCTAATCTCTCACCATTGTTATTTTTGAAATTATAAAAAAAAGTTAATCAAAAAGGGGGGAGCCCTCAGGTGCTATGCTATTTTTTTTAAAAAAAATAGGACCTGTTTTGCCCCCCCCCCTTTTTGAGACCCTTAATCTTCATTAATTTTTAAAAAAAAATAGTGTATAAACTAGACTCGGAGCATTTCAACTTTTTTTTCTTGTTGCATGTTGAAATTTTGAGCGTAACTATGTTCATTTTCTCGTGCAAATCAAATTTTGTTGATTTAGAAAAAAAAAAAAAAAAAAAGTGGCATCTTCAGAGCCAAAATTGTGTCACAAATTGGTGCACTTACCCACAAGAGAATAAAATATTTTTGATTATTAGTAAATGGGGTTTTTCCTTGGTCAAACCCCTTGTTGGTAATTAAACCTTAAAATGAAATGAATTGGAGAGGATTATGATGAATGAACAACATACAATGTTACAACTCACTAAACCCTTCCTATGAAGTCTGCAAACTTGTGTGAAATGGCTAGCTTGAATGTGGATCTTGAATCTAATGAATGCTTGATATATCTTGACTTTAATTTCTTGCTTGAATCAAAACCCTACATCACAAATTTTAGCTCAAAAACACACATGACACCACAACAAGCCAACATATGAATTCATTAATCAAAAGAGGCCAAATCCCACCAAAATTTAAAATTAAATCCCAAAAAATACTTAAGGGGGATTAAGATGCCCTAGGTGGCGTCTTAGTCCCAAGTCTTGAAAACTTGGGGGATAGACTCCAAAAAGGGGCCCATTTAAGGTTTCATTGAAAAGGGGATCCCAAGACCTTTGGTGGACAAAGATGCCCTAGGTGGCATCTTAGTCCCGACCCAAAAATTAGGGAGACTCAGCCAAAATCATTAAATTATCATTTAGATCCATTGATGTTTGTCGGGATTTTCCAAAAAAATAAAAAATTATAAGGCTTGTGGATGCAAAATAGGACCGATTAAGACATAAATAAAGATAAATAAAGCAAGGCGGGCCCAAAAAAGTATGAAAATGCAAGGGTATGTATTTTTCTACACTACATTTAGCCCCCACTTTAGTGAGAGGATGAACTTCCTTCAAACTCATACTAAAGTAGCCAACCATGCAATCAAGAGGGGTTCCAATGTACAAATTCTAGTAAGATAGGATGACAATAACCAAGAGGGTGGTCAAGCCCTAGGATCAAGATCCTATGGAAAACCAACATAAGCACAAAGGAAAACACATGCAGATGATATATGAATCCATAACCAGATTGCATACATACAACATCAAAGAAAGGAAAAACAACAAAAAAAGAAAAAATGCAACGGATCAAGCTTTGATTGGTTTTCCAACATGCTATGGACTGGGTCTAGGCTATTTGTCCAGAAATGTTTACAAGTGGAACACACTATCCACTATGCAAACAAAATGCATGCTCACAAGGGCTAGTGAAGCTAATTGTTCACTAGGTGAGCCCCAAGAGGTCTATATCAAAGCCATACCCCCATGGCTATGATAAGGACAAAAAGAAAATGCTCGCTCACAAGGTGGGTGTCAAGAAACCATATTAAAGGCATACCTCCATGACTTTAATAAGGTGCAAAAATGCACACTCAAAAGGGCTAGTGAAGTTGGTTGTTCAGTAGGTGAGCCCAAGGAAACCATATTAAAGCCATACCTCCATGACTTTAATAAGGTACAAAAAAGAAACACAATAGGAAAGAGGGATATTCGAAGGGATTTTTCTTAGTTCATACATGAGGTCTTAATCTTAGAGGACATTGTTTCTAATGTCTCCAAGAGAGGACCTATCAAAGGATAAGAGATTCACAACTTAGGGAATGCAGTATGTCCTATTACCACTAAGAGGAATGTAGTATGCTAAGATAGATCACACTCTTGAAGGAAATTACTCCCAATGTCACTACAAAGTGAAAAACACATCACATGAAGTAAGAAAATCACATCAAGGAACATGAAAATATAAATGAAATCATGCCAAAGATAATGCGAAAATAATGCCAATGTATGCCCCCACTTTAAAGAAATTGCTAAACACCATGATGTGAGAAATTACTTTAAAGTAGACAAACATGGAAAAGAAAAAGGAAAAGAGGGTTGCCCCCCAAAAATAGATAAGGGATTGATGGATTCGGGGTCAGTATTTGACTTTGCTTCAATGATATTAGAGAGATTGGAAGAATGACACAAAGAAAGCGAAAACAAAATGAAAAACCTTTTGGGTCAAGGGTATGTGCAGGATCATGATGGGCCAAAAAGTGGCGATATGATGGGTATGTGGTTGACGTTTTTTTTTTTACCCAAAATTGATGAAACGAAAAGGGTTTTTAAAGGAGATTCTCATATTTCAACCAATATAAATTATACTTTACTTTGAATTTAATAAATAATTATTATTCATTTTCTATTTGAATTACGAATAAAGTCCTAATTGATAGGCTGATTGAAAAATATCTATAACTTTCAAACGGTATCATATTTTTTGAATCCAAAACATGCGCCACATTCTATGATTCACATAATATAGGATTAAAAAAAATAAAACTGAATTTCATGAAATTTTGACCAAGTTAAGGTGGTCAGACATAAGAGTTTTTTATATTTTTAAAAATGTGTAATAAAAAAATCATAATTAATTAATTACTTGGAAAAAAATTATAAAACAATATGCATGACATCGGGACATGAGTCCTCTACTTATATCTAAAATATTATAAAAAAATATTATCATTTTATTGTGATTAGGGTGTTCAGACAAACACCTACTTCTTATTTTTTCCCTGAAATTTAAGTACTACTGCATTGAAATTTCAAATTTTCACCAAATATATATATATTTTTTTAAAATAAGCCTAGTATTTTAGAAACTAAATTAAATTTGCTACAGATTCTATTGTTACAAATTTTTGAACTAATATAGATAACTTATTCAAATTTTTACGTGAAGTTTCCTAACTTTGATTTTTCTGAATTTTTTGCCACTTAAGGGCCTATTTTTTCCATGATGATCCTGCACATTCCCTCAACATGAAAGAGACATAGGGTATCTCGATGCCTTGCATCATCCCCAAGAGGAAAACACAAGACAAGCATGAAAAGGAAAAGATAAGGAAAATATTTTGGGTCAATGTGGAAGAGACATAGGGTGTCTTGACGCCTTACATCATCCCTAAAAGGTAAACACAAGACAAACATGGAAATGAAAGGTAAAGACCAATGAAAAGGAAAAAGTTGATGACATATAGAAGAATGTAGGTATGAATAGAGGAATGCGCAAAGAGAGGAAACATCAAACAAAAAATCACAAGGGATCACATTACGCACATACAATCACAAAAAAGAAAAGAACAGAAAGGAAAGCGAAAGGACTGGTAAAGCACATGTGAGTCAACCATCTAGCAGGTCATCTACATCCAAGTCTTGTTTAGTATATGTGGAATGCAGATCAATAGCAAGAGGTACAACATCAAGTGTTGTACTAGGAGAATCGCCAGGTTCCACACATGGTGCATTACTCGGTCGAGGAGGATCATCATGGTTGTTATCGTTTATGATCATTGAAGAGGAAAATAATAAATTCAACTTGTTATGCACTTTCTCATCATGTTTAGCTATTTCTTCATCGTCATCCAAGTTAACCAGAGTAAGAGGACAAATCATAATATCCATAGAATATGTTGGCCCTTGTTGTGTTAGGGACATAGGATCTATTTATTCTGGTAATGGAGGAGGTTCATCATTTATTGCTTGTCATATATGGATTTTGATTCTCAATGTTATTCTCTTCATTCATCTTATGAGAAATAGCATGACGTATGTGCCTACGCTCTCTCTCATTTTGGTTCCTTTTATTGTGATTTTGAAGTTGTGTTTGTGTAGGAGTGGGTTGGTTAACTATAGGTTCATTTTCTTCTTGTGAGGGAAGAATGAAAGGAACCATGGATGGTTGTTCGACCACTTTCTCTTTGGCTTTATAAATTTTCTTAGGAGGTAGGTTAGGACTTGTGTGGTTTTATCTTCATCTCTTTTAGGAAATAGGTAAAGGATTTTTGATGGATGGGTCTTGGTCTGTTGGAAGGGCTTTAGGCTTTACTGTTGTTTTCTTCAAGTGGTAGAGGTTCAAGCATGGGTGGAGGAAAATTCTTAAGGGATAATTTGGTTATGTATTTTGCTTTGAAATTCTGCTAGGATGGGAAAAGGAAGTCCTCACAGGGTCTTATAGGTTCCATGGGCTCAGGCCAAAAATAATCTAAGGAAAAATTTCCACAGGAAGATGGACGTCTAAAGCCACTATGGTGCATAGTGAATATTTTATTGTCAAATGGAAACTTTAAGCACTTATGGACAATGGATGGGATCACATTCATGGAGCAAAGCCATTTGTAGCCTAACTTCACACTAAATTGATCTAAATTAGAGATAATAGAGAATGATACATTTGATTTCTTCGGTCCTACTTGTAAAGGGAGTGTGATTGAGCCCATCGTAGCACGAGCAAAACCATCATGCATTTTAATCCATGCTTTCAGATTAGCATATCTATCTTGGGTAAGTTCATGCACACATAATAGTTCTTATGTGATCACATTTTCCCCACAAAAATGATAAATTAAAATCCCATGAGTGGGGTTGTCATTGATTCTTCTGGCTATGTAAAGAGGACCATTAGGTGTATTTTTTATTGTTTCTTCTGAAGAGAAATTAATGTCAATGGGAATTTTGGTTTGCTATTTATGAGGCTCAATGTCAACCACTCCTATCATTTTACTAATAGAACTTTGGTCATTAGCATCTATAGGAGTTTATCCATCATCATCCATAGGATTTTGTTCATTATTTCTTAGGTTATCATCATCTGTGTCAACATTCATTACACCGGGCTTAGTTTCACTAGACAATAAATGAAATATTGTGGTTAGCATGGGATTGGTAAAGATTTGCAGGTTTTGGTTAGGAGGAGCTACAAACTTGTTTCCTTTGTCATTCACACCTCCAGTTTGGATATTATTAGAATCAATGAGGCCTTGTACAAGATGTTTAAGATGCTTGCAATGTTGTGTATCATGTCCTTTTTCTTAGTGATAAGCACAATAGGCATTGTGTCTAAATCTAGGAGGTAACTAATTGCTAGGGTCAAGAGATCAAACAAGAGGTAATGTAAGCAAGTTATTTTTTATTAGTTGACTCATGATGTTTCGAAGTGTTTCGGGTAAGGGAGTAAATTTTCTTTGTGGATCCCCAAAGATATAAGGATTACTCTTCTTTATACCAGCTAATTGGGTATAAACTTGTTGGGTAGGTTGGGAGGTGGAGTTTAGTTGAAGGAAACTTTATTTTTATCTTCTGAAAGGCCGGTAGGTGTTTTGGTTTGAAGATTCAGACTTTTCAGGATGGGTAGAGGGGGATTTTAGTTCACAACTACCTACAAAATTCTAATAGTTTCGAAGGGCAGTGCACAAGTGCATGAAGGAAGGGAATTTTTTCATGGTAAGATTGTCTCATATCTTACTTTGTAAATTTTATATGAACATCTTTTGAAGGTGAGAATCAAGAATCTTCACACTAATTTGGGAATAAAGTGATTGGTAATGTGAAATAAAGTCAGTGACTTTTTCACCCTCATTCTACTTACATCTCATCGAATCAACTAATGTTATTTTAGGAACCATATGCACTTGGAAATGTTTAATAAAGGCTTCAAAAAGTTCATTAAATGAATGGATTGAGATATTCGATAATTTAGAAAAACAATCCAAGGCAATGTATTTTAAGGATCGAGGTAAAATATTAGCTAAAAGTTTGTCCTCAAGGATAAATTCACTACACAAAGTAGTAAAGGCATTAACATGATTAGCAAGATCTCCCTTTCCTCCATATTTCTCAAACCTAGGGATCTCTATACCCTATGGCATCGAAGTTCTCAATATCTCCAAAGATAGTCGGTTGTTTTTAACATAGTATGAAGGTGGACCATTTTAATTTTGATTTATGGTGGAAACTTGACGTTGAATGGATGAAAGGATTTGTAGAAGCTGGTTAATGATAGGATCATTGCTTGTGGTTTGAGATGGAAGTGAATATGGTGGTGGTGTGTATGTGTTGTCCAAGGAATAATAAATGGATCAATTGCTTACGGGAGGAGATATAAGATTAGATTACATATAAGTATAAGGAGTACTAGTGGAAATTTTTGAGGTAGGAAGGATATTGCTAGTTGGTTGCATCATTGTGGTCACTTGAGGATTGGTATAGGTGGGAATTGAGGTTATGGTTGAAGAGGGAGGAGTTTGATTTTATCCTTCACTTTGCACATTATTTAAGGCTTGATCACCATTGGTGGTGGAAGGAAGGTGTTTTCCAAATATTTGAGCTATGTTACACACAACTTCCACTCCTCCATGACTTTCCATCATGTGGTGAATACTATCTATGGCAGGTATAACAATGTTTGAAATGTTTTCAGTACTCATGCTATCTTGTAAATGGGCTAAGTCTTCATGCATTTTCATTATGTTTTCTTGAGGCATATGATCAACCATTGCTTGAACACTCGATACAACACTTGTAGGTAAGGTACCTGCATAGAAAAAGAGGTATCAAAGGTATGTTCCATACCTAGTGAACTAATACTAACACTAAGAGTAAGAGAGCTTGATAACCCAAGATCCACAATGAGTGTTTTATCTCAGGATGCCATGAGTCTCGCACTTCATCTAGCCACAATATTAGTAGTAGGACACCAAGCAGTACAACTCATGCAAGGGATAAACCAAAGAAATTTCAATGAACACAATATCCTATGCTTGTAATTACACTTGAAATGAAATAAATTAGAATAACAACAATTCTGCAAATTGAAATAGAAAATTGAAGGTAGCAAACAAAAGCACAAAAATCACTTGAAAATCTTGAAAACTAGAAATTCAAAGTCAATAGGGACTAAGATTCCAATAAGGGCATCTTGGTCCTACTGGTGTGATTTTGAGGTTCGAGGGATTGGAACAGACAACAAACAATAGAGAGGATTCTGAGCCAGAAACCCTGAAAGGCACTAAGACGCTAGGAAGGGTATTTTATTCCTAGTAGAGGCTTTTGTCAGAAAAATAGAAAAGTTTGGATTGTCTACAGTGTTCATAGGTTGCTTATTTAGGGACTTTGTGTTTGGAAACAAAAAACTATGCAAATGAATGCAAGAAAAAATGAACTAGTGACAAGCAATTGAATGCAATTTTTTCAATTTTGAATGTAATAACAATGTTCCTAAATGCAATTAGGATGATGAAAAATGCACTTTTCAGTTTTTCAATGAGATAAGATGATGCAAGAAAGAAAAAAATGCAACCTGTATGCACTTTCACTAATGCAAATATGAGAAACCCTAGATGTACTTTCACTAAATATGAGAAACACTAGATGCAATTTCACTAATGCAATATGCAATGCAAGAATGAATGCAACCTAGATCTAGGATTTTAATAGACTCCAAATAATAAAATGAATGCTCAAAGATGTTGGGTTCACCAAAATGAACCGTGGGGAAAATAGGGGTGAGTGGGTGCTCACTTATATTCTCCTTAGATCATTCAATAATGTCCTAGGAATCTTAATTGGCTTGACTATCAACCTCATAAGTGAGCTAATTCTCAACAAGGAAGACCTAGGAAGGGTTCTTTTAAGCTTTGAGGGGTTCACCACCAAGCAAAAGCTTGGAAAAGATAAGTAATAAATGCACAAAACCTAGTAATGCAAGCTAAATGAATGATGCAAATGATGAAATTATGCAACAACAAGTTAGGGTATGTGTACTTGGAAGTTATGGAAATGTAATGAGGATTCTGGAAATGAAAAGAAGTTATCAAAAAGTGTTATGGAGGCCTAAGATGCCCTTACTATCAAGACTTAGTCCCGCTACTATTTTTTGGGGCAAATGTTGTTGAATAGTTCAGATAACTAAGAGGGGTGATATAGTTATTATAAAACAATTTTCTTGACCTTGATTAATTAGGAGCAAACTCAAATCAATCAGATAATGATCTAATAGATATGAACATGAAATCACATAACAACACCATGCACAATGAACATCAGAATTTACGTGGAAACCCAAGAAGGGAAAAACCAAAGAAAATTTGCTAATTCTCAAATATAAAACACTAGTTAAGGTGATTTTTACAAAGGCTCATTGCAGGTAAGGATCACTACTGGTGGGCTCATTGCCCAGCTATTACAGCCAAAGATAAAAAGGCTCACTTCCAAAAGAGAAAGGCTCACTACCTATAGAAAATGGATCACCGCCAGAAGAATGATGAAAGAGAATCCACTACTGAAATAATTGTCACCAAAATTTACACCATATAGAATCTCGATGTCTTCTACCTCCGGTTGTATACTTTCACATAATTTCTGAGTTTAATATTTTCATTCATCAGACTTGATTTCATCAAACATAATCAACTTTTACTTATACCAATCCATTCCTTCACAATCTCCTAAGTTAGCCAAACACAAGTTCATTCCATGCTTCCATAAACTCCTAGGTTGGCCAAACACAATTTGAATTAGGTCACCACAAAAAAATTCCCATGGTGGAAAGGAATGAAACATGGACCACACATAACCTCCTTGCTCAAATCAACACGCTACATATTGACCATGATATCCATAACCAAGAATAGGATATACATGTTACAATGCAAACAATGTTCTGAGGCACACTAACCACTTTTCAGATTGGTCTGGACACAAAAAAGGTGTATCTCATTATGTTGCAAAATAAATGGGACCCTGGGACAAGCACAAACAAAGATAAATCATCACAACACAACATCTAGAGCATGCCAATCTAGATCACCAAAGCGTGAAAACTAAACCTTAATCAATCAACCAAGATATGCTAGCATCAATGAAAACCATTAATGATAATAATCAACAACATCACATTCCAACAAATGCAAATTCTTCATATGTCGGAACCAGATCTGAAAGAATTTTTGAAAAATAACCTTGGGAGGACTAAGATGCCCTAGGTGGCGACTTACTCCCATTCTGAATTTTTCAAATCTTTGAATGTGGTCTTGAGGTCCAATGTCTACACTTCCTTTTTCTCATATCTTAGGTTCTGAATCTTCTGAATCTAGCTTATAGGTTAGTTTTCGTGAAGATGACAACTTTGTGATGTAACTTTGTAACTTTGTACTTCAAATGATCTTCAAGTCTTCAACCTAGATCTGCAAACACAAACACACAAGAGAAGAAAAACTTGTTGATTGTTAGTAAATGGGGGTTTTCCTTGGTCAAACCCCTTGTTGGTAATTAAACCTTAAAATAAAATAAAATGTAGGGAAATGATGAATGAACAACATGCAATTTTACAACTCACCATACCCTTGCTATGAAGTCTACAAATTTGTGTGAAATGGTTAGCTTGAATTTAGATCTTGAATCCAATGAATACTTGATATATCTTGACTTGAATTACTTGCTTGAATCAAAACCCTACATCACATATGTTAGCTCAAAAACACACATGATGCCACAATCTCCTTGATATGATTCTTGTTCATCTTGATGATGGCTCTAAATGCTTGATGTATTGCTCTTGAATTCTCTTGTGAACTCAATTATGCTATGATGAATGCTCTCACAAAATACTGGATTGAAATGAATGAATGAACCTTGTGTGTATACTTATCTATGCTTAATATCTCAAAATTACACCACAACAAGATGACATATGAATTCATTAATTAAAGGATGCCAAATCTTGCCAGAATTTGAAATTATATCCTAAAAAAAACTTAAGGGGGACTAAGACACCCTAGCTGGCATCTTAGACCCAAGTCCTAAAAACTTGGGGCATAGACTCCAAAAAGGGGCCTATTTAAGGTTCCATTGAAAAGGGGGTCCCAAGACCTTTGGGGGACAAAGACACCCTAGGTGGTGTCTTAGTCGCAACCCAAAAATCAGGGACACTCAGCCATAATCATTAAATTATCATTTATCCATTGATGTTTGTCGAGATTTTCCAGAAAAATATATAGTTTATAAGGTTTGTGGATGCAACATAGGACCAATTAGGACATAAATAAAGATAAATAAAGTAAGGCAGTCCCAAACAAGTGTGAAAATGCAAGGGTATGCATTTTCATACACTAAGGGTAGTTACAATCTAGGTGTTTCAACAAGAGCTCAAAAATTGCCATGCAAAGCAAGCTAGGGAGGAAAATTTTGATGCCCCATACTAGCTCCATAAAAATGGTATGTTTATGGAGAAAGTGGTGCCTACTTTCAGGCATAATATTTGGTAAAATGAATCTAAAATCCATTCCATTTGAGGATAAATTTTAGTTCCTCGCCAAGGAGTGACAGGCTATAAAAAGGCCCCCATCTTCTTGGGGAATAGTAACTTAGTCTCCTCAGGTTGCTGGTCTTCTCTTGGTGGTTGGTTTTTGGTTTTTGGTCTCTTTTTCTTTTTCTTTTCTACTATTTCATCTCTTGTGAGACCCATCTATTTAGCCTTAATGGCTTTTCTTGTAATGGATTTGAGCCCTTCCCGATTTATCTTAATCAAAACATTCTAATGAAATATTATGATATTTAACATAATTACATTAATAATATAAATAAAAAAATAAAACATCACTATAATCCTTAGGATTTTTTAAATAGGGGAAATTTTATAAACATAGTTCTAGATTACAATGAAATACGAAAAAAATGTGTACAGTAAAAATTTGTATATTTTAGCAATGGTACAAATATTAAAATGGTGCATCTAGATATTCCATGATGATAAAAAGAATTGAAAGCAACTTAATCAAACAAATAAAAACCCATGTAAGATTCCATAAGGAATTGAAATTAATTGAGTAAACTATAAATTATACAAATGATTTTTTTTTTGTAATAAAGGAAGAATTATTTAGATTTAGTGTTACAAAATAACTTATTTTATGACTAAACTCTTTCTATAATACTTTCTATTATTAAAGGGAAATCATTTGAAAATATTTTAAATTAAAATAGATAACCATCACTTTAGGGTCCTAGTTTATCTCATTTTGAAAGAAACAACAAAAGTGAATTTGTATTTGTTTAATTATTTTTCTTGGAATCAACCATAATATATTAGGATAATAATTTTCTAATTTAGAGCATCAAATAAAAAATAGGTATATCTTAAAGACATTCCATGATTTGTATGCATCAAAGGGTATATATATTTCAATAACATCTTTATAATCATATTATTTTAGGTATACAAAAATATATCTTTTTCTACCTATAATATTGATTAAACATATAAGAATTTATAGAAAATCATGTGGAACATAAGCCTATGATAAATTGTAGTTCTTACATATTTTTTAATTTGGAATAATATTGTGTAAGGGCAGTATAAAGTGAAAAATTATATATGAAGCTATCACCAACATTCATGCCAACCTCTCTAGCTTTTGAATAATTTTGAGCATCTAAAAGGAAATGACATAAAATTTATTGTTTTAGTATGGTTAAATTATCAAATTTATGTTAACTTTAGAATTAAAAATTACAATTAACACATTCTAAGAAATATGGGAGGATAATCTAGACTCCAAGGTGAATAGAAACAACAATATTATTAATAAACATCAAATAAAATATCACCAACAAGAAGCATCCTATCACTTGCAATTTTTCAAAGATATATCCATAATATTTTTTTAATATACATGCATGAATTATTCCTATATGAATCTGCACATGTGTTAGATTATCTTGTGTAAAAAGAATCAATTTTACTAAGTGGAATGACACTTGATTTGCCACAACTATGTTATCATGCATATATAAATTATATCATTTTCCCTAAACCATATAATTGTTAATTATATAAGAATCAAGGATGAATTTTCTAAGGATTTTCATGTCTCATCAACTTTGACATGTGCTAGGAGATAACTAAAAGAGTATGTGCTCATGATAAACATTACAATTTATTCCATCAAAATAATTGTATGATATTTGAATATTAGTGACATGCTCAATGTTCATTTCAAGAATTAAAGCCTATTTATAATAAATATTTTCTACTAGTACACTAATCAATTCACTAGAAGCAATAATTTTTTAACACTTTCGATGGGAATTATCCCAATAGTAGATGCATAGATAATTACTATGTCAACCTAACTAGATATGATTCATTTATTAGTCAAATTTGAAGTTTTAATGTGAACATAATATTTATAATTTTAAAGTTTGATATAAATAAAGCAATATCTAGATTATCATAGATGGATCCCCAAAAAAGTATGTTCCCTCCTTTTTTTTCTAATTAAGAAGAAAAGGAAGCCTTTTGTAAGATTAGTAGAAACTTGGGCCCTTTATATGTAAGCTTATATTAGGGAAAATAATAGGTGGTACCCATCTCCAAATAGTTATGTCAACCCTTTAAATTAGTTTCAATCACCTTTCATGTAGATAAAAAACCTTTGTAGGAGCCTACAATAGTAAACCCACTAGAAAAGGGAGGTTGTAATCATTAGCAAATTCTTAAGAAGGAGTTTTAGGTAGTAAAAAATGAAATTTTCTTGAGACCATAGTCGTATGAATTTGAATTCTATTATCTTCTTGAGATAATTGGGATGTTGTGGTCTAAACAAAGTATAAGTGTTTACATGTGTAATACTCCTTGAGAGATAATATACTTGATGGATATGTATAGATTTGTGTATAATATTCTATTAAATTATTTAGTCATTCATTTGACTTTAAAATCACTAAATGCAACTTTATAATATTCATAGTGAACTTGAATTTATAAACCCTAACTAGGATTAGTGCCTAAATAAAATTTAGGGGAATGGTGTAAAATCTACATTCCAATTCATAGATGGGTGACTAACTTGCACATCAAACCTTATATGAAGATTTTCCTATGAAATTGGGGTTAAAATAATGGAGAACACAAAGCTAGGGGAATTAAGATTTACAACTTATTTATCTCTTTAAGCAAATTCCCTTTGATGATTTATACTTAGCCTTGTAAAAGACAACATGTCACATACATTTTATTACATTTCAAAATTAGAAATCATTTAAGTTGACATCATACATAACATCATAATCAATCAGTGATTATTAAAAAAAAATTGGTAGTCATTTCAAACTCTACAATCACCATTAATATGAAAGAAATGTTATCTTGAAATAGAATGGTTGTATTAAAGATTAAAAAGGTAGATAAATTCCTAATGGTGAGAAGATAGACTTTTCAATGCTAATAATTGAGCCACTATGTGAAAGATAAGAACAATCATATTGCAAGTATGTGAAAGATAAGAACAATCATATTGCAAATTATGTTTTGGTCTAGCTTACAACAATAAATGTTGAGAAAATTCACTTTCTTCCTATTCAAATAATTGTTTGATACATTACATACTATTCTAATAAAACAATAAAAATAAATTAATCATAATTTATCCTCATATTAAACTAATCTGCCTTATTCAGATTTAAAAATAAAACTCTTTAATTCATTATTTGTTTTGGATTCATTTTTCTTTACTCCTTATTTATTTATTTATTTTAAATTATTTTCATCCTTTTCAGACCAACATGCAATAGTAAAACAAACAAACAACTATATATAAATAAAAGATGTACAATATAAACATAAATTATATGATGGTGTATAAAATAAAAATAAATAATGTTTATTCAATCTTTATTTTCAAACGTACAATCTTTATCCATTCAAAGAAATCATCAAAAACTACACCCCCTAGAACTAATTTGGCAGGTCTACTTCAGCTCTAACATAGAGCAGAGCAGAAATCTTGATGAAGCGAGAATAACAAAAGGAAATTAAAAATAAAACCTACCCATTATCGTAGATTCCTCATTTCTTTTCCAAATAAACAAATTCAATCTCCTAAGTGTGAAATTATTCATTGGCAAAGCGGCAGTTGTTTCTTACTTCACCAGTAATGAATGTAAGAGGATTAACAATATTCCCCATCTTCACCATAGAATCTGAAAATTGCTGCCAAAATGCTAATGGGTCCCCGGCGTATCTCTTTACAAGTTCAGATGTTATGCTTCCATAAAGCTCTTGGTCAGAGGTGAGAAGCCCTTGCCCAATAACTATATTTCTGTAATAAGCATTGTCGAATAACACAGGGCTTACAAAATCCAAGGGAGATAAGTTGTTATCGCCACCAGTTGGAGGACAGATGCCTTTCAATACGGACAAATATGGTTTATCTGAATCAATGCCTCCATTCTCCTTGTAAATCCTGTCCCTGAAACTTGTGCATCTAGCTTGTCCAATTGTGTGCGCACCTGCAATAGAAAAAATAAACTAATTGAAAAGAGAACAACAGTAAATCAGTAACTAAAACATTTCATGTTGTACTAAATTTAAAGGATAAGGGTATGTGGGTTAATAGGTAAGCAATCCAATAGTTATTTGATCTCTATTTCTAATGGCTTTATGGTATAGAGAAATAACACTGATTTAACTTAATCTATGTATCTTAAAGCTTTGTAGCATTTAGTATTACCAGAGAGTGCAACCATGTCTGTGGGGGAAAGGCCCTGCGACAAAAACTTCCCAAGGAGGGTGTATAGAGTAGAATTTGGGGTGGGGATATTAGTGTTTGCTTCATCCAAGCTTGCAGTCCTTGAATCTTTCCTTCCCAATGGAACATCCCAATACGGCCCTCCATCCTGATCAAACACCAATGCCATTCAGTTAAATGTTATCAACCATAATCTAAGCACTAAAGTAGGGTCGAAAGCTTTTGAAAGGGATTATGTACTTGTAAGTTTGTGGATTATGGAGTGATTCAAATATTGATAATAATTATGGAGTGATCTTAAACATATTGTTTACCAGTATAACAGCATCACGAGCTGCAACAGCGAGTATGTCTGCACATGAAACAATGCCGGGACATACACTCTCCACTTTTTCTTTAATGCCATCAATCACCTCAAGTCCTCGAATAGAATTTCTGTTTGGATTGGCTGTCTTCTCGCCTTTGAATGTTGGAGTGTCATCCAACAAGAGTGATGCATCACATCCCTGCATAGCATTGAAATATGTGCACCCACTTCACTTATCATGAGCCATTACAAGAACAATAAGTTCCTTATGATCAAAAGTGAGAACTAATTACCTGGACGAAGCAGTCATGAAAATGCAGACGTAATATGGAGGCAGCCATGCGAGCTTCTTTGGCAACTGCTATATTCATTTCGGACCTTATAGTGGAAAGTGCTGAGGGGCATGATTTTTCATAATAATCATTAGAGAGCAACAATGAATGGGAGGCAGCCAACAAGCCTGATACAACCACACATAAAATCCATTGTATCTCAGGTTTGCCCATTATTCTCAAACACTGTTTTTTTCTTCTCCCCCTCCTCTTGAAGTTTGCCTTATTGACAGCAACAATTAGCACACTATATATAATCCTCTCCCATGAGTCCACAGGTGCCTTGAGCAACACGATCAAATTGGAAGGATGGTTGTTATAACTGACAATTTTGTACACCTAACGATTGGTAATCTCACTGGTCAACAACTCGGAGTAGAACAATTCTTTCATGGTGTTCTCTCCACCCGAGAGGAAGAGTTTTCATTCCAAATTCATTGAAGGGGAAAGGACATAGTCGTTCCAATGTGTTTTCGTAGTTGGAGTTGATTTAAAGCTGTTAGAGCAAAGTATTTAAAAATATCAGGTGGTGGTACACAGAAGTTTTTCAACGGTCAAACACCATCGAACCCCAAACTGAAGAGCTTTCGGATATATAAACTATTCGGTAGTTAATCTTTCCCCCACTTTTTGTCCTATCAAAATGAGAATCATCCACTTTTCTTATTTTTATTAGAAAAACCATTGACCAGTATTTTTTTCAATGTATTTTTATAGTAAAAGGTGATATTTGGTTAACATGTTGGTTGTTTATGTTGGAAGTCAGCATTAACTTCGACATTTGACATGTTGACCGTACCATGCTAATCATTTATTTATTTGTACATATACATGATCTACTATTAATATTGTGAAAGACAATATTATTAAATTTAAATATAGTAATCATATTTATTAAGGAATTTAATAGTGGTGATATGTAATAAATTGGTCAATTTTTACATTGCTTTTTTTAAATTAGCAAATTATACACATTTCACGATCAACCATTCAAATTTGATAGGTTTTTAATCTTTGACATAAGCTTGCCCCATCATAATTTGTTTCTTTTTTAAAAATATTTGTAATTTCTCTAAAATCTCCCCTTGAACCTGCACATGCGGCAAATCGGATGGAGAAACCCATCTTACTTAGTTTACTTTAGATTAGTGTGATTTATAATATTTCTCTAGATATAATGGTGAGTATTGAATCCATTTAATAGATGAGATCCAATGTTGAATCCTCTAGAAAAATCCTAATCAACTTATTAGTGCGCCTTTAGATATTTAATGATAATTTAGAATAGCAAACACATAGTTGTAGCAATGTGACTAGGTGATATAACTTTAAGTTATGCTTTAAGTGACTTATAAATTTAATTATTTCTTATTGAAAAAATAAATTGTAAGGTTAGCTAAATTAACTTTAGAAATAGTAATTTATTTCTCTTATATCCTACCCATAGCTTAGAAGTATTGTATGTTATAATTATGATATGTCATATGAGTTGTAAGAAAATATATACCATAAATATATATTTAATTGTATTAACTATTGTACTGGTATTTCTAAATACCATTACTAAAATTACATACATAGAAATTTTATTGGTGATTCAATCTTGCATTCCATTATGGGCTTTGGCCTTTTGTATTATTTACGTTTTTCTCCTTGGTTCTCGCTATGGGATTGGAGATTGTTTATCTTTCTTCCATTTTCCTCGCTATTAGGTTTTGAATTACTTTTGGTTGGTTACATGGCATCAATTGGGGGTCTTGGTGACCCCACACCTTTACCTTTCAAGGTAGTACTTTGTTTTGATGATCCCTCCAACTCAAGGAATGATGAAGCTATTCAATTCTTAGTGTGTGCAACTAATGAGTATAGATCTTTGTAAAAATTAGAAAATCAAGTGAACTCATCTAGGGGTTTGGAGAAAAGTGAGACTAGACCAATTTTACATATCAAAATAGATTTGGTGGTTGATGATGTGCCTTATCTTTTACATCATGTGTTGATTCATAAGTTTATGGGAATTCAAATTTATTTTCCCTTTTTAGAGTCTTGGTCCGAAAGAAAATAGAAAATGGAGGGCGATGTGAAAGTTATTTTAGTTTAAAATAGATATTTTTGTAGCCCTTTCTCAAATGGTGGACTAAAATATGGTCTTTCAAGGGGATCCATATTTCAATAAAAACACGGGTTTAAACACTAGTAGGTCAATTTTGATTTGATGGAGGAGGTACCTTAAAAAATGCTAGTCTAGATATGACTACTTTGTCTTCCCATAAAGTTGTGAAGGCTTGATATATTAAATTCTATTGCAACGAGTAAAAGCGAGAAGTTGGGTCCACAAAGAGGGGGAGTTTTGGCCAAAAAAAAAATTTCACAGAAAACATGTATGCATTATCAAAAAAATGTGTATGCATTATGCATCGGGTACCTAAGCCTAAAAAAATGCATATGAGCTAAAAAACGTGTGCACGTTATATAGCGTACACATTTTAAAACGGGTACATGTTTTTAAAAAACATTTAATTTTTTAAATAGTCAAGAAAATAAAGAACGTGTATGCATTTTGTAATTCGTACGCATTTTTAAAATTTTGAATTCCCAACCCACATGCTGCCTCGGTTTTAGACTTGGGAAAGACTTGGCAACCCGACCATTAACTTTTGACCTGCAACTAAAAAAATAAGGCAGATTCAAGAAGAATGTCCAACTTTGGTAATATGGTTGATGGACTTTTTTCTGAATCAATCTATGAAATTAAAACCCATTAGAGAAAATGATGTCTAGCTTCCAAATATATAATTTTTAATTAAGATTGGATTATATTTGTTATTTTTAATTAATTTATAAGCAAACTAGTCCATAAACTTGAAATATCAAGCTTTTTTTGTTTTTTAATAACTTTTTTTTGTTAAGTTTCTTGTAAAAAAATTATATGGCATCAATCTTCAGAAAATTCTCTATAAAATGAAAAAAAAAGATTCAAAAAATGTTTAGTTTAGGTCCAATTATGTTGTCCATATATGTTGATTTTTAAAAACAATAATTAAGGCCAATAAAAATTCAATTAAAAAAAATTACAAAAAAAAATTCTCATCAATCTTCATGTTCTTAGCTCTCATTCCCCAAAAGGAATTAGAAAAATACTTTTATTTGGGTCAAAAAGTGGTGTCCGTACACATGCATGGTATGGTAACAAAATAGGGACTATTAAAAAGTGGTTTTTATACATCTCTATCAAAATTTAATTTCTATCATCTAGGTATTTGAATAAATTACAAATTTGGAAACTAGATTCAAAATGCTAAATTTCATATTATTGACTTTTTTTAAGATTGTAAGTGCCTCAAATTTTCAGTCCAAGTGTGACAATTTCTAAAAAACAACAAAAACACTTCCACTTTTTGAGCTTTTTGTTGACCCAACTCCTTGCATCAACCCCAACAATACTTGAAAAACCTTTGGGCCCCTCTCACAAGATACTAGAAAGAAAGGTAACAACCTATGCTCACCTATTTGTTAAAATTGATTTGAATAATTCATTGTATGAGTCTATAGATATAAGATAGAGTAACATGCAATGGATTCAAAAAATACATTATGAATTTATCCCATTTAAATGTCAATTATGTCATGTGTATGGACATATACATAGGAAATTTCCAAAGAAGACTCCAAAAGTGCCACAAGTTTCTTCATATTTTTTGTAGCCAAAGCCAAAGATAAAGGAAAATATCTAGTTCATGGTGAAGAACCAAACTCAAATGGGTTTATAATTTTGAAATCATAGAATAAGAGAAAGCATTTGAATCATAAAAAAATGAACCTTCAAAAGGTAACTTTGATAATAAATTTGATAGCCTTGAGAATGCTAATGATTTTAAACTTCTTATGAATAAAGAGGATTAGTTATGTCAAGTTGTATAGATCCTAGTTTGGGTGTTTCAACTAATCTAATTAAAATCTAGGAATATACTCATTATAGATCGTATCTAATAAAGAAATATTTCTTTATTCCAACCATATAGAATAAGTTGATTAGAATCAATAAATTATGAACGAGGTTCCTATATTACCTTCACATTCTCTAGCAATTATATATACTATTTTGGTTGACCTTGATGATAATATTATTGTAGATGCTTCTCCCCTCTTAGAGACAAGTGATGATAATAGGAAAAAGTATCCTTCTCAATTAGGTTTGCAACAAAAATCTCTTAAAAAGGGGTACTAGAGAAAAAAAACAAGGCAAGGAGGATGAGACCAGGAAAAGGTGAAGATGATAGGGGAATCTTTGGTAGATTATGGTGTCATTAAGACATTAGATAAACACTTTTCTATTTCCCAAAAATGATAGCACTATCTTGGAATGTAAAGGGTTTGAATAACACCTCTCATAAAAAATATTTTAAATCTTATAAAGGTTCATATTCTAGACATTAAATTTCTCTAGGAAACTAAGCTTTCTATGGAGGAAATTTTTTCTCTTTCTTCTTCACTTTGGAGAGGTAGTTAGTGATAGTGTAGTGGATCTTGCAGTTGAGTTGGTGGATCAGATTATTTATGGAACCCTCATAGGATTATCCCTTATGAAATTTATTTTTCACCAATATTTGTAATCCTATTTATTTTCAAGCTATGATTATGCTTTGGTGCCATATGAATTGTTTTCATTCTTTTATTGTTCTAGTACCTTTGATCCTAGAAGGGATTTTTAATGTTATTCTTAGGCTTGATAATAAAAAGATTGGAATAGATTCTGATTTGACAATTTTTTTAAGAAAAAGGTCTAGGTTTAGGAGAAATTTGATGATATTACATTCCAGATCAAAGAATTTGGAATGACTAAGGAAATTTTATATGCTCAATGTTCTTGTCCCAAATAAATTAATAAATGGGAACTTTGAGAGGAGATATTTTGGAATAAAAAATCAAGAATATAATGGCTTTAAGAAGGAGACAAAAACATTTTTTTTTAATAATTTAGTCAAAGGAAGGATTGGTAATGTTGTTTCTTCTCTCTCTCTATAGCTCAATGGTTCAAAATTTCCTATTTTTATGACATTTCTAATGAGGTTTTCTTACATTTCTCATCCTTATTCAAATATTCTCCTAGGGATTTCGAGGAGGAGAAACTCATTATGGATTGTATTCCTTTCTTCATTTCTAATGATATGAATGATTTTCTCATGAAAAAAAATTATATGAAGGAGTTTTAGATGAAGGAAGGAGAAAAACTGGGTCTTGATGGTCTTCCTATAGATTTATTTAAATATTTTTGGGATTTTCTATATTTTTACTTGTTGTAAGTGGTATGTAAATCATAGGAAAACAAGTAGATGCTTAAAGATGTTAAAAATAATTTTCTCTCTTTGATAATTCCAAAATATGAAGGGGCTAATTACTTTTCATCTTGTAGCTCTATGAATGTTATTTATGTTGGAGTGCACGTTTATTTGCATCATGCTCTTAAGTCCAACTTTGCATTCATTATAGTAGTTGCATTAATTAAGTTTTGGTCTGTGCATTGATGGAGGGCGGTCACCTGCTTTCCCATGCTGTCTCTCCTTCTTTTCCTTGTGCCTTTTCTCAAGGCCTTTGTACATTATAAAACCTTATTATTGTTAATGCAATATCTATCGACTGGTTCATGTGAAGGATTCTTTGTCTACAGATCTAGCTCCTGGATGCTCTATCATGGTATCAGAGCAGTTGGTCTGCAACCCCTTCCTTGCATTTGTTTTACCATTTTAGGATCTGTGCTTCTTGTGCCCAAGCCGTATTCTCGGGCCTTTTCACGGCTTGCAGGCTTCTTGTATGCCTCAGTTGTGGCGTGAAATTTTGTTTGTGTGGGTGAATTTTGGTGTTTGCTAGCCCCTCTAACCTCTGTGCATGTCTTGCACCTTCATCACCCATTTTCTTGGAGCCTTCTCACTGGTGGATAGTTTCTTCGTTGAAGCGTTGGTTTAGCTTGGGAGAAGGCCATGGTCTCTTATTAAGAGCTCCAGTTTGACCTCAGTGGAATCTCTTTCTCCTTGGAGTGGAAACGATTTTAGACTATGAAGGCGTCATTTTTTTAGTGGAGCAAATTTCCTTCACCTTTTAGAGGCGCGAGTTTTTGGTGGAGACCAAGCAGTATTTTCTGTCTACTTTGAAGGCTGAATCTCTTGTGTTGGTAGCGAAATACTTCCTTGTTTCTACATTTTGTGAGAGAGGCACTGTCAGAAAATTAGAGCGATATTTTTTTTTAGAAGAAGCTGCATTTGAGGTCTCTGGCGGGCTGTTGATTTGTATGCTCTGATGATGAATCCTATGAAAGAGGTGGTGGAGCCCAATACTCATTTCTATTGAGGTCTCTGTCTGACCACCATTGTAGCTGTGCATTTTTGCCAATCTTCTATCCTGGTGGGCTCTTTTGTATTCCGCTGAAAACAATTCATTGGGAATTTAATCCCCCATTGGCTGCATGGAGGATAACTCTGCTGTTTAAATAACACTACAGTGTGAGATCCTGTTGTGAGCTAGACTCATAGACCTTGAAGAGGTCTTTGGTATAACGACTTGGAGATTTGAGGAGGTTATTTGCTGTGGACAAGGTATTTTCTGAAAATTTTACAATTTTCTACTAGTTTTTTACTAGCCTGAAGTTGCAAGTTGTTACTCTTTTATTTTTGGCACATTTTGGTGCTTGTAAATTGTAAAATCAATTTGAATATATCAACACACAGTGCCATACACTCCTCAACAAAATGGTGTAGCTGAGCAGAAGAATAGAACTTTACGGGAGATGGCCAATTGTATGCTATAGTCTAGATCCATGGCTCCCGCCTTTTGGGCAGAGGCTGTCAATTGTGCCAACTACATTCAAAACCGTATGCCCCACAAGGTTGTGTGGAATATGACTCCGGAGGAGGCTTGGTCTCATGTTAAGCCCAAGGTTTCCTACTTTAGAGTTTTTGGGAGTGATGCATGGACATTCATTCCAGATGGTAGGTGTAAGGCAATGGAGAAGAGAAGTCAACGACTCATTTTTGTTGGCTATTGTGAGGATGTGAAGGGTTATCAGTTGTTTGATCCTGTCACTCGAGAGGTTCATTTTCGTCGTGATGTTCAATTTGATGAGTCTTTCACTCCACAATATTCTACATCACAAGCCTCTCCCTCTCTTCTTCCTAGTTCTTCTTTAGAGGATGTTGTTCCTGATGATGATGTTCCTGACAATGGTCTAGATCTTGTTGTTGATATTACTCCATCTTCTCCTTCTCCTCCACTTGCACCCCATCGACCTTTATGGGATTGTACACTTCTTGAGGATGTTGGTTCTCTTGTAGGTGATCCCACAGCTACACGCTGCACTCGTTCTCACACTTCCGGTATCAGTCTTTTGAGTCATGCAGTTTCTACTGATCCTCAAAAAAATTTGGATGCTTCAGGTGGCTTGGAATGGGATAGTGCTATGCTAGAAGATTATTCCTCCTTGCTGAAGAATCATACTTGGGATTTGGTTCCTCTTCCTAAGGGACGAAAGTTGATTCGGTGCAAGTGGGTGTACCGTACCAAGTTTGCGGTTGATGGTTCCATTGATAAGTATAAGGCTCGTCTAATGGCTAAGGGATTTTCTTAGGTTGAGGGTATTGACTATTCTGAGACTTTTTCTCCTATTGCAAAGATGGATTCCATATGCCTTGTGCTTTCTATTGCTACATCTCAGGGTTGGTCAGTGTATCAGATGGATGTGAAGAGTTCTTTCTTGCATGGTGATCTTCAAGAGGAGATCTATATGGAGTATCCACCGGGCTTTGTGCAAGACCCTTAACATTTTCAAAAAGTGAAAAAAATTACATCGTTGGAAAGCTAAGAGATAACCCAACATTACCCATGTGTTCGATTTTTTTGATATTGAACCACGTGCAGTCCTGACAGTGAGCATGAACTTGATTATGAGAAATATGGTAGATTTTTTAAAAACACATCTCTGCTCATTGGGAATTCCCTCCAAGCCTTTGAGTTGGTATTCCAAAGAAAATACCAAGCCTAAGGCTAACAACTTCTTGCCTCCACTGAGTGCAAGACAAGAATGAGTTGAGGTAGGTGATGGGAAAGGGGTCATGAAATAGTGAGAAAAGGATGTTCTACAATTGGTACATGACAAAGAGGAAGGAACAATGGTAGGCAATCACACAATGACATTCATTGCCATCAAAGTTAAATTTCTTTAATATTAATTAGAATGTACGGAATTCTTCGGTACTGCGCCTGAGGACTCTGTGATATGCACAATGCGGAACCTTAGCATCCTTAGGATAGAGGATTAATCTATTCATAGGGGGAAATGTTATGAATCCTTTGTTGATAAGTGCTCAGTTGTAGCTTCCTTTCAATTTTAGGTGGTGGACGAGGGGGTTGTAGTTTTTGTAGCTTATAAGGCATTTTACGTTTGCTAGATTCACCAACTTCTCTAGTTCAAGGTTGAGGAGGAGGAAATGAGGAGATCCTTTCATCCTTGTCACTATTAGAAATTATTGGGTGTTCTTTAGGGAGAAGAATATTCATATCAGGATGATGATCTAAGATAACCATACCATCACTATGAAGTCTTAGATATTCTTTAGGAACATGTTCGTTGCAAGGGGGATCTTGGTATCATAGTCCCCTTGTATTTTCTTCAGCTGGTATTTGTTCTAAGAGGATGAATTTCATGTTCACTTGTTGTATCACACCCTTGTTTACTCAAGATTGTGAACCTTTTCCATATGTTTCTTGAAGATTGATGGAAGTGTTGGTGACCTTGTTATCATAAAAGAGTTGTGTTTATTTTCTTAGAGGAACCAAAGTCACCTATTGTACGAAACTTAGGTTCAAATTTTGTTTCAGGATGCAAATAACCAAAAATCTTAAGAGGTGGTATGGTAGGAGGTTTTGGTTCATTCATGGATGGATAAAAGGATGTGTTAGCCTCAAGATTGTTAACACAATCATTTAAGAACCAATTCATGTTTTCATCATCTTCTTCAATGATGTCAACATCATGAGGAGGACATTTATTAGGAGTTGAGTGAACATGAGTGAGTTCAATGTCATTAGGGTCATTTCTAAAGCCACAACTTGACACATCTACTAAGGATATTAAGGACATCCAAAATTTTCCAAAACACATATCCATGATGCAAATTTTAGATTCTAAACTATGCAACAATGTTGTGAACGCAATTTTGATCTATGGATAGGATGAATGGATGTAAGCTAAATGCAATGAACAAAAAATATGAAAACCAAAACAAAAGTGTAATTGCAGCAAACAAAAACTCACAAAAGGAACTGTAAATTCCAGAAAATGCAATGCAAAATATGCAAAGGGATTGATTTGCCCAAGGTGGCAAATGAGTCCAGGTATTGATGTTTTTGAATCTTTTTAGAATTTTAAAATTAAATTTTATGATTTTATGTTTTATGATGCAAATATAAGATGCAAATGCAAAATTTATAGATTTTCAATGAAATTAAGTGCAACAATGTAAGCTAAATGAGCTTTTCACTAATGCAAAAATTAAAACCCTAGAATGCAAATTAAGCAATGTAAAACCTAATGCAATGTTAATGCACAATAAATATAGGATGTAAATGCACTCCAAATTAGAATTATGATGCTCTAAATGTAGGTTCACCAAAATGAAATGAAGAAAATAAGGGTGTGCTCTAGGGTATTTTCTACCTTTCACATAAAAGGAGATGTTATTTTCTACCTTTCACTCAAGAACAAACCATTGAGATTCCAATGCAAGGGAGATTGAAATATGGCAAAGGGAGTGTTATAGGGGATTGAATGATGTAAAATGAGGGGTTCACCACCAAGTTTAGAATTGGAAAAGATTTTTTTTGAAAACACAGTGTAGTATGCAAAATGACCTAGAAATGCAAGCAAACAACAATAGAAAACTGTGAAACTGGAGATGTGCACTTGGGAAAATGGAAAAATCAGAATGGAGGCCATAAATCTTGGAAAATCCACTGTTGAATCCAACTAGGACTCATACGCCAAGTTGGGTGAATCAGTCCAGTTTTGAGAAAACTTTGCCAAAACAAGTTTCAAACAAATGGGTACTTAGATCTACAAAAATATCTGACATATAGGTATAGTGGCAGTCATTTGCCAATAGTGGTGAATCAGTCCACTTCTAGATTTCTAGAAATACAAAGTTGGATTCTATAGCTCTTAGTCTGCTCTATTTTTCCTAATTCAAATTCGGGTCCGAAACTACAAAATTCAACTAGTAGGTCTTCTCCAAGCTCCTCCAATGCTTGTTCAGAATCTTAACAACTTTGAATTTCTTTGACAACTTGATGACACCTTTTCCAATCTTTCTCTTTGACAAATCTAAAACCTAGACCTGCAAATCACACACAAAGAGAGGGAAAAATGGTTGTGGGGTTAGAGAATAGGGGTTTGCCTTGGTCAAACACCTTGTTGGTAATTAAACATTGAAATAAAATAAAATGAAAAGGATAATGATGAATGAAAAAAATATGATGTTGCAACTCACCAAACCCTTGCAATAAAGTGCTACAATTATGTTTGAAATGGCTACAATAGATGTGGTTCTTGATTCTTTCTTGAAGGAGATAGATCATGAATGTAAAGCTTTCTTGGATCATGAACTCTACACCACAATTGTGAGCACAATAAAAAACATGAAGAATGTGATCTTTGACATGATGATTGATGCTTGAAGAATTCTCTTGAAAGTTTGATAATCTGCCCTTGAAAGCCTTGAATGCTCTTGCTCAAATGTTCTTGTGAACTCAATTTTCTATTAGGATGAGTACTTGAATGCTTGGGGGATTAGGATTAGAATGAAAGAAAGAACCTTGTATTTATAATAAATTATGCAAGAATTCCCAAAATTACAACACTACAAGCCAACATTGGATCTTGGAGAATAAAATCCCACCAAATATTTAAATTAAATTTGAATTTTGAGTTAAAGGGGACTCATTCACCACCTTAGGTGAATGGGTCCCACCTAAGGGGACTCATTCACCTAGAATGGTGAATGAGTTCCACCTTAGAATTATGATGCTCTAAATGTAGGTTCACCAAAATGAAATGAAGAAAATAAGGGTGTGCTCTAGGGTATTTTCTACCTTTCACTCAAGAACAAACCATTGAGATTCCAATGCAAGGGAGATTGAAATATGGCAAAGGGAGTGTTATAGGGGATTAAATGATGTAAAATGAGGGGTTCACCACCAATTTTAGAATTGGAAAAGATTTTTTTTGAAAACACAGTGTAGTATGCAAAATGACCTAGAAATGCAAGCAAACAACAATAGAAAACTGTGAAACTGGAGATGTGCACTTGGGAAAATGGAAAAATCAGAATGGAGGCCATAAATCTTGGAAAATCCATTGTTGAATCCAACTAGGACTCATACGCCAAGCTGGTGAATCAATCCAGTTTTGAGAAAACTTTGCCAAAACAGGTTTCAAACAAATGGGTACTTAGATCTACAAAAATATCTGACATATAGGTATAGTGGCAGTCATTTGCCAATAGTGGTGAATCAGTCCACTTCTAGATTTCTAGAAATACAAAGTTGGATTCTATAGCTCTTAGTCTGCTCTATTTTTCCTAATTCAAATTCGGGTCCGAAACTACAAAATTCAACTTGTAGGTCTTCTCCAAGCTCCTCCAATGCTTGTTCACAATCTTAACAACTTTGAATTTCTTTGACAACTTGATGACAAATTTTCCAATCTTTCTCTTTGACAAATCTAAAACCTAGACCTACAAATCACACACAAAGAAAGGGAAAAATGGTTGTGGGGTTAGAGAATAGGGGTTTGCCTTGGTCAAACCCCTTGTTGGTAATTAAACATTGAAATAAAATAAAATGAAAAGGATAATGATGAATGGACAAAATATAATGTTGCAACTCACCAAACCCTTGCAATAAAGTGCTGCAATTATGTTTGAAATGGCTACAATGGATGTGGTTCTTGATTCTTTCTTGAAGGAGATAGATCTTTAATGCAAAGCTTTCTTGGATCATGAACTCTACACCACAATTGTGAGCACAATAACAAACATGAAGAATGTGATCTTTGACATGATGATTGATGCTTGAAGAATTCTCTTGAAAGTTTGATAATCTGCCCTTGAAAGCCTTGAATGCTCTTGCTCAAATGTTCTTGTGAACTCAATTTTCTATTAGGATGAGTAATTGAATGCTTGGGGGATTAGGATTAGAATGAAAGAAAGAACCTTGTATTTATAATCAATTATGCAAGAATTCCCAAAATTACAACACTACAAGCCAACATTGGATCTTTGAGAATAAAATCCCACCAAATATTTAAATTAAATTTGAATTTTGAGTTAAAGGGGACTCATTCACCACCTTAGGTTAATGGGTCCCACCTAAGGGGACTCATTCACCCAGAATGGCGAATGAGTCCCACCTTAGGAATTTGAGGTGGGTTTTCGGGGATTTGATGTTTTAAATGCCTTTTGTCAGGATTATCCTAAAAAATACACACAAATAAGGCTTGTGGATGGAAAAAGGGGCCAATTAAAGCTTAAGAGAGCCTAATTATAAATGAAAATCCTAGATGAATGTGAAAGTGTCTTACAACACTTTACAACACACCAAATAAGGCAAGGCTAAGAGAAATTGTGATTGAAATAATGTTAATTATGCTTAGAAATCCTAGAAAAGTGTGAAAGTGTGTTACAACACTTTATAACACCTTTACAAGGTATCATTAAATACATTAGTTCAGAAGGGCCCAATACCTAATGTGAATGTGTTATCCACATTACAACACTAAATCAATGCCACACTAAGCCAAAATCCACAAGAATGAGCTAAACAAGCGTGAAAAAGGCTAAGGACCCTTTTTTCGATGTTACACATGGGAAAATTTCATTCTTGATATCATTGCTAACCTAAAAGATCCAAAGATGAATGCACTTATAGCAACCATGTTGTCATAGGAAATGAGGGAAAATACTATAGTACTTCAATTGATACTCTCAATGTCAGTGGAACACCTAAAGAAATAGGGTCTAAAGGAGATAAGAATGGGCCTAAGGAAAAGTCTAAGGATAGATATAAAACCCATGGGAAGAAGAAAAAAGTGAATTACTAGAACTGTTGAAAAAGTGGAAATGTGAAGAAGGAATGTAAAAATCCAAAGAAATAAATTGATTTCTCCATAGAGAAATCCTCAAATTAAGGTGATAAAGCTTTGGTTTCATCTCTTCATATTATGACAAATGAACATTGGTTAATTAATTCGAGATTCTCATATCATATGAATCCTCATAAGGAGTGGTTTTCCACATATAAAAAATTGATGGAGGTGAAGTCTATGTTGGTGATAACTCTTCATATCCTATTGTTGGAAGGGGTAAGATTCAATTGTGTTTGAATGGTGGGAGGTTAAAAAAAATCTTTTGTGTTATGCATATCCCAGGTTTAGCAATAAGTTTGATTTCAGTTTCTAAGTCAAGAATGATTTAGGATTGCATGTAATATTTGATAAGTATGGTTGTAGACTAGTAAGCAAAAATTTGGTGATAGAAAGATGGAAAAGGAAGGGAACTCTATTTAGGCTTGAAGCCACTACTATTGTTAACTCTACCAATGTAACTAAAAAATATGAAAATACTTGTATGTTGTGGCATTGAAGATTGGACCACATTAGTGAGACTAGTTTAAAAACCATTTTTAATAAAAGGTTGTTAGATGATTTCTCCTATTCTGATGAGAGTTTTGATTTTTGTGAACATTGTGTTTTTGGAAAATAAAACAAAAGTATTTTCCTTTAGGCATGTTAATAAAATTAAGAATAAAATAGAACTTATTCATTCAAATATATTTGCTCCTATGGATGTGGAATCAATTTAAAAATCTAGATATTTTTTTTCCTTCATTGATGATGTTACAAGATATACCTGGTTATATTTTATGAGACATAAATCTAAATTTTTCACTAATTTTAAATAATTTATAGCCTTAGTTGGAAAGAAAACATATTGTAATATTAAGGTTTTGAGGTCTGATAATGGAGGGGAATAGTGTTCTAATAAATATGATGAATTTTGTAAGCATGTAGGAATTGTTAGAAAAATAGATACCCCATATACTCCTCAATGGAATGGAGTGGCAGAAAGGATAAATCAAACAATTATGAAAAGAGCCAGAAGAATTCTAAGTAGTCCATGGCTTGACATATATTGTTTTGGGAAGAAGTTGTAAGTACTACTTGTTATTTGTTGAATAGATCTTCTTTTAAGGCTCTTGAAACAACAGCTTATGAAATGTGGATAGGTAAGAAACCTTCTATTTCACATTTAAGGGTATTTGGTTGTGAGGCCTATGTTCACATGCCTAAATAAAAATGAACTATTTTGGATCCAAAAGTTGAAAGTAAATTTTTATTAGATATTGTGATAATGTAAAAGAACCTTACAAGTTATGGAATCCTCTAACCAAGAAAATAATATTTTCTAGAGATGTGATTTTTAGGGAACTTAGTGTTATTTTTTATCTTAAATAGCCAAAGGAAAAGGACAAGGAAAAGAGAGTGCATTTTTGAAATTAAGAAGGAACTTGCACCTTAGGAAGAACAAAGAGATGGACTTAAGGATGAGGAAATATATGATGATTCAAATTAAGTTCTCGATCAAAAAAGAACATGAGGAATACAATTAGAAAGAAGTTGAGAAATATCAAGAACAATAAGAGCCCCATACTCTTGTTCTCGAAAGATCCAAAAGACAATGAGATCTAGTCAATAGGTATAGCCCACTAGATTTCCATTGTATATTTTCTTTATATTGAAATTGAAAATGAAGCTAGATCCTATAGAGAAGCTATTCTTGTAGATGATAGTGACTCTTGAAAACTATCCATGCAAGCGGAGATGATGGCTTTAGATTGTTATAATAATTGTGGTCTTGTTCATTTGACCAAAGGAAGGAAAGCCATTTGTTGTAAGTGGGTCTATAAAAAGAAATTTAGAGCAGATGGTTTATTAGAAAAGTCCAAAGCTAGACGTGTAGCTAAGGGCTACTCCCAGAGAGATGGAGATGATTTTGGTGAAAATTTCTCTCCTGTTACTAAATTATCTTCTATTAGATTTCTTTTATCCATAGCTATTGCTTATAGTTTTGAAATTGAGCAAATGTCCATGTTAAGACTGCTTTTTTGCATTGATATTTGGAAGAGGAAATTTATATGCAACAACCAAAAGGATTTGAGGTAAAAGGGAAAAAACACTTGGTTTGTAGGTTGAAATGGTCTCTTTATGGTTCAAAACAACCACCTCGAATTTGGTATCAAAAATTTGACTCTTTGATAAAATAAAAGAGGATCATTGTGTTTACATTAGATGTATTAATGATCAGTTACTAGTTATTACCCTTGTATGTGGATGACATGTTATTTTTTTAGTAACACAAAAGGTATGATTAGTGAGTTGAAAGCTCAACTTTTAGGTGTATTTGAGATGAAGGATTTGGGGGTAGAAAGATACATATTGGGAATGGAAATCAGAAAAGATCAAGGTAACATAAAGTAAGTATGTGAGCACTATTTTACATTGATTTAGTATGCAAGACTGTAAACTAGTTAGAATTATTTTACCACATGGTACCAAGCTTACTCTATATATGTGTCCTAAATCTGAAGATAATTTTGAGGATATGTCTAATGTGCCATATTCTAGTGCTATAGGAATTTTTATGTATACAATGATTTGCACTAGACAAGATATTTCCCGAGTAGTGGGAGTTTTGATCAGGTTTATGTATAACCCTAGTAGAGAGGATTGGAATTATGCAAAGAGGGTGTTAAGACATTGTGTGGTACTTTTGATTATTGTTTAGTTTATTTTGGTACTAACAATATGGATAAGTCATTGGACATATAAGGTTTTGTAGATGTAGATTGGGTAGGTGACTTGGATAGTGGAAGGTCCACTAGTAGGTCTGTGTTTACTTTGTTTAGAAAAGCTATAAGTTGGATGAGTAAGAGAAAGCCTAAAATTTCTTTATCCACTACTAAAGTAGAGTATATGGTTTCTACCCATGGTTACAAATCTTACGTGTAGGTATTAGTTTTGATTACATGACAATTTAGATTAGTTTCGATAGCTAGAGTGCAATTCATTTAGCCAAGAATCCTAGTTATCATGCTTGAACAAAGCATGTGGATGTTCAATACCATTTTGTTTGAGAAATGATTGCTAATGGAAAAATTGAGTTGAAGAAAACTGACATTGAGGGGAATGTTGTGGATTATCTTACCAAACTTGTGAGCAAAAATAAATCCATTTCGTGTAGGGATTCCATAGGCCTTGTTTCTTGTACCTAGTTGATTCTACGATGGTATGATTCCCCTATCTCTTTCAAGTTATTAAACAAGTGGGAGAATGTTGGGAATCAATGTGTGTCAACCTTGGGAGTTCCTAAGTTATTTATGTATTCTTATTTTACATTTCCCCATTGATAAATATCATTTATGTAATTAAATATTTGTGCTCCATCAAAATGGTAAGTGCACTAAGATGGTTCCCAAAAAGGGGACTTAAGTGGACAACTTTTTTCTGAAATCAGGAAATACTGACTTTGGACGTGAAATTGAGGATACTTAGACTCAAAAATTTGAGATGGAACGAAAAGGAGGATTCAAGTGCTCTGAGTCTACTTTCTAAACTACTAATTTATTTTGAAAATTGTTGAGATTAAGGGGTTCAAATAAGGGACGTACACAAATTGGTGTTGTTTTTGTCAGAAAAAACATAACATAGCAACTCTTGTACGACTGTCGTACAGTGAAATTTTTTTTAGTATTTTTAAAATTGCAATGGTCAGAAGTTAGCTAACAGTATGTAGTTGATGCATGATTTTTCTAATAATTTTTTAATGAATATTTGATTTTTTACTAATTTGCGAAGTGGACATTTCCTAAAAAATATAATTTTGGCCATGCTACCCCTACAAATTTTGGAAACTAATTAATTTTTTTTAATTAATATTTTGTAGAATGGAGTCTAGTTTCTAAAAATGTAATTTATTTGAAAAATTGATGAACGGTTAATTTATCACGAAAAAAATACCAAACACTTCCTTTTGGCAAAAACAAGGCATATAGATAAAATAAATTATGGATGAAAGACTTAACATTTTCAAAAAGTGAAAAAAATTACATCGTTGGATAGCTAAGAGATAACCCAACATTACCCATGTGTTCGAACTTTTCGATATTGAACCACGTGCAATCCTGATAGTGAGCATGAACTCGATTATGAGAAATATGGTAGATTTTTTAAAAATACATCTCTGCTCATTGGGAATGCCCTCCAAGCCTTTGAGTTGGTATTCCAAAGAAAATACCAAGCCTAAGGCTCAAGAATTCCCAAAGAAAGATATAGTGCACTTGCGTTATAGTGCACTCGCATTATATCTCACTTTTCACATGGTTTTTGCTTCTACGAGGAACATGTCAACTAGGACATAATGCAAGTGCATTATAATGTGCCCATGTTATGTCTTCGTTTATGTTAAATTACAATATATTGAATGTATGTTGATATATTTGTATGTACATGTATTTCATGTATGTATGTATGCTTGTTTGTATGGAAGATTATATGTACATATGTATTATGCTTGTATGTATGCATTTATGTATGTCTTTAGACAGGGGGAGAATTTAGAGATAGAGAGAGAGTCTAGAGAGATGGAGAGGGGGTGGAAGTGAGAGTTTAAGAGAGAGGGAGTGGGAGAGAAGGGATTGGAGTGAGGGGGACTTAGCTAGGTAGGATGGGAGGGAGAGAGGGAGGGCGAGAGAGAGAGGGGGGGTGGGAGAGAGAGAATTGAGGGAGAGGGAGAGAGAGAGAGGGGGTGGGAGAGAGAATGGGGGGGAGAGAGAGACTTGAGAGATAGGTAGTGAGAGGGAGTGTGAGAGAGATGGAGTGTGAGAGGGAGGGACTGGGAGAGAGAGGGAGTGTGAGAGAGAGGGAGTGGGAGAGAGAGGGAGTGTGAGTGAGAAACCTAAGAGAGGGAGAGGGTGTGGGAGGGAGTGACCTGATAGAGGTAGAGAAAGAGGGGGGTGGAGTGAGAGGGACTCATCTAGGTAGGGTTGGATGGATAGATAGAGAGAGGGGAGAGATAAAAAGAGAGAGTTACCTAGGTAGGTTGCCAAAGGGAGAGATCTGAGAGAGAGAGGGGGTGGGAAGGAGAGACATGAGAGAGAGGGAGAGAGAGGTAGTGGGAGAGAGTGGTATGGAGTGGGAGGGACATAAA
Organism: Sequoiadendron giganteum; assembly: GCA_007115665.2. NCBI lineage: Eukaryota > Viridiplantae > Streptophyta > Pinopsida > Cupressales > Cupressaceae > Sequoiadendron > Sequoiadendron giganteum. The sequence goes on from CM021105.1 coordinate 427,259,387, forward strand.
GAGAGATTGATAGAGGGAGCGAGAGAGGGTGGTAGGGATTGATTGAACAAGAGGTACGCAGAAAGAGGGAGATGGTAGATAGAGACAACTAGAGAGGGTAGGAGGGAGGGAAGGAGGGAGAGGTGAGATGTATAGATAGAGAGAAAGTGATAGGAGTTGAGGGTATAGGGTTGATGGTTTCTAGGGTATTAGGGTTTAAGGTTTGAGGGTTGAGGGAATAGGGTCAATGGTAGAGGGTAAAGGGTATTTGGTTGAGGGTATAAGGTAGAAGGTTTAAGGGTTTAGGGTTGAAGGGTTTGGGGTTAAGGGTTTAGGGTATAGGTTTGAGGGTATATGGTTGAAGGATTAGGTTCAGGGTCTAATGTAAGGGGTAGAGGGTTTAGGGTTTAAGGATTGAGGGTTGAGGGATTAAGGGTTGAGGGTTGAGAATTGAGTATTGAGCGTTTAATGTATAGGGTAAAGGGTAGAGGGTTTAAGGGTTGAGGGTTAAAGGTATAGGGTCAAGGGATTAGGGTTGAGGGTTCAATATATAGGGTAGAGGTTATAGGGGTTGAGAGATTAAGGGTTGAGGGTTTAGGGATTAGGGTAGAGAGTTTTCTTGGATTTCATGGTATAAGGGTTGAGGGATTAGGGTAGAGAGTATTGGGTTGAGGGTAGAGGGTAGAGGGTAGAGGGTTTAACAGTTTAGGGTTTAAGGGGTTAGGGTTGAGGGTCAAGGGTTTAGGGTTGAGTGTTTAAGGGTTTAAGGGTTGAGGGTTTAAGAGTCAAGAGGGTTGAGGGATTAGGGTAGAGATTTTACTAAGTGAGTTTAAGGATTGGGGGATTAGGGTTGAGGGTAGAGGGTAGAGGATTGACGGTAGAGGGTAGAGGGTTTATGGGTTAGGTTTTAAGGGTTTAGGGATGAGGGATTAATAGGTTATAGGGTTTGAGGGATTAGGGTTTAAGGGTTGATGGTTGAGGGATTCAAAGGGTATAGGGGTTGAGGGATTAAAGTTTAAGGGTTGAGGGATTAAGAGGGTATAGAGGTTGAGGGATTGGGGTTTAGGGTTGAGGGTTGAGGGTTCAAGGATTAAGAGGGTATAGGGGTTGAGGGATTAGGTTTTAAGGGTTGAGGATTGAAGGTTGAGGAATTAAGAGGGTATAGGGGTTGAGGGATTAGGGTTTAAGGGTTGAGGGTTCAAGGATTAAGAGGGTATAGGGGTAGAGGGAATAGGGGTGAAGGGTTGAGGGTTCAAGGATTAAGAGGGTATAGGGGTAGAGAGATTAGGTTTGAAGGGTTGAGGGTTGAGGGTTGAGGGTTGAGGGATTAAGAGGGTATAGGGGTTCAGGGATTAGGGTTTAAGGGTTGAGGGTTGAGGGATTAAGAGGGTATAGTGGTTGAGGGATTAGGGTTTAAGGGTTGAGGGTTGAGGGTTCAAGGATTAAGAGGGTATAGGGGTAGAGGGATTAGGGTTGAAGGGTTCAGGGTTCAGGGTTCAGAGATTAAGAGGGTATAGGGGTTGAGGGTTGAGGGATTAGGGTTGAAGGGTTGAGGGTTGAGGGCTCATGGATTGAGAGGGTATAGGGGTAGAGGGATTAGGGGTTCACGATTCACGGTTCACGGTTCAAGGATTAAGAGGGTATAGGGGTTGAGGGATTAGGGTTTAAGGGTTTAAGGTTTGAGGGTTGAGGGATTAAGAGGGTATAGGGGTTCAGGGATTAGGCTTTAAGGGTTGAGGGTTGAGGGTTCAAGGATTAAGAGGGTATAGGGGTAGAGGGATTAGGGTTGAAGGGTTGAGGATTGAGGGTTCAACGATTAAGAGGGTATAGGGGTAGAGGGATTAAGGTTTTGTGTTGAGGGTTCAGCGATTAAGAGGGTATAGGGGTTGGGGGATTAGGGTTTAAGGGCTGAGGGTTTAGGGTTCAAGGATTAAGAGGGTATAGGGATAGAGGGATTCGGGTTGAAGGGTTGAGGGTTGAGGGTTTAGGGATTAAGAGGGTATAGGGGTTTAGGGATTAGGGTTTAAGAGTTGAGGGTTTAGGGATTAAGAGGGTATATGGGTTGAGGGATTAGGGTTTAAGGTTTGAGGGTTCAAGGATTAAGAGGGTATAGGGGTAGAGGGGTTAGGGTTGAAGGGTTGAGGGTTGAGGGTCCATCTCTCCCACTATCTCTTTCTCCCCCTCTCCCTCTCCCTCTCCCTCCCTCTCTCCCTCTTTCTCTCCCACTCTCTCTTTCTCCTTGTCTCCCTCTCCCTCCCTCTCTCCATCTTTCTCTCCCACTCCCTCTCCTCCCTCTCTCCATTTTTCTCTCCCACTCTCTCTTTCTCACACTCTACCCCTCTCTCCCTCCCTATCTATCTCCATGTCTCCCAATTTATATTTCTAACCCTCTGTCTCTCCCTCCCTCTCTCCCTCTCCCTCTCCCTCTCCCTCCATCTCTCTCCCTCTCTCTCTCCCACTCTTCCTCTACCTCTCTCTCTCTCTCTCACACACACACACACACTCATCTCTATCTCCTCTACTATAAGGGTGCAGGGGACAACAATAGAATTAGGATAGAGGGTAAAGTCAAAGAGGGAGAATAGAAATATACTAAGAAAACCATATTTCACATAACGCGCTCGCGTTATAACGCGAGAGCATATTGTACTCCACTAAAATGGTAAAAAACTCTATATACCCGTGATTTCAAGGCCCACAGTCTACATATTCCCCTGGTTCTACGCGTGCTCCGACAAAAAGCGGCTTTTTGATGATGTTGTGAAGTGTGCAAGCATGTTTTTCACATTCCATCACCTTTTCCATGATCTTTCTACCACCTTTGCATGAAATAGTAGAGTTTCCATTTTGAAAGACATATAATATCAATTGAAGTTTGAATTCCATTGGAAAAAGACATAAAATTGACGTTTGGAGGGGAACAAGCTTTTGAACAAGTCAAATTGTTGTGGAGTTTGAAGAAAGAAGAAGCTAAACCTACATAATTGGGTTGGAATCCTCCATTTGAAAGTTTGGTTTTTTAAGTATGTGAAGTCCTTACAAATTTTCTTTCATTCTATTATGGCTTGGTTTCATTTTTGTTTGTCATTATAACCTTAGGTTGTCAATGCACATTTTAAATTACCATTATATACACAATTATATAGACTTGCGAATTACTATTTTATACTTGATGCAGAACATCTACTAGGATCCACAAATCATCAAGGGTACTTCTGACCCTAAATTAAATTGAAGAAGATCAACAAACAAACTCAATCATATTTTCATCAAAACATTAGAACTTGGTTTCAACTCTTTTTCAGACTCAAAAAAATAGATTAACCATCATAAAATTGATTGTAACATAGCATAAAGTTGATTATAAACTCAAAACAATTCACCAAAATTCATCCTTTAATACAAATCCAAGCCTCTCCCATTCCTCTCAAGGGTCCAAACATCTTCCAATACCCCTACACAAACCTATGTAGTACAAAGGAAGAAATCAACACCTTTCTTGACATATTCAACTATATTTCTCTTCACAAAACATTTGATTCATATACTCAAATTATCATTAAGAGTTCCCAATTCCTTTAAGGACCTTCAAAACACCTTGAAAATCTTGAAAATAACTGATTACAATCAACTAGGTTCCTCAAAACATCAACCAATGATTATGCCATTCACAAGTTGTCTTAAATCTTCTATAATGGCACCATTGTTTGAGTTAGTACAAAAAAAATGAAACCTTTCATAAGTATTCCCTTACACACAAACTTAGTTCCTTTGTTCACTATCCACATTAGTAGTAGCCAAGCATCTACAAAATGTCACATGTATCTCCCAAACCATGCACACACTTCAGACTGTGATACTCATTTTTGATGCAGAGTTAGAGGACCCAAAACCATTGAAGATGTCAAATTTCCTTCAAGAGGCATCTAACAACATTAAAAAGGCCTAATGGACCAATCCCAACTCCTCCAAGCTGGAAAACAAACATAAACACTATTTCCCACATTTCACCCTTGGAATCTAGTTACTGTGCAAAACCAATTTTGGGCCCTTAACTTCAAAACACCAGGAAAATAAAAGAATGATTCTAGCACCCATTTCAAAGTTTCAAGACATACCTTAACCCATCACATGACTCCTTTGGGACAACTTTAAGAAAACTGATCTTTTCACTATTTTAGGCCTCCAAGTAGGCCAATTTTACAAAGGAACTACCCTTATATCCTCACACTAGACTTCCAAACCAAAAAAAAGTATTTAATTAGGTCTCAAAACAAGATATTTTATAGGTCTTAGGACCTTACCCGCTCAACTAGGCTTCCAATACAAAAACCCCCATTTTTTAATGCAAAGAGGGAGGGTTTATAGAAACTCCTATGCCCGGGCCTTCCCAGACCATTCCAAAGAATCAAAAATCTTCAAAATACCCTACACAAGGTCAAAAGTTCATTACATAGACCACTCCTTCAACACTTTTTCAAAATCACTCCTTGGTTCCTCAAATTCTCATGGAAAAGTGCTTGTTTCAGCCTAAGAACCCCATCCTATTGTCATTAGTTTCATTCCAAGGCATGTTCAACAATAAAAGACCCTACTCTAACAATTTACATGCCATCCCACTGAGAAACAAGTCATAATAGTAGGTGGGATGGTCATTTCATAATTAAATCCTACTCAAACCCTTGACTGACTTGAAATGAGCAGTTTCAGAAAATTGTCAATTGCTCCCTTCAAACGTACTCTTAAGCCCTTAGAACTGATGCATTAGAGATTTAAGACATGTTCCTACAATATTATATTAGTTTTATATCAAGGGGAGGTTGTATAGATCCGTACAAGTGCAGGAAAGTGCAAGAAAACCAGTGAATTTCTAGAAAACAACATTTTTTTATCAAAAAAATGGATTTCAAAATGAACAAAAATCCTCCCTTCAAGCCAATGGAGGTTGTTTAAACATTTTGAAATGACAACCAACTCGCCCCAATGCGTATAAATAAAAAACAACCACCTTTGAAATCTCATGTAATTGGTACATGGAAACTGTCTTTAATGACCCTCTTACAACATGAAGATACCCAAAATTGAATCAAATTTCAAAATGGAAGCATAGATTTTCAAGGTTCTCCTACACCAGAAACTTATCAAACAGTCACAATGCCATTCACTCATTAGTTTTGAGAATCACCATCATGGTTATTCACTTTTAGTTAGAAATGTGCTCTGGCCAACCTAGTACTTCCATAGTTTGTACACATTTGTCTACATGCTAGGTTAAATTTTGTACACAATGATTGCAAGTATTATTAAAATGAAGCCTTCAATGACGTATATTTTTCAATTAACTTGAATGGATACATTTTTTAGGAACTAATATTCATCTCATTACCATGGTATAGATAAAATTATCCGCCATGCCGAAGAAATAGACAAAGAGGAAACTAACAGACGAAGAGAACGAAACATTGAAAGAAAAGGAGAGAGTTTGGGTGGCGGCATACCGTGAAAATAAGAAAATGGAAATGATTGATTAAAACAATCAGATTGTAGAGGAACCTCGACCGTCAAAAAGAGAATGAGAATTGGCAGCACAACAAGCACAAATGTGAAAGCATCGTCGTAAGACAGATTCATATACTGTAGTTGGAGACACACCCTCCATGACAAGTGAATATGAAGGGACACCATTAAGCACAAGTGAATATGGAGGGACACCATCTAGCACAAGTGAATATGGATGGACACCATCTACTGCAAGTGAATATGGAGGGACACCATGTACCGCAAGTGAATATTGTTGGACACCATCCAACACATCTCAAGTTGAGAGTACAACATCACTCGAAATTGACGAAGAAGGTATGCCATCATCCCCATGTGTGCCTCAAGATATGTCTTCTTCTCCACCCTCGATCAAAGGTATGCAATCTAGCCCACCTCAATTAAATATTGATGAAATTCCTAATGTTGAGATGTATGTACCTAGGAGAACACCACCAAGAATTTTGCGTAGAAAGCCAAAGTATTTGATTAATATTGATGATGATATTTTGCAGCACATGGAAGGTAAGATTTCAACACACACTTGTAGAAGATATGCTGATAAGATTTGGGAATGATTCTTTGAAAGGCTAAATGAGACTACAAGATGTCAACTATTTGTTGAAATGATGTGGGGTGTAAAGTATAGGAACATCATGAAGACTCTTGGGTTGAGAACATTGAATGCATCAAGTGAAGACACTATTGTGAAGAGTCTAGTGGATGCTTATGAGAGTGTGGGTAAGACCTCACGCTCAAAGGATAGTAATGTCACTCGACATGTCATTACATTGACTTTGGTAAGTTGTCAAACAAAGAGAGCTCGTCTAATTAAAAAGACTAGTGAACAAACGGGAATTAGTAGAAAATTTTTATCAAGAGCCATTCAAAGGCGGCAAAGAATTGAGGGCAATGATACAAACGAATTATGGGAATTCTCGGGGAGACTATCACGAAAATATAAAGAAGTTGTCAAAGCCTTGAGAACACTAATTGAAGAGTATTGGAAGAATAACACAAGGGCATCTCCGAATCAAAGGGATGTGGTAAGAAGGAGAATCGATAGTTGGAATTGTGAGCCACATCCAAAGCATTTTTTGGATATGACTCAAACCCAATTTTTTCGGAAATTTGAAAATGATTATCCTCAAATTAGTATTTCTCAAAGATTTTTTGAATTGCTTAAATCTTTTTATGTTAAGATAAATCACACACACACTACTTGTTGTTGTAGACTACATATTGAATTTTCTAACCATTATGATGTTTATCGTTCTATATGTTTAGATTTGCATACTAACGATGTTTTTCAGGATTGTGGCAAAGAAGCCCCACCAAAATCTTCAAGAGAGTTCTTATCAAAAAAATTATGCGAAATAGAGGATGGCCAGATATTCTATAGGACAACATGCTTGGCTGGTTCATGCGAGCATTGCGGTGGCTTCCAATGTATGCCAGTATGTCAACATATGGAGAGCACAGATGAGGTGGGACAAAAATAAGTAGAGTTTGAGAAGTATAAAACAATGGCATATGCTACAAAAGATGGGTCTCAAGAAAAAACGTGTGATTTGGTTATTGAGAAGATTCCAGTGTACCAATTTATGACCACATTTCGTGACAATATACTGTCTAAGTATGCAATGCATACCCATAGAGCCCGATGGTTGTACATGCAATTCAAGCTATGCAAGGACACCTTTCTAGTTGGAAGCATAGTATCCATGGTTGAATTTGCAAAGGACTACACTCTACAGCCACAACATGAGGTGCAGTCACAGTATTACAACTCCACATAAGTTTCGATATATGTGCACATAGCATTCATTCATGCATCTGATAGTACAAATGAGCAAAGGAAGGTATTGAGGGAGTACCACTTTTACATTATTGATGATCACACACATTCTCTAGAGTTCGTGCAAGGTTACTTCTAGATGTTCTATAGTGGTTTGGCTCAGAGGGGCATAGAATACGATCAACATATAATAGGGTCTGATAATTGTGCAGCACAGTTCAAGAACTCGCGCATGTTCTACTGGTTGTGCAGGATGCATGTCATTATAGGTCTTCAACATATGTGGAAATTTTATGCAGTTGGACATGGAAAGGTGGGGCATGATGGTGCAGAAGCATGCATGAAAAGAGAATTAGCATGAGAAGAGTTAAAGTATAAAGATAGTGCAAAGTGGACAAATGCAAAATCAATCGTCGTGTGGTGTAATGCTTTGATGGGTCTAGGTAATGAATGTACATCTTCAGTTCATATATTTTTTTGGTTGATGGATGATACTAACATTGCACCATATGAAGATTGTTGTACACTAACAGGATCAAGTGAGGTACACTCTTTCCTTAGCTCAAATGCAGGTCCATGGAGTATCGATACACAAAAGATGGCATTCTTTTGTTCTTCATGTACAATGCAAGCCTGGAATGATTGTGAGTTAGGGGAGTGGGTTGACAAATGGTTCCCAAGTTATCTTAGCCCACTTCACACGTATTGACTTTGACCATGTATCAGATCTAGTTCAATCAGGTGATATATCTACTTTCTTAGTTGTTGAAATTCCATATTGTTATCTTACTTTTTACTGTATTCGTAATGTTGACAAATTTCAAGAGGTTTTTTGCACATATCAATGCAAGGCATGTTTATGCAATTATTGCAGATGAAGACAATGAAGAGGGAATAGACTATTACTTGTGTTGTTGTGTTGAGACCAAAAAAAAATTGGAGGCCCCAGTTATAGATGGAGAAAACATCAAATACCCTACAGGCTCTGTTGTGGTTACTGGAACATGGCTTAGAAGGTACCCACATTCAAGTGTTAAACATTGGCTATTTTAGGACTTTGACATGCATCGTAAGACTCTTCATTACTTGAACCTTGTCATGGAATCCAATGTTCAATTGACCAAATATGGGGGTAGACCTTTGAACAAGACGCTATGGAAGGTTCGTGAGTCTGACCATGAGGCAATATTTGACACAATAAAGAGTAGAGCAGACCCGGATGGTTCATTGGATTAATTTGTAAGTATATGCACATTGGTTCTTATTAATTTATACTTGTATGCACATTAATTTTTTTGATGCCAATGCTATCATCTTCTTTTACAATGATTGGTGTCCCCTTGCAAAAAATGCAGATATATAAGCCATCCAAGAGAATGTCAGCCAGAAAAGCAATGCAACATCCTTATTTTGATGCTTGCATGCAACATCTGTAAGTGCCTTCCATCTATTTTTATTTCATTTCCATTTTGGATTCTCTTTCTTTTTCTCTTTTACTTTGTGTATTTGGAAGTAAACTACTAAAAATTGGTTGATCTTTCGTTGCAGAAAATGTTGATTTAAGAGTCATCAAAGAGAATCTCAACCAAAAAAGAAATGCAACATCCTTATTTTGATGATCTTGACAAATCTCAATTTTGATTTCAAGCCATTATAAAAGAGCGTGTGAAGCTTAGTGAGGGAATCTCAACTTACTCATTTGAAGTTAACCTCGTAATCAACACCTATGATGTAGACATTTAAAGAGAATCTCGAATGTATGAGTGACATTGTAAAAGATCTATGAGAACAAAGTGCCTAAAGCATTGTAATAAGATTTAGTTACATAATGAGATATACTCAAATATTGTAAGGTTTGATTTCATGTTTGGTGTAGTATCACCTTGTTATGCAAATGCCTTGAATAGGAAAATTCGCAAACTTTGAATTTTGAAATGTAAACAATGTGAAAAAGGTCATATAAAGGTCATGTAAACAATTTGCAACTTTTTTTTTGTAACTCGTGTGACCAAACGGACTATTCCAACACGTATGAATAGGTATTTTTATGCTAGGCATGGTCCTTTTTTGCACCGAAACACGTAGAATCGCTTTGAGCTATGTTCAACCGAATCGATTCCTTAAGGGTCCAAAGTACAAAATGGCTGTAAACTTCATCATGCTATTACATGGATACCATGACACTTAGAAACTTCTCATCTAATCCTCCAAGATCATGTTGGACCCCTCTAGAAAAACCTCTCTCAGTTTTAGCTATTTCGGAGTGGTTTTCTCGTGGCGGCGGATTTTCACTTCATAGAAAAAGTGTCAAATTCAAGTTGTGCAAAGTTGCAAAGTGGTGCAACTTTCGCTTTGCAACTCGTATGACCAAACTAAATGTTCCAATGCATCTCAATAGGTATTTTTATGCCAGGCATGGTCTTGTTTCTCACCGAAACACATGGAATCGCTCTGAGATATGTTCCACCAGATTGATCCCTTAAGGGTCCAAAGTGCAAAATGGTTTCAAACTTCAACATGCTATTACTCGGATATCGTGATGCTTAGAAAGTTCTCATCTGATCCTATAGGATTGCGTTGAGCCCCTCTACAAAAACCCCTCTCCGTTTTGGCTATCTCAGAGTGGTTTTCCTATGGTGGCAAATTTTCACTTGATGGAAAAAGCATCAAATGCAAGCAGTGCAATGTTGCAAAGTGGTGCAACTTTCGTTCTGCAAATTGTGTGACCAAGAAGACTGTTCCACCATGTCTAAATAAGTATTTTTACGCTAGGCATGGTCCACTTTCACACCGAAACATGTGAAATCACTCTGAGCTATGTTCCACCGGATCGATCCCTGAAGGGTCCAAAGTGCAAAATGGCTGCAAACTTCAGCATACTATTACTTGGATACCGTTACACTTAGAAACTTCTCGTCTAATCCTACAAGAAGGGATTGGGCCCCTCTACAAAAACCTCTCTCGGTTTTGGCTATCTCGGAGTGATTTTCACATGGTGGGGGATTTTCACTTGATAGAAAAAGCATCAAATGCAAGCAGTGCAAAGTTGCAAAGTGGTGCAACTTTTGTTCTGCAACTTGTGTGACCAAGTAGACTGTTCCAACACATCCAAATAGGTATTTTTATGCTAGGCATGGTCCTCTTTCACACCGAAACACGTGGAATCGCTCTGAGCTATGTTCCACCGGATCGATCCCTTAAGGGTCCAAAGTGCAAAATGGCTACAAACTTCAACACGCTATTACTTAGATACCGTGACACTTAGAAACTTCTCGTCTATTCCTATAGGATTGCATTGAGCCTCTCTACAAAAATCTCTCTCAGTTTTGGCTATCTTGGAGTGGTTTTCCCGTGGTGGCGGATTTTCACTCGATGGAAAAAGCATCAAATGCAAGTAGTGCAAAGTTGCAAAGTGGTGCAAATTTCATTCTGCCACTTGTATGACCAAGAGGACTGTTCCAACACGTCTGAATAGGTATGTTTATGCTAGGAATGGTTCTCTTTCACACCAAAACACGTGGAATCGCTCTGAGCTATGTTCCACCAGATCGATCTTTGAAGGATCCAAAGTGCAAAATGGTTGCAAACTTCAACATGCTATTACTTGGATACCGTTACACTTAGAAACTTCTCATCTGATCCTACAGGATCACATTGGGCCCATCTACAAAATGCTTCTCAGTTTTGGCTATCTCGGAATGATTTTCCCGTGGTGGCAGATTTTCACTTGATAGAAAAGCATCAAATGCAAGCAGTGCAAAGTTGCGAAGTGGTGCAACTTTCATTTTGCAACTTGTGTGACCAAGCGGACTATTCCAACATGTCCAAATAGGTATTTTTATGCTAGGAATGGTCCTCTTTCACACCGAAACACATGGAATCACTTTGAGTTATGTTCCACCAGATCGATCCCTAAAGGGTCCAAAGTGCAAAATGGTTGCAAACTTCAGCATGCTATTACTTGGATACCATTACACTTAGAAAATTTTTGTTTGATCGCACAGGAAGGTGTTGGGCGCCTCTAGAAAATCCTCTCTCGGTTTTGGCTATCTTGGAGTGGTTTTCTCGTGGTGGCAGATATTCACTTGATGGAAAAAGTGTCAAATTCAAGTTGTGCAAAGTTGCAAAGTGGTGCAACTTTCGCTCTGCAACTCATATGAACAATCTAAATGTTCCAACGTGTCCGAATAGGTATTTTTATGCTAGGCATGGTATTTTTTCACTCTGAGCTACGTTCCACCAAATCGATCCCTTAAACGTCCAAAGTGCAAAATGGCTGCAAACTTCAGCATGCTATTACTCAGATACCGTGACACTTAGAAGCTTCTCATCTAATGCTATAGGATCATGTTGAGCCCCTCTACAAAAACCTCTCTCTATTTTGGCTATTTCGGAGTGTTTTTCCCATGGTGGCAAAATTTCACTTGATGGAAAAAGCATCAAATGCAAGCAGTGCAAAGTTGCAAAGTGGTGCAACTTTCATTCTGCAACTTGTGTGACCAAGTGGACAATTCCAACACATCCAAATAGGTATGTTTACGCTAGACATGGTCCTCTTTTGCATCGAAAAATGTGGAATCTCTTCGAGCTATGTTCCACCGGATCAATCCCTTAGGTTGGAGGAGTCTAAAGTTGCAAATTTGTAAGTTGCTTAAAGCAACAAATTTGAAATGCAACGATTACTTGTTTTGAAAGTTGGTTTTTAGTTAGTTGAAGGCGTGGATTAGTTAGACAATGGTTTAAAACACTATGTAAAGCCTTGAGAGGCTCGAATGGAGGTTGTTGATGAACTTTTGGAGAAGATAAGATAAGAATTATTCACACTGTTCTCTATTTTTTAGATTTTTTATACAAACTTGTTGATCCCGTACTTGGTACGACCTCCAACTTCCTGTACGGTCCCAAGAATGACATGGATTGAAAGAGGACTGAGTTCACAAGAACCCATCTCTCATGATAATGAATGGCCCACTTAGCAGTCATTGCATGTAGGTGATGCTCACAAAGGTGAGGAACTAGGCCTTCCCAGGAGGTCACCCATCCCAGTACTACTCCAGCTCAAGCATTTAACCATGAAGTTTTTTCCCCAAGGTTAAGCCCACATAGCTTGCAACCCCATTTTCAAAACCTTCAGCAAGTGTTGTGCCTTATGAAACATTCATTATAGAGCCCCTTTAGCTCATCAATTGATAAGTAGGAGGTATTTTCTACAATGTGTCAAATTGTGATATTGCTATCAGAATTCAATTGTGTAGTTTTTGAGTATAAAAGAGAATAAGAAGGGAAGATCAGGGTAATCAATTTGCAGACTTATTTTTATTATTGAATTACCTAGTGTGGGATTGGTCTATATGAGAAAAAAAATATAATATGGGAGTATACGTTTCAAGCATATAATCCGGAAAGGACTCAAAGTTAGATGCATGAGTACAAAGTATCGATCAAGAAAGGCATCCCAATTCTCAAGGCCTATATATCAATGATAGGCATATTTATATTCAAAGCTAGCACATGATTTTAATTGATTAATTGGAAACAACTATTATATTTATTTATCAAATTTCCATTATCAAATTAATATTTGAATTAGATTTCATATTCAAAATTTATTTCATTTATAATTTGGGGACTCCGTTATCTATCTTAATAATATTGGATGACAACCTTTGTCAATCCAATAAGAAATAAATAAAAAATCTATTGATCCAGAGCTCGAGTCATTACAGTGGTATTAGAGAGAATGAACCTACTAGCCTTTGGGTATTAAAACAAATTGACTTTCCATTAGAATCATGGCAACCGATGATAGTGGTCGGCATTACTCAAGAAGGATGAACATCTTAAAGACATTTGCGGAAATCAGGACAAGTAACCTTCTTGTGGACTTGGGGTTGCAATATTTGATCTACAACATGTTCCACCATTTCTTCAGTAGGATCAAGAACACACATAATGAAGGTGTGTTTGCAGCCATGAAAGATTATGGTTTGAACTATCTAGAAGAGTGATGTTTTATCTCAACCACCCATATCTATACCATGGTTTGTTTGGAAACAAGGATGGGTTCTCTCTTCATCAACATATAAATTATTCCTCGATGTGTTCACACTAGTGTTACAAGACTTGGACTCGCCTCAGACTTGACAAGCCAATTTTTGACTTGGACTCAGGCTCGGAGCCTAGACTCGACAAATAGAAAAACCTAAGAAATTCAAAGATTTTTAAGGATTTAAAACTTGTTTCATGCACCCTTTAATAAATAAACCATAAAGACACAATAGCATCATCAAATAGAAATTATTATGATCCCATACACAAACATACATCAATCACATAATTATAAGCATCGATAAAAGATATTTGTATTAACATAGAAATTACCTTGAATACACGCAACTCATAACTATTGAACTATCAATTTAGAATACAAATATGGATAGGCATCGATAAAATATATTTGTATTAACCAAATAGCCATGTAGGCATACATGAATATATGTCGATATAAGTATGAAATATATCTACAAAATAGCCATATAGGCTTACGAGAATGCCATATAGGCATACAATGTCAAATATGTACAAAACTGTCATGTAGGCATACAACAAAGGACTCTGGAATCAAAAGTCATTGCTCTCCATGCCCTGGAAATAAAATCTTTCCCTTTCCTTTTCGCTCGGATGGCGATAGGTCTGTCACTCATTTTTGCTATGCTCGTGGAGTGCTCCTGCTACTCTTCCTAGGGTTTAGTTCATGGTGAAGTTTTAACTGTTACAATAAGAAGTAAAGACATGAATATATAGAAATTACATTATAAAAAATGATATATTTGACAAAATAATCACTTACAGCCATCTCACGATCTCTCTCCATGAGGGAAATATTCTCACGCCCATGCTCAGGCATGCTCAAGCCCTGTATAAACCATACAAATAGAAATTAAACTACGTGAATCAATAATGGTTTGATTTTTCACTAACTAACATCTATAACAACAAATGTAAATTGAAATTTACTAATTTTCCTCAGACCTCTTTTGTCAGAGCCATCAAGGATTGTATAGCAAATTCCACACCAATATCCATTGCCCTCATCACATTCGAAGGTGTATCGTCTTGCAACAACTGAAAATAAAAAAACAAAATATTCAACGTAATCAACGATGTGCATATAAACTACACAAATCTATTAAGTACTTGATTCATTAGTTAATCTCTTTATTCTATTACCTGCATGAAGGTTTGAGTAAATCCATCACCATTGGGAAGTGTTTCATCAAAACCTCCAATATTAGTCTGTTCGACATCCAAAATTGCATATTAAATTACCATTCGTAAAACAATGCTATTAACATGGCAATAAATTTATATTTTTTAACTAGTTACATACCCTAGCAATAGGTGTACTACAAAAATTGGTTGGTGGGGGGCCGGTGTATCCAATCTCAACACTATGACCCTACAATTTTATTAAAATCATAAAACATTTTTAGTTAATATTGCATTTTAAAATCAAAATTTAATAAATTAAATTCAATGAACACATGCACTAACTTTTACCTGACTATCAATGCCATATGCCTCATGCAAAATGTCAGTTTCCCTCTCCATCTCCATAGCTGCAGATGGATCCTGCGTACTAGTCTCCTAAGTGTCGGTGGGGTCATATGAACAAGTAGCCCCGCGATATTGACACACATGTTCGAAGGCCACCACTTGAAGACTCACCTGGATGGAATTGTAGAATAGGGCTAGTATGATGGATGACACTCTGGGTCAAAGTGTTGATTGTCTACAATGTCTCTACATCAGCACTTTCCTTCGCGACGGAAGGCATAACAACGTGCTCACAAGGTGGCCTAGTGAGAGCTCGTCTACATTGCCACGTAGGATCGAGTTGTGCACTAGGTCTATCCTAAGCTGACCCCCCACCTCTCCCCTGGAAATCTCACATATCAAAATAATTTGAGATTTTTTTCAATATGAACTCACTATATAGTTTCCTAAGGAAATATTGCAGGACCTCGCAATTGTTGCACGGTCAAAGACCATGTACCGCCTATCATAAAACTGGTTCCAAAATCTGTTGGTGGTGGCACCAATGGATAGGAAACCTCTTCGCATTGAGGGGAAGATTTTGATTTGTGTGTGGGTCGGTGAATAATGAGCACAAATCACCTTTTGTAATTTTTAAATCCTTCACATCCTTGTATGATAGTTTATTGGCATAATAATCCCTAGCTGCCTACCTCCTATCTTGCCATCCAGTTATTTGTTTGCTAATTGAATCTACATTTTTTAACATATCTTTTAATGAATTTGCTAGGGTCATTCTTTCTGTGGTTGAACCATTTGGATCACTCAACCTACTGATCAAATCCTCAATTCTCTTTTTGTTGTTCTCAATTTCACTCATTAAATTTTGTTGAGTGCTAGGAGGGGGTTGAGTCATTGGTGGAGGAGGTTGATGTTGTGGTTGATTTTGTTCTTAAGGATTTGGTTGGTCTTCCTATTGAGGATTTTGAGGGTTTGTAGGTTGATTTGCATCTCTTGAAAATTCAAACAAATAGATAACAAATTCAACTTAAAACTAACTAATTCAAAAAAAAAACATAGAATCCTTACCTCTCACAGCTCCTCGTCGCTGTGGTGCCATTGTTGTGAAGAAATAGGGATTTTTGGTGAATAAATTTGTTTAAATTCTCCTCCTAGGACGCGAGCACAAAATATTGGTGGTTTTGGCTACGGCTGCAAAAAAAAACCAGTCGAAATCCTAATGAGAGATTTGTATTTCTTTTTTTTATTTTAACAATCAATAACATGAGCGCGTTATAACGTTCTCATGTTATTGGTTTGTAATTGTTGAGCCTCAGGCTCAGCCTAATGAGCCATAATGCGAGTGCATTATAACATGCTCGTGTTATGGTTTTCCAAATTTTGTTTTAGGGGGTGTCCACAAAATCGCTACCCATTTCCATGCACCCGCCCAAAAGGGGTGTGAGATTTTGAGTTGGCACTTTTCCCACATGTTGAGGCCTTGAAAAATAAGTTATTAGTTGTCAAAAGATGCCCATTTAGTGGTCTAACATGGAAAACCTATTTTTAAGGATATTATGAAGGATTTTATGATGGATTTTATGACAATTATAAGAGCTAAAAGTGGGGGTGTCATTTTGGAAGTGAAAATCATCTATGACACACATAAGAGAGTCATTGCATAAGATATTGATGGTCTATGACACATGTAAGAGCATATCCTATTTTATAGGGATTCTTATGACAACTTGTAAGAGGGTGTAATGTCATGTAAGAGACCATTTTTAGCATGTAAGGGTCGTATATATTTTACCATGGTATTTCAAAACCTTGATTTTACCCATGGTAATTTTTTATGGTGGTATTTTGAGCCCCCATGAGTCTATATATTGAGGGGTTGAGATGAAGACATAATGAGAGGTTTTGTAGGTACATGGATGCTGATAGATTGAAGACCGAAGAGGAGTTAGAGTGGATGTATTGTAATCAAATATTTCTAATAATACAAGCTATTCATCTCTTCTTTTGTGGAGTTTTTTTTTTAAATGGTTTCTTCGCATTAAATATTGTGTTTAGTATTTAGTGGGTGATCCCACAATACTAGTTTACAAGTTTTCCAAGCAAACTGGACACTGAACTGATTTTTTTAACTAAATCTTCACTTTCGGACTCCTATAGCGGCTAAACCGTGAGAAATTTGAAGATGATGCAAACCAGTTGTTTGTGAAGTTTTGTTTATAGAATCTAAATATATTTTTTTCAGAATTTTTGGAATCAGATTGCACTTCTTTTTTCATCTCCTTCAAAAACTAGTTTTTATCAGTAAACAACATTTTTAAGGAGTAATGCTCACCGTATACAACATTAATTTTTTTGTATGTAGGATAAAATTCTATTTTTTTCGAATCTAGATTTGTAACTAAAATATCTAACTAGTTCATTTGGTTTCATAGTGTTTTATTAAAAAAAAAATCCTTAATCAAGTTTCAAAGTGAAATCCATTACACTTCAGACATAGGCGGAATGTATACAACATAAATTTTTCTATATGTATTGAAATTCTTTTTTTCTTTTAATGGATCAAGGACATCAATACCCAGCCTAAACATATTTTTCAAAATTTTATTTTGATAATATACTATTTTTCCACATGTGCAGAACAAAGAGCTTGATTTTCGGTGAAAAACCTACATTCACAAGAAATAAAAAATAAATATAGTAATCAAATTAAATTTAATTAAAATTATACTTTTCTGGAAGCTTATAATAAGGACTACATAATTATAAAAATAAATTTTAAATTAACTCATTTGATCCCCCAAAAGGTAAATCAAAAGTGGTTTTTTATTAGCATTTTGATAGGTGTAAAGAAAACTCCGTTATAGGTATCGTTTCAAACTAGTAGGGTTCTATCCAAGGGGGCTTGGTCTAAGGTGGTTTGATCAAACCCTCTTCAATTGGAATCCTTTAAATAGAAATTTTCAAGGCTTAAATCATTATATTTTCTAAAAATATGTGATTTCAACAAAAATCAGGATCTCCCAGAAAGTGTAAACCACTATTGTGGCAGCACCCTAGTTTTTTGTTCTATGTTTTCATTGTCATTACTGATTTAAAACTCTATACGGTAAATACTGTTAGATTTGATTTATAGTTGATTTAAACTTCTATTGTTGTTGTTCACCTTCTATATTCTAACACCAACATGAGATAATTCATCCTAAAAAATAGTTTTTTTTAACATGTCCTAAAATCTAAAATATATATTTTCCAATTTCAAGAACCATATAAAATGTTCAATTACCATTAATAAAATATTTTCTCTATTCCCTAAATTTGTGATAGTTTATACCATAAATAAAAAATACATAATTTTAAAATCAAATCATACCCTCTTTCTCTAAATAAAGTAGGGGTCACACTTTTAAAGCACATTTTTTTAGATTTTTTTTAAATTTTTGGATCATTTTATGTTTCTCAATAAAACTAAAACAAATCTCCAATAAATTTAATAACAATAATATTGCATTATAAATCCACTCAACACTAGAAATATGCAATAAAAAAAATATTGGAGAACCTTTTCTAGCCTAACAATGTCATTTTAATTGATGTTAGATTGAATACTAAGTGGCAACCACCTCCTTCAAGGTGGGTTAAAGTTAATTTTGATGGGGAAACGAAGGGTAACCTCAGGCCTATAGGTTATGCGGGGTGTTGAGGAATGAAGATGGAAAAATCTTAGGTGCGATGACACTCACTGTGTTGAGGCAAAGGGGTATGTGTAGGATCATGATCGGCCAAAAAGTGGCGATATGGAAGTGATATGATGGCCCATGTGGCTAACGAATTTTTTTTACTCAAAATGGATGAAATGAAAAGCGTTTTTAAAGGAGATTCTCAGCTTTCCACCAATATAAATTATGCTTTACTTTGAATTTAATTACAAATAAAGTCTTGATTGATAGGTTGATTGAAAAACATCTATAGCTTTCAAATGATATCAAATTTTTTGAATCTGAAACATGCGTCACATTCTATGCTTCGCATTCTATAGGATTAAAAAAAAAATGAATTTCATGAAGTTTTGACCAAGTTAAGGTGGTCAGACATATGAGGTTTTATATTTTTTAAAAGTTGTAATAAAAAATTCATAATTAATTATTTACTTGGAAAAAAATTACAAAAAAATATGCATCACATCGGTACATGAGTCCTCTACTTATATCTAAAATATTATAAAAAAATATTATCATTTTATTGTGGTTAGGGTGGTTAGACAGACACCTACTTCTTCTTTTTTTCCTAAAATTTAAGTACTACTGCATTGAAATTTCAAATTTTCACCAAATAGATATATGTTTTTTAAATAAATCTAGTAGTTTAGAAACTAAATTCAATTTTCTATAGATTCTATTCTTACATATTTTTGAAATAGTATAGATAACTTATTCAAATTTTTACGTCAATTTTCCTACCTCTGATTTTTTTGAATTTTATCGCCACTTAAAGGCCTGTTTTTTCCATGATGATCCTGCACATACCCAAAGGCTGCATTTATAAGCATAAAATATGCTATGGACAGGGGTTATAAGAAAATATGGGTTGAAGGAAATTCTTTAAACATAATCAATTATCTTTGTGGCACTCATAAGCCTAGTTGGAATGTGGAGCAATTAATCAAAGATACTATAATCGTGCTAAGTTCTTGTGAAGAGACCCGAGTATCTCACATCTTCCAAGAAGGAAACTCATTGGCAATTTTTTTTGCTAATGAGGCTATCACTATCAAATTGAATGAGTTTTTTGCATGGGAGGAGGGCTCGATTCTTCCTGAGAAAAGTAGGAGTTTAATGAGAAATGATGGCATGGGATGAGTTGATGCGGTGGCGGCATTTAATCCTTAGTACCATCTCCTGACTCGCACTCTTTGTGGGTTTCGTTTGGATTATTGGAATTCAGTTGAGCGATTATTACAAGGGTTTTCTTTTCTTGGTGTCTGAAGAAATGGATGGCAATAAAAGAAGAATTGAGCCACACTCTTGTGTGGGTCTAAGGAAGAAAAAGAAGCTATGGAAGATTCTCCGCCACGAGAATTTTACGTCGTTTCTAGAAAGATTGCATGGGCATGACCCAAATGCCTTGGCAGAGTTTGTCTCCTTTTGGTATAATCGTAAGCTTGAGATAAAGGGTCTAGAAGTGGATGTAAATGAGGAGTTGATTTCTACTATGATTGGGATGTCGACGGTTGGCCATAAATTTTACAAGGACAAGAAGAGCAATGAGTAAGTGATGGCCAAGTTCTTCAAAGATGATGAGTGGAAGAATTTGATTAAGATGGAAAGTTGGGGCTATCAACACAAGTCACTCAAGAAGATATGGATAGAGGTTGCCAGGGTGATTATGTGCTATGTGACATTGGAAGGCAGGTTTAGGGATATACTAGGTCACTATTTCACTCTTTTAAATCACTTCAAACATGGGTTGTTTATTTCCTTCCCATTTTTTCTGTTGTCTTCCATGGAGATTTTTTTTTATGCACATTTTAAAAATAGGAGGGCTTAGGTCCTCCATGAGGGTCTCATTCTTTTAATCATGGAGCATGTTAGGTCTCTTCTCCCTACCCTTTCTATTAAGGGTAAGGAGAAGAATCCAAGTGAAGGTTTTGATTCGTCTAGCTTAGATACTAGCATTTTCGAAGAAGAGGAGTGGGAAGAAGAGGATAATGATGGATCTTCGTCCCCTAAGGCTACCTCCTCAAAAAAGAAGAAGAAGGGTAGCCTTAAAAGCAATCGAGCTGCTAAGAAAATTCCTCTTTCTAGCAATGAGGATACAAAGCTGGGCTTAGATGATTCCTCTCCTAGGAAGGTGGATTTGGTTGTTGGCCAGGTAGAAGTCAAAGGGGGAGGTAATAAGGAGGGTTTGTAGGAGAATGTGTTTTCTATGGAGGCCAAGGACAAGCCGAGGAGGACATCCAAATGCATTGCAAAGCTGAAAAATGAGGTCTCAAAAGTTCTTGCAAAGGATGCCAAGATGATCTGTGAGGAAAAGGCTTCTAGAAAAATGGTAGTGGAAATTGATGACTCGTCGACTCATAACATGACCAATGAAGAACTACAAGAATAAAATAAAAGTCAAGATGAGGAAGATGTTGAGAAGAGTGCTAAGTCAGAGCCTCTAAAGGTAGATCCCCTTTCTAAGGACTTTTATTATCTAAATGATGAGTCTCCCACAATGTTTGAGTTGTTGGACATGGCTAGGGTTGGGGCCACTGGAACTTTTAAATTGGCTAAGTGGACGTTTCAAGAGTTTAATAAAGTTAACATTAAAATAAGGGGTTTGAAGGAGAACTTGAAGAATGTGTTGAAAAGCTCAGTGTTGGACATTCTGATTGACATAATTGTGAACCTAGAGGGTTCTTTCCATGATTTCAAATCTCTATTTGAAGATCAGTTGGCTAGGTTAGAAGCCAAGGTTGTGGGCACCAATGCAGACATGAAGAAGCTTTTGCATGTGTGCCATATTTTTGTTAAAAATAGTGTGGACTCCATAGAAGTCCTGTTCTGAAAGATTAGTGAACTAAGGAAGGACCAATTGTACTTTTTTGAATTAATGGAGAAGGAGCATTTAGCCAAGGGCAAAGGAAAAAAAATGGAAAAAGATGATAGTAAATGCCCTACTGCTAAAAGGTCTGCTGATTGGAAAAATTCTTGTGAAGCTAAGAAGAAGGAGCTTTTGGACATGATTGATCTGCACATGAGCTAGGAGCTTGAGGTGGACAACACCTTAAGCAATATGAAATAGTTCTCGATTCTCTTTGTCTGTTGTTTTCTTTCTATTGGGTCTTGGTTTTTTGTTTTTTGTTTTGTTGTTTTGATGTTGTTAGGTGTTGCCGATGGTTTACTATTTTACCTCTCGTGCAACACTTTGTCTATTTTTTTTGAGTTATGGTCTTTTCATGGTATCTTTTTTTCCTATCTTCTAAGCAACAATTTGTATCTCAAGTTGTAAAGGGTTTTCGGTCCCTTCAAAACCTATTTTTCCTATATAATCAAAATAATGTCATTTTAACAAAAAAAACCATGATTCTACAACTAAAGAATCAATATCTTCAATTCTATACGATGGTTAACAAGAAATAATTCTTTTAAATATAATTGAATAATATTCAAACAAGCTATAAGTTATATGTCTATCCTAATGGATATCAAAGCATTTTCAAACAAGGAATTCCATGAAGAAATTATTTTCTTTAAACTTCTTGTAATCTTTCCCATGGAGGTTCTTGAGGTAGAAAGTAATCCTAAAAAAGGACACCCACATATCAATACTATAATCAATGAATCCAATACATATAATATCCCTATTCAATATCATATCCTTTCCAATGTTCTATTTAGGAAAGATAAAGGTAAGGAACAAACTTTCCTAATGTCAAAATATAGGGAAGAATGAAGACTTGTCCTTTAAAATTCACAATTACAGTTCATTAAGATGCACATGAAAGAAATAACAGAATAGAGAAATAAACATACACATAATAGGACACCAGATTTACGTGGGAAAACCCTTTCAGGAGAAAAACCTACCATCAAAAGATCAGTCACTTGTATTACAGTAAAAGGAATTACAAACAAGTTTAGATTCCTTCCAGATGTCAATTTTTATAGCAGCAAACAAAATCCTGATCAATCTCATACACACTCGACCTCACTATTACAATGAATATTTAAAGCATACAGTTGCCAAAAATTGTTCACATAGAAAATTTCCATCCATTCAAGCCATTGATCAAAATATTCCTAGCAGTTTCTTCTATTGTTCAATTGTCAAACAGTTCCTCTCAATCAACTTGCACCACAACAGTCAGTTGTCCACTTTAGCAATCAGATAGGCCATTCAAACAAGTTACCTTTCTCATCCATCGACAAGAAAGACCTCTATCAGCAAGACCTGGAGTGTTCAACTGAAAACAGTTCATCCAACATCACCAAGATTCTTACCGAACATGTTCATCAATGAGACCAATACTATCGAGGACAGTCTAGAAAGTCTTATCAAGCCCAAAAGTCATCCTGATGATCTCTAGCTTGGAACATTCATCGGCAAGAGTCCTACTGATGTAGATCATCGGCCAGAGATATATAGTTGGCCACAGTTAGGAAACTCATAGTAGTGGAAAATGTTACTCCGATGGGTTCTGATTTGAAAAGAGTCTCCCTGATCACCTTATTAGCTAGAAAAAATCTACCAGAGTGACTTTCATAGGTCATACAAAAGGCCCATGTCACCCCGACAACCAAGTTTATTAGCCAGAGTCTTACCGACCATGACTCATCAGCTAGACTGGAACTATCAGAGTGACATTCGTAGGTCTCTCCATGGACCAATGTCACACCGATTGACTAGTCATTGGCTAGAATTATACCCACGAAACTCTTCGGCCACAAAGATAGCATCGAAAAAGAGTTTAGGAGCTTATGCTGACCATTCAAGTCACACTGATGGCTCCTATCGGTAAGACTGACAAAAAAGTCTCTCCGACCAAACGACTTCGACTAGATAACTTGCCTCGCTAAGAGTTCAGGAACTCACTTCGATTATTCAGGTTACACTGTTGGCTTACATCGATAGGACCAAACACCTGTCTCATTGACCCGTCAAGTTCAAGCTTTTAGAAAACCAATTGCTCATCAGTAAGAAAACCTAGGTGTCTCACTAATTTCGATCTATTAGGAGGTTCAGGTTAGTAAGCTTGAGGCACATATTTCCAACAATCTCCCACTTGATGAAGATCTTACTGACACCTCCAGAGCACTACAAAACTACTGAGATTCATGGGCACCAAGGCCCATCAAATTTGCACACCACCTATACTTGTTTATGCTCACTGGTTTCATCAATGCATCTGCAACATTTTCTAGAGTATCCACCTTTTTCTAAATAGACCTTTCCATCCTCCACCATATCTTGTACAAAGTGATACTGCACATCAATATGTTTCGCCCTAGCATGGAAAGTTGTATTTTTTTCCAAAAAAATAGCACTTTGACTATCACAACAAATTGTAATTTTCTCCGCACTAAACCCAATATCCGAACACAAACATATATGCCAAATAGTTTCTTTGCAGGCATGCATTTTTGCCATGTATTCTACTTCTGTAGTGTACAAAGTGACTATAGCCTGCCGCTTGCTCATCCAACTAACTGCACCACCATTCAACATGAAAATATATCCATTGGTGGACCTTTTGTTGTCAATGTCCCCTACCCAATCAGAATCCACATAACCTCGAATGTTGATGGATCTTAGTGATCCAACCGAGTTACCATGATAGCACAAAGCATACTAAGATGTACCTTTTAAATATCTAAACACTCTTTTCACAACATCCCAATGTGGCCTCCCTGGATTTTCCATAAATCAGCTAAGAACTCCCATTGCTTGGTCAATGTCTAGTGTTGTATAGACCATTGCATACATTAAACTGCCAACTGCACTTGCATAAGGCACTCTGATCATGTCCTCCATCTTAGTAGGAGATTTTGGATAATCTTCAACAAATAGCTACGTTCCCTATAAAATTAGAACAACTAGCTGCTTGCAATCAATCATACAAAATCTCTATAGAATAATATTACCATATTTACTTTGGTGGAGCCAAAGCTTTTTTCTTTTTCTATCCCTATTTATTTCCATCCCTAGAAAATACCTATCTGCACCAAGATCTTTCATTTTGAACTTGTAGACAACTAATATTTTAGATCAGAGATCATAAACTTACTGTTCCCTATGAACAACATATCATCAACGTAAAGGGCAATAATAAGAACATGATCATTTTCAGTTTTGTAATACACACAATGATCTTATTTTGACCTTACAAATCCCAATGACAAAACAAATGTGTCAAATTTTTGGTACCACATTCTAGGCGATTATTTCAAACCATACAGATATTTTTTAAACTTGCAAACTAGATGTTCTTTACCTTTTTTCACAAAGTGCTCAGGCTGGGACATATAAATTTCTTCTTCAGGTCACCATGAAGAAATATTTTTTTCACATCCATCTACTCAATCTCTAAATCATATGCAACTGCAAGTGACAAAAGAAATTTGATAGATGTCAGCTTTGCTACTAGAGAAAAAAATTCCCCATAATCAATTCCCTCTACCTGGGAATATCCTTTAGCAACCAACCTCACCTTATAATTTTCAACATAGCCATCTGGACCAATCTTCTTTTTAAAACCCCATTTACAGCCCATAGGCTTTCTACCTTCATTAATGGAACCAAATACCAAGTATCATTTTTCTTTAATGATGCCATTTCTTCATTCATGGCTTCCAACCAGGAATGTGAATCAGACATTTTAGTTGCCTCTTTTATAGTTCTAGGCTCGCCAGTATTAGTAATCAAAGCATAGGCACAAGTAGAATCTAACATAGAAAACCCATACCTATGAGGTTGTTTTTTCTCTCATGCAGACCTCCTCAAAGGTTGAGGATGAGATTGTGGTTCTTCATCAGAACTTTCAGAGTCGCTCAAGCTCTCCTCACGTTTAGGTACATTTTGAATTTTTAATTCCTCTTTCTCTAGTGTGGGAAGAATCTCAACTACATCCTTTTTATTTTCTGATTTTTTCTTTGACTGCAAATCCAAAGTAGAATGCTTCAACTCATGAAAGATAATAGTTTTTTTGTATAAAACCTTCTCAGTCATAGGATTCCAAAGCTTGTATCCTTTTATGTCAGTGCTATAGCCAATAAAAATACATTTAACAACCTTTTTCTCCAATTTAGATTTTTTTTTCATTCGGCACATATGCATATGCCTCACAGTCAAAGACACGAATATGTCTTAGAGAGGGCTTCTTTCTAGACCATGCCTCCAAAGGTGTTTTATCAACAAGAGCATAATTAGGGGAATGATTTATTAAATAAAAATTTGTTGCAACTGCCTCAGCCCATAATTTATCCTCCAAGCCAACACTTCTCAACATACTTCTTGCCCTTTCCATCACTGTCTTGTTGTACCTTTCAGCAACTCCATTTTGCTGCGAAGTGTAGGGTGTAGTTTTATGCCAAGTTTAATTCCATGATCTTTACAGTACCTTTTGAACTCATCAGAACAAAAATCACCGCCATTATTAGTCCTTAAACACTTCATTTTTCTACCAATCTAATTTTCCACAAGGTTTTTAAATTCCTTAAAACAATTGAACAATTTTGATTTAATTTTTAAAAAATACACAAATTCCCTTCTTGAATAATCATCAATAAAAGAAACATAATATTTGCATTTCGATAACGAAGGAACATTCACTCGACCACACACATAAGAATGAATGTAATCAAGTATATCAGAAGATTTATGAGGACTAGAATAAAATGAAACATGGTGTTGTTTACCATATATACAATATTCACAAAATTTGAATTCAAGGTTATTGTCATCAAGCCCTTCAACCAGGTTTTTATTTTTCAAGTTTTTAAAACCTTTTTCACCTATGTGGCCAAGGCTATGACTCCACAGCATTATCTTCTTAGCTGGAAGCTTCATCTCCAAAGAATTAGCTCGCACTGGAACAATCTCCTCTTTCTCTACATGATCATATTTAAATGGCTTCTCAGAAGCACAATTACATTGGACTACATGGGCATCCAACTTATACAAAGTACCAATTTGAACACCATTTTCCAACACCATAGAGCCTCTAGACATTTTACAAAGACCATTAGAGAAAGAGACTTGTACACCAACATCATTCAACTTACTAACATAAATTAAATTACGAGATAAACCTGGTATATGCATTACATCACTTATTCCCTTCACTCCTCCACGACCAACTATTTCCAGAGATGAATCGCTTTCCAAAAACACCTTTCCACCATCATATTTTTCATACTTTGTGAACTAGTCTCTATGAGATGTCATGTGGAATTATGCTCCAAAATCAATCAACTAGACATCATATCATGCCTGAGTTGCCAAGGCTACAATGAAGGCATCTGCTTCACTCTGAGAAGATTCAATATCAGAAGATTTTTTCTTCTTCTTATTTTTCTCCTTTTTCAATCCTTTCGAACATGACCAAGCTGCCCATAGTTCCAGCATTTCACCTTGGACTTCTTTCTAGGAGACTTTGGTTTCCCTTTTGATTTCGATTTGGATTTCTTGTCCTTCTTCTTGCTTCTTTCTTTTGATCTACCACGAACAACAAGATCCTCCTTCGCCATCTCAGAAGAGTTTCTTCTCATTTCTTCTGATAGAAAAGAAGCAACAACATCTTCCATCTTGAAAGTGGATGTCGTACTCCCAATAGCCATCACCAAGTGATCCCAAGAATCTGGCAAAGAACACAACAAGAGCATACAATGATCTTCTTCATGAATCTTCACACCTACAGATGTTAATTGAGTAATCATAATGTTATAAATATTCAAATAATCAGCAACAGATGTTCCTCCCTCTATTTTTAAAGAGTATAACTTCTTCCTTAAGAACAAATTATTCACGAAGGACTTTCCATGATAAATGTCTCCAAGCTTCTTCCACAAAGAAGATGCAGTCTTCTCTTCATGAACATTTAGAAGAACTGGATTTTCCAAATAGAGCCTTATCAGCCCCTTTGTGTTTCTTTCTGCGAGATCCCAATCTTCTTGCTTCATGCCAGAAGGTTTCGTTCCAGACACATCAATCCAAAGATCATGATCAACCAACAAATCTTCTATTTTGAGATTCCACAGTTCAAAATTGCCACCATTGAATTTCTCATTTTCAATCTTTCCAGAAGTGCTTGCCATCTCAATCTATAATTTGATAATTTGATATCTCTACAAGACTCCCACTAAATAGAATTGACACAAAAAAACCAACCTACCCATAAGGATAACACAACTGGCCAGGCTCTGATACCACTTGTAAGGAAAGATAAAGGTGCAGAACAAACTTTCCTAACTTCAAAACACAGGGAAGAATACAAATTTGTCCTTTAAAATTCACAATTACAGTTCATTAAGATGCACATGGAAGAAATTACATAACAGAGAAATAAACAAACACACAATTGGACACTAGATTTACATGGGAAAACCCTTTCGGGAAAAAAACCCACCACCAAAAGATCAGTCACTTGTATTACAATAAAAGGAGTTACATACAAGTTCAGACTCCTTCCAGATGTCAATTTTTATAGCAGGAAACAAAATCCTAATCAATCTCATACACACTCGGCCTCACTATTACAATGCACATTTACAAAATACAGTTGCCAAAAATTATTCACTTAGAAAATTTCCATCTATTCGAACCATTGATCAGATTATTCCTAGCAATTTATTCTATTCTTCAACTGTCAAACAGTTCCTCTCAATCATCTTGCACCACACTAGTCAATTGTCCACTTTAGCAATTAGACAAGTTGTTCAAACAAGTTACCTTTCTCGTTAATCGGCAAGATAGGCCTCTATCGGCAAGACCTGGAGTGTTCAACTGAAAATAGTTCCTCCAGCATTGCCAAGAGTCTTACCGAACAAGTTCATTGGTGAGACCAATACTATTGGTGACAGTCCAAAAAGTCTTATCGAGCCCAGAAGTTATCCCGATGATCTCCAACTTGGAACCCTCATCGACGATAGCCCTACCGATGGAGATCATCGGCTAGAGATATATAGTCGACCACAGTTAACCACAGTTAGGAAACTCACACTAGTGGAAAATGTTACTTCAACGGGTTTTGATTCCAAAAGAGTCTCCTCGATCACCTTATCGGCTAGAACAAAACTACCGGAGTGACTTTCATAGGTCAGATCGAAGACCCATGTCACCCCGACAACCAAGTTCATCAGCCATAGTTTTACCGACCGTGACTCATCGGCCAAACTAGAATTTCCAGAGTGACATTTGTAGGTCACTCCATGGACAAATGTCACACCGATTGACTAGTCATCAGCCAGAGTCATACTAATGGAACTCTTTGGCCAGACAGATAGCATTGACAAGATTTTAGAAGCTTACACCGACCATTCATGTCACACCAATGGCTCCTGTCAGCAAGAATGACAAAAAATTCTCTTCGACCAAACAACTTCGGCCACAAAACTTACCTCATTGAGAGTTCAGGAACTCACTCCAACTGTTCAGGTTACACCGATGAGGTATGTGCTAGATCATCATGGAAAAAATAGGCCCTTAAGTGGCGATAAAAATTCAAAAAATCAGATTTAGGCAACTTGACGTAAAAAAATGAATAATTTATCTATATTATTTCAAAAATATGTAAGAATAGAATCTATAGAAATTGAATGAAGTTTCTAAACTACTAGATTTACTTTATAAAAAAAAAAAAATCTATTTGGTGAAAATTTGAAATTTCAATGCAATAGTACTTAAATTTCAAGGAAAAAATAAGAAGTAGGTGTCTATCTGACCACCCTCACCATAATAAAATGATAATATTTTTTATAAGATTTTAGATATAAGTAGAGGACTCATTTCCTGATGTGATGCATACTTTTTTATAATTTTTTCCAAGTAAATAATTAATTATGAATTTTTTATTACAACTTTTAAAAAATATAAAAACTTGTATGTCTGACCACCTTAACTTGGTCAAAACTTCATGAAATTCAATTTTTTTGGTTTTAATCTTATAGTATGCGAAGCATAGAATGTGACACATGTTTCAGATTCAAAAAATGTGATACTTTTTGAAATATATAGATGTTTTTCAATCAGCCTATCAATCAAGACTTTAGTCGTAATTAAAATAGAAAATGAATAATAATTATTTATTAAATTCAAAGTGAAGCATAATTTATATTGGTGGAAAGCTGAGAATCTCCTTTTAAAACCATTTTTGTTTCATCAATTTTGGGTAGAAAAAAATGTTGTCAACCACATGGGCCATCATATCACTTACATATCACCACTTTTTGGCCCATCATGATCCTGCACATACCCGACGGCTTACATCAATGGGACCAACCACCTGTCTCACCGACTCGTCCAGTTCAAGCTTTTAGAAAACCAACTGCTCATTGGTAAGACAACCCAGGTGTCTCACCGATTTTGCTCTATCGGGAGGTTCAGGTCAGTAAGCTTGAGGCACATATTTCCAAGAAATATCCTTATTCAATACCATACCTTTCCAATGTTCAATTTCTTAATCCAAGCGTCCACATACAAGATGGTAAGAAAGAAGAATTAAATTATACAATCCTTCATTTTCTTTTTCACTCCCAAAAATCTCTAAATCCCCATTAATTTTATTTTTCATTTCACACAAACATGCTAATTCAAAGTAATTAGATATTTTTACATTTGATATTTCATTGATGATTTAAATCTAATGCATTTACAAAAATACCGTTTCAATGTCTAACTTGGAAATTTCTCAAATCAAATAATACATAAATGAATTTCCTTTAAATTAATACCCTAATAGCTTCTCAAAATAGATGATGCATTTAATTCAAACAATATAATAAAATGTAGAACTATAAATGTAAGTTATGATTATTATTTTTTAATATTTTAAAAAATAGCTAGATCTAGTGTTTTATAGATTTAAGATAATTATTTGAATTGATTTAATTTTTTTACTTAAATGAGGTCAATTGTTGTCACAAAAAATATTTCAATTTATCTTGTTTAAATTTGTTTTCATGTAATTAACTTGAAAATCTAGTGCATGGAGAAAAAAATCTAATTTTTCTATTTTTTTAAAGTCAAATTTACTCAAAATTTCATAGTTTTAATAGCTTGACATGCACACATTAGGTGAAAATTTGATTAGTCAGTGTGCATGTCCAAACAATTCCATAAAAAATTGTTGAAAATATTTTTTAATGTCTATAGAACAAGATTAGGTAGTTTTTTGAAATTTGGATAGTACGTTTGACAAAAAATAAGAAAAATGAAATATGTGTGATTTTTAAAGCATATGAAGGCACTTTTAAAATAAAATAATAATTAAAGTTTTAGTTTATATAGATTATGGAGAAAGATATATGGTTGGAAAAATAATAACTATCTTGATGTTGTAGTGATATTTTCACATAGCCATGTAATGAAATATGTAATGCTAATTATGGTAAAAAAAATATCATTTTCATGTTGATTTTGATAACTTTTTGGTCCCCCATTTCTATGCACATACCCTAAAATTTCAAATATAAAATTAATGTTTACACTTCTTACATTTAAAAAATAACAAGTATGCTACCTCTCATTTGTTGCAATGTACTATGTCAGTTATATATGTGTAAAAGGTATTGAGAACCATCAAGAATGGGTCTATTTCTTATAACATTGATAGGACCATTATGAATCATTTTTATCATGCTTTTTCCCTCCCTATTATCTTTGGGGGATGGTTGCATACTATTTATATTTATGTCCTTTGACAGTATAAAAGTGTATTATGTGAATTGTCTATATATGTAATAAATATCAATTTACAAGATTAAATCAAGTTAATACAATGGAATATGATTCATGAGGCCTCATCATATATTTCAATTAAGAATATTAGTGCATTATTTCATTCATACATCATGTATCTTGTGTAAAGAATATCTCTCTAATGCCAAAAACACAAAAATATTAAACCTTTCCCTTTAATTACATACATAGTTCAAACCAAGTAGACACAACTAATAATAAGAGTGTATATGTTAAAGTATCATTCCAATGAAATATTTTGATGACTCTACAAAAGGGAACCTAGGTCAGGTGGGAGGGGTTGGCATCCTAAGGGATCATAGGGGAATGATATTTTTTCTTATGCAATTAATTTGGGCACCCAACCTTCCAAATTATCTGAGGTGGTTGTTGCCTTTCATGGAATTCTACTAGCTAAACAAAGAGAAATTGTTAATTTTTTCATTCAAAGGGACTCTAGTAATTCCATCATGATGTTTAATGAGGAAGTCTCCCCAAGTTGGTCTCCCCGTGGACTCATTGAAGCTACACACTCAAACATGATGAGTATAGGAAAATGCAAACTCGTGCATGTTTATTGGGAAGGTATTTACTCTATGGATGGGATAGATAATATAGGGGCCTTTGTCAAAAATATTAAAGTTTAGGATGAATTCAAATTGAACTTGAAACATGTGATAAACTTCATCATTAATGAAGTTAGCTCTCATATCGCAAAAAATGTTAGAGATTGATCAGTATCTCTCTCAAGATTGTAATGATTACATGTATCCTCCCAATTGCATGAAAAATAATTATTTTTTCCCACTTCTAGATCATTTTAGCAAGTTTTATGTTCATCTTGCCTCTTCTTTGTATGCTAAAGTTTTTTGGAGTCACTCTCAACTAGTTCAACTACTACTCCTTTTCTTCCCTGTCAACCACTATGGGTAGGAAACTTGTTCAAGAAGAGCCCAATGGTTGTGGCTCTTTGAGGAATGATACAAATATTTGGCCTATCATCTAAAAGGGTAAGTTCACCTTATACATTGAGGCCTTGAAGGGCTAAAAATTGGCTATAATAAAGTGGGCATGCTTAGGGCCTAGAAGAATATTATCAAGGTGCTGATGAGGTATGTTATGCTTGATGGTTGTTTTAAAATATTTTATGCTCATTTTTTCCCTATTCTAAATCACTTATGGCATAACCTAAAAATTAACTTTTCCTAAATTCGATATACTCCTCATTAGATCAATTTGTCAAAGTTGTGCAAGATAAAGAAAAACCCTTGCCTCTTCACCAAGGATTAATCTACAGTCTTTTTTCGTATAATTTGTCTCTCTCCCCTACTATATCTTCCCTCCCTCATATTGTTAACCCCTCCCTTTTTCATAAGGGTGTTCTTGTTATCTCAGCTAGTAACCCTAAAACCACCCTCATCGACTAACCAAACCACCCCCTCTCACATCTCAGAGTTACTACATCTAACCCCCCCTTGGGATTCTAAGGGAAAATCATCTACAACTAATTCCCATATTCCTTTGAGGAATCTCACCAAATTTTAATTTTAGATGACAATTTTTTCTACTCTTAGTCCCCTTCTCCTAATGTCACTCTTGAGGACTCTCCTCCTAGTTCTCCTAGGCTTCGTAGTTTATCTACCAGTCCCCCATCTTCTCCATAGCCTAATTTTGATCATGCTTAGGAACTGGAGTTTGTTCTATTGGACACCCCTAACCCTTGTATAAATTATGCCTCTCTATGAAAGAAAGTGGATGAGCTATGCAAAGCCACAAATATTCAAAATGACATCCTTAAGTGGCTATTGGACTAGTTTCTCACAAAAAAGGATAAAATCTAAAAGCTAGAGTTTGTTGTTCTAAAAAATACTAGGGGTTGGATGGGTGAGGAGGAGGATGTAGATCACTAGGATTTTCTAAAATGAATGTCTCAAAATTTTGATGATTGGGCCAATCTAGGAAAAGAGGTTGGGGAAATTGAAATTTATATCAAGTCTCATAATGATTATATGATCTTGAGGAAGGAGTTTGCTAATCTCCATTGCATCTAGGATAATATTCTCTTCAATTTATAAGAGATAATTGAGTATAGTAAATAAACTATGAAGAATATGGCAGTGAACCGTAGGGAAAATAAGGGTGAGTGGGTGCTCACTTATTCTCCTTTGGAAATTCAATAATTTCCTAGGAATCCTAATTGGATTGACTATCAACCTCAAAGGTGAGTCAATTGTCAACAAGGAAGACCTAGGAAGGGTTCTTTTAAGCTTTGAGGGGTTCACCACCAATAAAAAGCTTGGAAAAGACAAGTAAGCATTCAACTCACAAAACATAGTAATGCAAGCTAAATGAATGATGCAAATGATGAAATTATGCAATAGAAAATTAGGGTGTGTACCTGGAAGTCCTGGAAATGTAATGGGGATTCAGGAAATGCAAAGAATATGTCAAAAAGTGCTATGGAGGACTAATATTCCCTTACTGTTGACTTAGTCCCACTGTTGTTTTTAATGGGAAAATGCAGAGTCTTCGAATGCCGGAATTGGATCTGAAAGAATTTCTAAAAAATAACCTTTGGAGGACTAAGATGAACTAGGTGGCGACTTATTCCTATTCTAAATTTTTGAAATCTCTGAATGTGGTCCTGAGGTCCAATGTATGCACTTCCTTCTTCTCAAAACTCAATTTTTGAATCTTCTGAATCTAGCTTGTAGGCGAGTTTTCTTGAAGATGACAACTATGTGATGAAATTTTTCAACATTTAACCTTTGCATTTCAAATGATCTTCAAGTCTTCAACCTAAATCTACAAACACAAAAACACAAGAGAAGAAAAACTTGTCGGTTGTTAGTAAATGAGGGTTTTCCTTGGTCAAACCCCTTGTTGGTAATTAAACCTTAAAATTAAATAAAATTGAGGGAAATGATGAATGAACAACATGCAATGTTACAACTCACCAAACCCTTGCTATGAAGTCTGAAAACTTGTGTGAAATGGCTAGCTTGAATGTAGATCTTGAATACAATGAATGATTGATAGTTATTGAGTTGAATTGCTTGCTTGAATCAAAAACCTACATCACAAATGTTAGCTCAAAAACTCACATGATGCCACAATCTCCTTGATATGATGCTTGAATCTTGATGATGGCTCCAAATGCTTGATGTATTGCTCTTGAATTCTCTTGTGAACTCAATTATGCTATGATGAACACTCTCACAAAAGACTTGGATTGAAACGAATGAACGCACCTTGTATTTATACTTATCTATGCTTAATATACTGAAATTACACCACGACAAGCCAACATATGAATTCATTAATTAAAGGAGGCCAAATCCTGCTATAATTTCAAATTAAATCTTAAAAAAAACTTAAGGGGTACTAAGACACCCTAGGTAAAGTCTTAGTCCCAAGTCTTGAAAACTTGGCACACAGACTCAAAAAAGGGGCCCATTTAAGGTTCCATTGGAAAGGGGGTCCCAAGACCTTTGGGGGACAAAGATGCCCAAGGTGGTGTCATAGTCTTGACCCAAAAATCAAGGACACTCAACCAGAATAATTAAATTATCATTTATCCATTGATGTTTGTCAAGACTTTCTAGAAAAAAGATATAGTTTATAAGGCTTGTGGATGCAAAATAGGACCAATTAAGACATAAATACAAATAAATAAAGAAAGGAGGGCCCAAACAAGTGTGAAAATGCAAGGGTATGCATTTTCCTACACTACATTTATCAACCACTTTAGTGAGAGGACAAAATTTCTTTAAACTCACACTAAAGTAGCCAACCACACAATCAAGAGGGTTCCAATGTAGAAATTCTAGTAAGATAGGATGAAAATAACCAAGAGGATGGCCAAGCCCCCAGGATCAAGATCCTATGGAAAACCAACATAAGCATAAAGGAACACACATGTGGATGATATATGAAGCCATAACCAGATTGCAAACATACACCATCAAAGAAAGGAAAAACAATAAAAAAAGGAAAAAAGGAAAAAATGCAACGAATCAAGCTTCAATTGGCCGTCCAATGCGGTGTGGAGTGGATCTAGGTTATTTTTCCAAAAAGGTTTACAAGTGGAATGTGTTGTCCACTATGCAAACAAAATGCATGCTCACAAGGGCTAGTGAAGCTAGTTGTTCACTAGGTGAGCCCCAAGAGGTCCATATCAAAGCCATACCCCCATGGCTATGATAAGGACAAAATGAAAATGCTTGCTCACAAGGGCTAGTGAAGCTAGTTGTTCACTAGGTGAGCCCCAGGAAACCATATTAAAGTCATACCTCCATGAATTTAATAAGGTACAAAAATGCACGCTCACAAGGGCTAGTGAAGCTAGTTGTTCACTAGGTGAGCCCCAGAAAACCATATTAAATCCATACTTCCATGAATTTAATAAGGTACAAAAATGCAAGACAATAAGAAAGAGGGATGTTCAAAGATATTTTTCTTAGTTTATGTGAGGTCTTAATATTAGAGGACATCATTCCTAATGTCTCCAAGAGAGGACCAATCAAAGGATAAAAGATTCACAACTTAGGGAATATAGTATGTCACATTACCACTAGGAGGACTGTAATATGCTAAGATAGATCAAGCTCTTAAAGGATATTACTCCCAATGTCACTACAAAGTTAAAAACACATCGCATGAATTAAGAAAATCACATCAAGGAATATGGAAATGCAAATCAAATCATGCCAAAGATAATGCCAAATTAATTCCAATGTATGCCCCCACTTTAAAGAAATTGCTAAACACCATGTTGTGAGAAATTACTTTAAAGTAGACAAACATGAAAAAGTAAAAGGAAAAGAGGGTTTCCAAAAACACATAAGAGATCAATGGATTCGGATTTAGTATTTGTCTTTGCTGCAATGATATTGGAGAGATCAAAATTGTCATAATTCCCTAAATACACATAGAACTAGAAGAATGACACAAAGAGAGCGAAAACAAAATGAAAAACCTTTTGGGTCAACATGGAAGAGACATTTGGTGTCTCGACACCTTGCGTCATCCCCAAAAGGAAAACACAAGACAAACATGAAAAAGAAAATATAAGGAAAATATTTTGGGTCAACATGGAAGAGACATAGGGTGTCTCGATGCCACACATCATCCCCAAAAGGTAAACACAAGACAAACATGCAAATGAAAGGTAAAGACCAATGAAAAGGAAAAATTAGATGACATATATAAGAATGTAGGTACGAATAGAGGAATGTAAAAAGAGAGGAAACATGAAACAAAACATCACAGGGGATCACATTATGCACATGCAATCACAAAAAAGAAAAAGAAAAAGGAAAGAAAAAAGACTAGTAAAGCACATACGAGTCAACCATCGAGCAGGTCATCCGCATCCCAGTCTTGGTAAGTATATGCAGAATGAAGATTACTCTAGAGAGGGAAAACATCAAGTGTTGTACTAGGATAATTACTAGGTTCCGCATGGTGCATTACTCGCAGTTGAGGAGGATCATCATGGTTGTTATCATTTAAGCTCATAGAAGAGGAAAATAACAAATTCAACTCATTATGCACTTGCTCATCAATTTTAGTTGTTTCTTCATCGTCATCCAAGTTAACCACAATACGAGGATGAATGATAATATCCATAGAAGGTGTTGTCCCTTGTTGTGTTGGAGACATAGGATCTATTTGTTTTGGTAATGTAGGAGGTTCATCATTTATTTCTTCTTTCAAATTTGGATTTAGATTTTCAATTTTATTCTCTTTTTTCATCTTGCGAGTAGTAGGATGATGTCTATGCCTATTCTCTCTATCATTTTGGTTCCTTTTATTAGTATTTTCAAGTTGTGTTTGTGTAGGAGCGGATTGGTTAACCATAGATTCCTTTTCTTCTTGTGAGGGAAGAACAGAAGGAACCATGGAAGGTTGTTCAACCACTTTCTCTTTGGCTTTATAAATTTTCTCAGGAAGTAGGTTAGGACTTGTGTGGTTTTCTCTTGGTCTCTTGTGGTAAATAGGTAAAGGATTTTTGATGGATTGGTCTTGGTTTGTTGGAAGGGCTTTAGGCTCAATATTGTTTTCTTCAAGTGGTGGATGTTCAAGCATGGGTGGAGGCAAATTCCCAAGGGATAATTTGGCTATGAATTTTGCTTTGAATTTTTCCTAGGATAGGAAAAGGAATTCCTCATAGGGTCTTATAGGTTCCATGGGCTCAGGCTAAAAATAATCTAAGGAGAAATTTCCACAGGAAGATGGAGGTCTAAAGACACTATGATTCACAATGAATATTTCATTGTCGATGAATAATTAAGCAGTTATGGACAATGAATGAGACCACATTCATGGAGTGAAGCCATTTGTAGCCTAACTTCACATGAAATTTATCTAAATTAGAGATTATAGAGAATGATACATTTCATTTTTTTGGTCCTACTTGTAAAGGGAGTATGATTGAGCCCATCATAGGATGAGCAAAACCATCATGTGTTTTAATCCATGCTTTCAGTTTATAATCATATCTATCTTGGGTAAGTTCATGCAAATATAATAGTTCTTTTGTGATCACATTCTCTCCATAGAAAAGATCAATTGAAATCCAATGAGTGGGGTTGTCTTTGATTCTGCTAGCTATGTAAAGAGGACCATCAGGTGCATTCTTTATTGTTTCTTCTGAAGAGAAAGTAATGTCAATGGGAATTTTTGTTTACTATTTACGAGGATCAATGTCAACCGCTCCTATCATTGTACTAATATGACTTTGGTCTTTAGCATCCATAGGAGTTTGTTCATCATCATCCATAGGATTTTATTCGTTATTGCTCATGTTATCATCATCCATAGGATTTTATTTGTTATTTCTCATGTTATCATCATCTATGTCAACATTCATTACAGTGGGCTTAGTTTCACTAGACTTAATAAATGAAATATTTTGGTTAGGCATGGGATTGGTAAAGATTTGCAAGTTTTGGTTATGAGGAGCTACAAACTTATTTCCTTTTCCATTCACGCCTTCAATTTGGATATGATTAGAATCAATGAGGTCTTGCACAATATGTTTTAGACGCTTGCGATGTTTTGTATCATGTCATTTTTTTTGGTGATATGCACAATAGGAAATGTGTCTAGAGTTTGGAGGTAACGACTTGCTAGGATCAAGAAATCGGATGGGAGTTAATGTAAGCATGTTCTTGTTTATTAGCTGAGTCATGATGTTTTGAAGTGTGTCAGGTAAGGGAGTAAATTGTCTTTGCAGATCCCCAAAGATATAAGCATTACTCTTCTTTATAGCAGCTACTTGGGTATCAACTTGTTGGGTAGGTTGGGATGTGGAGTTTAGTTGAAGGAAACTTTTTTTTTGTCTTCTAAAAGGCTGGTAGGTGTTTTGGTTTGAAGATTCAGATTTTTCAGAACAAGTATAGGGGGATTTAGGTTCATAACTACCTACAAATTTAGGTTCATCATGGTAAGCTTGTCTCATATCTTACTTTGTAAATTTTATAGGAACATCTTTTGAAGGTGAGAATCAAGAATCTTCACAATAATTTGGTAATAAAACGATTGGTAATGTGAAATAAATTCAATGACTTTTTCACCCTCATTCTGCTTACATCTCATCAAATAAACTAATGTCATTTTAGAAACCATATGCACTTGGAAATGGTTAATAAAGGCCTCAAAAATTTCATTAAATAAATGGATTGAGTTATACGGGAATGTAGAAAACCAATCCAATGCAATGTCTTTTAAGGATCGAGGGAAAATCTTAGCTCAAAGTTTGTCCTCAAGGATAAAGTCACTACACAAAGTAGTAAATGCATTAACATGATTATGTGAATCTCCCTTTCCTCCATATTTCTCAAACTTAGGGATCTCTATACCTTGTGGCACTGGAGTTCTCAATATCTCCAAATATAGTGGGTTTCTTTTGACATGGTATGAAGGTGGACCATTTTGGTTTTGATTTATGGTGGAAACTTGATGTTGAATGGATGAAAGGCTTTGTAGAAGGTGCTTAATGATAGGATCATTTCTTGTGGTTTGAGATGGAAGTGAATATGGTGGTGGTGTGTATGTGTTGGAAGGACCAATGAATGGATTGCTTACAAGAGGAGATATAAGATTAAATGCCATATAAGTATAAGGAGCACTAGTGGAGATGTTTGAGGTAGGAAGGATATTTGTAGTTGGTTGCATCATTGTGGTCACTTAACTATTGGTATAGGTGGTAATTGAGGTTATAGTTGAAGAGGGAGGAGTTTGATTTCGTCCTTGGCTTTGCACATTGTTTGAGGCTTGAAAAAAATTGCTGGTGGAAGGAAGGTGTTTTCCAAAGATTTGAGCTATGTTATGCACAACTTCTAGTACTTCATCACTTTCCATCATGTGGTGAATACTATCTATGGCAGGCATAAAAGTGTTTTAAATTTTTTTAGTAATCATGCTATCTTGTAATTGGGCTAATTCTTCATGCATTTTCATTATGTTTTCTTGAGGGATAGGATTAGGCATTATTTGAACACTCGACATAACACTTGTAGGTAAGGTAGGCATAGAAAAAGAGGTATCAAAGGTATGGTCCATACCTAGTGAACTAATACCAATACTAGGAGTAAGAGAGCTTGATAACCCAAGATCCACAATGAGTGTTTTATCGTGGGATGCCATGAGTTTCGCACTTCGTCTAACTAGAATATTATCAATAGGACACCAAGTAGTATAAATAATACAAGGGATAAACTAAAGAAACTGAAATGAACACAATATCATATGCTTGCAATTACACTTGAAACTAAAGAAATTGGAATAACAAAAATTCTACAAATTGATAAAGAAAACTGAAGGAAGCAAATAGAAGCACAAAAAATCACTTGCAAATCCTAAAAATAGGAAAGTCAAAGCCAATAGGGACTAATATTCCAATAAGCATGTCTTGGTCCTACTGGTGTGATTTTTAGGTTCTAGGGGCTGGAACAAATAGCAAACAACAGAGAGAGGATTCTAAGCTAGAAACCCTAAAAGGGACTAAGATGCCAGGAAGTGCATTGTATTCCTATCAGAGGATTTTATTAGAAAAAAAAAAATTCTAGATTGTCTACAATGTTCATAGGTTTCCTATTCAAGGATTTGGTGTTGGGAAACAAAAAACTATGCAAATGAATGAAAGAAAAATGAACTGGTGACAAGTAATTAAATTTAAAGTTGAATGCAATTTTTTCAATTTTGAATGTAACAAAAATGTTCCTAAATGTAATTAGGATGATGAACGATGCACTTTTCATTTTTTCAAAGAGATAAGATGATGCAAGAAAGGAAAAAATGCAACCTATATGCACTTTCACTAATGTAAATATGAGAAACCCTAGATGCACTTTCACTAAATATGAGAAAACCTGGATGTAATTTCACTAATGCAAGATGCAATGCAAGAATGAATGCAACCTAGATCTAGGATTTTAATGGACTCCAAATCAGAAAATGAATGCTCAAATATGTCGGGCTCACCAAAATGAACTGTGGGGAAAATAGGGGTGAGCGGGTGCTCACTTATTCTCCTTAGGTCATTCAATAATGTTATAGGAATCCTAATATGATTGAATATCAACTTGAAAGGTGAGTCAATTCTCAACAAGGAAGACCTAGGAAGGGTTATTTTAAGCTTTGAGGGGTTCACCACCAAGCAAAAGCTTGGAAAAGACAAGTAAGAATTCAACTTACAAAACCTAGTAATGCAAGCTAAATGAATGATGAAAATGATGAAATTATGCAACAAAAAGTTAAGGTATGTGTACCTGTAAGTTTTGGAAATGTAATGAGGATTCTAGAAATGTAAAAAAGCCATCAAAAACTATTATGGATGACTAAGATGAACTTACTATTGAATTAGTCTTGCTACTATTTTTTGGGGCAAATGGACAGTCTTCGGATGCCAGAACCGGATCAAAAAGAATTTCTAAAAAATAACCTCAGGAGGACTAAGACACCCTAGGTTGTGACTTAATCCCATTCTAAATTTTTGAAATATTCGAATGTGGTTCTAAGGTCGAGTGTCTACACTTCTTGCTTCTTAGATCTCAGGTTTTGAATCTTCTGAATCTAGCCTGTAGGTGAGTTTCCATGAAGATGACAACTTTGCAATGCAACTTTGCAACTTTTCACTTCAAATGATCTTCAAGTCTTCAACCTAAATCTGCAGACACAAACACACAAGTGTAAGTGCACCAATCTATGACACAATCTAGGTGCCAAATTGAAAAAACATTAAAAAAAACCCGAAATAAGCCATTTGGCGCATGCCAAATGGCTTAGTAGACATAAAAGTTAGAAATCGGGTTTCGAACCCTCATTTTGTCTTCAACCTGTGGTTTGAGAAAGAGGATTTTAGGTCTACAACTCGCACTCGCCAAATATCTTCCATTGTTTGCATCCTTAGCTTGCCATTTTCCACGAGGATGTTGCCAACATGTCAGAGAGGTCGAAGATTGCAAATAGGTATGTATTTTTATTCTATTTATTTTGAATTTGATTTAGAATGCAAATTTAAATAGGTTTTTATAATAAAACTTTGTTCTAATTCTTAGGGAATGAATCTCCACCATGAAACATTGAGAATTTACAATCACCCCCTCATGAAGAGCCTCCTATACAAGAAAAACCCAAAGCCCCTCCATCAATTCATAGGCATCCTCAAGAAACACAAGAAAATATTCAAAATAAAATTGAAAACAATAAAAGAGAAATTCAACAATTAATTACAAGATTAACTAAGCATGCCGAAACCCACCCTTATAGGACAGGGATTGTTGAATCATTGAAGTCAATTGTAACTCATGTAGGAGAAATGAGCGAGCAAATGATTTTTTGGTCAAATAAGAGGCATGAAATGGTGGTTTGTCATATGTAAATGTCAAAAAACTAAAAATTAGCAAAGCCAACTTGTGTGCCCTATTTATAGACCCGAAAACCAATGAACCTTTGTCTCATGCATGCAGGAGGCTCCCCATCCATTGGTGCCACCATGAGTTAATTAAAAACAAATTTTGGGAGTGGTGGTGGATGGTATTTGACCAACCTCCATGCAATAACCGTGAGGTACTGCAATAGTTTTTGAGGAAACTCTATTGCGAGTTTTTCATCAATAAAATTCCAAACTATTTTGACATCTTAGACTTTCAAGGTAGAGGTGGGGGCTCCAAACATGATAGACCTGTTGCACGAAGTAATCCACAACTGGCATCGAGAGCCTTGGGCAGACCCATGGTGGAGCATGTCGTTGTTCCTTCCATTGTTAAGGAAAATTTAGAGGTGGACACGCTGAAGTTGATTGACTCACTCCCCCAAACCATTTTACAGTGTATGAGTCCTCTATTAGAGCATCATGTGGAGGAGACGTGTAGGCCCCGAGATCCACCCAACCATTGTGGTGATTGTGGTGTTGTTTGCACCTATCATTATTAAAGTGTTCGTGATACAGCTACACAACCTACATCAGTTTCAGAGGTGATGGCTTTCATAGATGATATTCTGAATGATACATTTGGCATTGAGACTCAGGTAAAATTTAGCAAGTTATTTTAATATTGTTTATTAAATTATATTTTGAAATTTAAGAATAACTAAATTAGTAGAATTTTTATATGATGAATTTTTAGGGTCGCACTGTTCATGATGTATGCTCTATTCCTACAGACCCTTATACATTCTCGACGATGAGTCCACAAATACGCAACTAGTATTAAAGATATTATTATTTCATTTGAACAGTTGAATGTTATATTTGAATGTTTGTCTCATAACATGCTTTGGATTTCAAACAGTTTCCTAGTACACCTTCTTCCACCACACCTCATGTTTCATATCCTCAAACAATGTACACTCATGTAGCCTTTATTCATTAATGGTGTTGTAAATATATGTTATCTAGTTTTTGTAATTTTGCATATATACAAATCTAAAAAATTGATGAGAAACACAAACATTGCATTTGTATTCCTTGATCATGTCACATTATGTTCTCCTAATTCACTTTTTGTTCCTTTATTCCTTCCTAATCCCTTATGATTAACATTTAATAGTTCACCCTATTTTCCATGATCCCCTCCTAGCCCATCCCACTAATATCTTCTAGTCCATGCTATGTGTCTTTATGTCCTTCTACTCCCATCTTATTGTACCCATTATTATTTCACCCTAGATGTTCCATGATCCCCTATGTTCCTTTATATCATCCTATGTTCTAGGTCATATTTATCCATGTTTCATCCTAGATAACTCTTCTCTATTATTGCTATACAAAGGTCAAGTTCTCACTTCATGTACAATAGTCAAACCCTAGACACATCCTAATTCACCCTATGTTGCATTATTTCCTAATAATAACAGCCCATTAACCTCTAATTGTCCACCCTATATTTTTTTATCCCATCCTAGCCTGCATCCCATCAATCTATACTAGTCCATCCTATGTTCCATTAATCCCTTTGGTGTAGAGGCATCACTCTTTTCTATGTTTCTTCATTAAGTGTCTAATAGGAAAGGTGTATTAGGATGTTTTATTTGAGTCCTTGAGTCTTAATAAGGTCCAATGTGACCATTCTATTGTAATTAATCAACTTTGAGGGGCTTTTGTATTCATCTTGTAAGGTTTGCAAATCATGTGGAAGGAATTGTCAAAGTTGACAAGGGGTGTCAAGGTAGATAGGTTGATGTTTTCTTGAGTAATTCATGATTTATTATTTGAATAAGGTCTCATTAGACTATTTTTAATAGTTTAGATGTTTAAAAGGGTCTAGGAAACAATAAAGAGTCATAACTTGAAAGTGCCAAATTTGTGAGTTGCATAAATACAACAAATTTGTAATGCAATGATCATGAGAGGTTTAAAAAGTAGTTGTAATTCAGTTGGGAGTTTTTTTGATGAGGATAATCCTTTAAAAAGGCATGAAAACTCATTTTGTAACATTGGCTTGAAGTTTGAAGCATTGGCAATAAGAATATCTATGTTTTTCATCAAATTTCTGAGTTTTCT
Organism: Sequoiadendron giganteum; assembly: GCA_007115665.2. Classification (NCBI taxonomy): domain Eukaryota; kingdom Viridiplantae; phylum Streptophyta; class Pinopsida; order Cupressales; family Cupressaceae; genus Sequoiadendron; species Sequoiadendron giganteum. The sequence continues at coordinate 427,303,705 of CM021105.1, forward strand.
TGTCATTTACAAGCTTGTACGAGCCCGCATAGATTGATTGTGCCATATAAATAATTTTACTTTGTGGTGGCAGGTGTTAACAATATTTTGGAACAAGTTTGAGGGAGATCCATTTTGATTTGTGGTAAATATCCTTGTTTTCCAATGACAAGTTGATGACACACTGTTTGAGGGGTTTGTAACCAAACTCATGATTTAAGGGCCCTTACACCAAGTGTACCTACTATAACTAGTGTAATGGGACCTAGGGAGTTTGAGTAGTTTGTATTTTTCATGATTAGAGTTGTGGAGAAGGAACTAAGGAGATAAACCTACTGTCTTGATGAGTTTTATGAAGAAAAATACATGAAGATGGAGCCTTGAGTCTAGGGTTTGTGAGACCAAATTTATTTGAGGTATTTTTTCAAATAGTTTCATGCCATGTTTATGTTACCACATTTTTCATACATGTCTACCAAAGAATCTTGTCAAACAGTTCACTGCTTGGTTGCTATGGCTAAAAGCCTAAAACAAGTGATTTCGAACAAGCTATGGATGCTTTGAAAAAATATATCAAAAGCATAATAGTAAGAAATAGCATACAAAAGGTAGTGAATTGTTTGAAAAAATGCATAAAATAAATGTGGTGATGGAATACCATGACAAGCCACAGACAAGGTAGTGAACTAGTTCAAAAGATGCCTCAAATAAATGTGGTCTCATGGTGACAGAATGCCATGACAATAAAATTGCTTTTGATTGTCATGGCATTCCATCACCACAAGACCTCATTTTTTTGAGGCATTTTTTCAAAGATTTCACTACCTTTTCTATGCTACCACATTTTTCATACATGTCTATCAAAGCATTATATCAAACAGTTAATTTCCTTGCTCCTATGGATAAAACCCTAAAACATTGATGTAGTAGGGGAGGTCCTACAATATCACTAAACACAATCCCAATCATTAATCACAATCCTCAAGTAAAATCCTCATAGCTATGGATTCTCATGATAGTCCATCACCATGAGACCACGTTTCTTTGAGACATTTTTTTAAACAATTCACTGCCTTTTCTATGCTATGGCTAAAAGCCTAAAACAGGTGGTTTTATTAAAAATCTTATTCCCACAACTCATAACACCTTTTCAATGCATCAAACATGCTTAAACGAACCTGCACATGCTGAAAAGTCCCTCACAAACTACAACCCCAAAGGATTTCAACCATTTCCACTCTTAAATCACTGAATTTCACCAAAACTCATCAAATTATCAACTAGGGGATCACACCAAACCCCTCAAATCACCTCTCCTATTCTAGAAACCATGCACATATGTTCCCTACCCCTAATTATGCCATTCCACTAAGTTAAAATAGGATACAATGGGTGGAATGGCTAAAAAGTCATTTTTACACACTCAACTACTTGCAATTGACAACTTTTACCCCAAGCAAAAAAAACCACCACGGGAAAAGGCCTCCGAGATTGTGAAAACTGAGAGAGGTTATTGTAGAGGGGCCCAGCATGATCTCATAGGATCAGACGAGAATTTTATAAGCATCACGGTGTTTGAATATGAGCATGCTGAAGTTCACAGCCATTTTGCACTTTGGACCCTTAAGGGATCGATCCGGTTGAATGTAGCTCAGAGCAATTTCGTGTGTTTGGGTGCAAAAGAGGACCATGCCTAGCATAAAATTACCCACCGGGATGTGTTGGAACAATCCATTTGGTCACATGAGCTACAAAACGAAAGTTGCACCACTTTGCAACTTTCAACTACTTGCATTTGACAATTTTTTCCCCAAGAGAAAATTCGCCACCATAGTTAAATTACTCCAAGATGGAAAAAAATGAGAGGTTATTGTAGAGGGGCCCAATGTGATCTCGTAGGATTAGATGAGAAGTTTCTAATTGTCATAGTATTCGAGTAATAGCATTCTGAAGTTTGCAGCGTGTTTGGGTGTGAAAGAGGACCATGCCTAGTGTAAACATACCTATTTAGATGCGTTGGAATATTTTGTTTGGTCACACGAGCTGCAGAATGAAAGTTGCACCACTTTGCAACTTTCAACTACTTGCATTTGACAACTTTTTCCCCAATTGAAAACTCGCCACCACAGGAAAATTCCTCTGAGATAGTAAAAACTGAGAGAGTTTATTGTAGAGGGGCCCAACATGATCTTGTAGGATCAAAAAAGAATTTTCTAAGCGTCATAGTATCTGAGTAATAGCATGCTGAAGTTTGTAGCCATTTTGCACTTTGGACCCTTAAGGGATCGATCCAGTTGAATGTAGCTCAAAGTGATTTCACATGTTTGGGTGTGAAAGAAGACCATTCCTAGTGTAAAAATACCTATTTGGTCACATTGGACTAGTTCGTTTGGTCACACGAGCTACAGAATAAAAGTTGCACCACTTTTCAACTTTCAACTACTTGCATTTGATAACTTTTTCCCTAAGTGAAAATTCACCACCACAGGAAAATGCCTCCGAGATAGAAAGAACAGAGAGAGGTTATATTAGAGGGGTCCAACACAATCGTGTAGGATCAGACGAGAATTTTGTAAGCATCGCGGTATCCGAGTAATAGCATGCTGAACTTTCCAGCCATTTTGCACTTTGGACCCTTAAGGAATCAATCCGGTTGAGCATAGCTCGGAGTGACTCTACATGTTTGGGTATGAAAGAGGACCATGCCTAGTGTAAACATACCTATTTAGATGTGTTGGAATAGTCCGTTTGGTCACACGAGCTACAAAATGAAAGTTGCACCACTTTGCAACTTTTAACTACTTGCATTTGACACTTTTCCATCAAGTGAAAACTGGACACCATAGGAAAATGCCTCCGAGATAGAGAAACCGTGAGAGGTTATTGTAGAGGGGCCCAATTTGATCTCATAGGATCAGACAAAAATTTTTTAAGTGTCACGGTATCCGAGTAATAGCATGCTAAAGTTTGTAGCCATTTTGCACTTTGGACCTTTAAGGGATCGATCTGGTTGAACGTATCTTGGAGCGATTCCGTGTGTTTGGGTATAAAAGAGGACCATACCTAATGTAAACATACCTATTCAGATGTGTTGGAATAATTCATTTGGTCACACGAGCTGCACAATGAAAGTTGCACCACTTTGCAACTTTCAACTACTTGCATTTGATAACTTTTTCTCCAAGTGAAAATTCACCACCACAGGAAAATACCTCTGAGATAGAAAAAACCAAGAGAGGTTATTGTAGAGGGGCCCAACATGATCTTGTAGGATCAGAAAAGAAGTTTCAAAGCATCAAGGTATTCAAGTAATAGCATGTTGAAGTTTGCAACCATTTTGCACTTTGGACCCCTAAGGGATCGATTTGGTTGAACGTAGCTCGTAACGATTCCGCGTGTTTAGTTGAAAAAAAGGACTATTCCTAGCATAAAAATACCTATTCAAACATGTTGGAACAGTCCATTTGTTCACATGAGCTGTAGAACGAAATTTGCACCACTTTGCAACTTTCAACTACTTGCATTTGACAACTTTTTACCCAAGTGAAAATTTTCCACCACAAGAAAATGCCTCAAAGATAGAAAAAACCAAGAGAGGTTATTGTAGAGGGGCCCAACTAAATCTTGTAGGTTCAGATGATAAGTTTCTAAGCATCATGATATCCGAGTAATAGCATGCTTAATTTTGCAGCCATTTTGCACTTTGGACCCCTAAGGGATTGATTTGGTTGAATGTAGCTCAGAGCGATTCCGCGTGTTTGGGTGTGAAAGAGGACCATGCATAGCATAAAAATACCTATTCGAATGCATTGGAACAGTCTGCTTGGTTACACAAGCTTTAGAATGAAAGTTATACCACTTTGCAACTTTCAACTACTTGCATTTGACACTTTTTCCATCAAGTGAAAATTGGACACCACAGGAAAATGCCTTCGAGATAGAAAAAACCGAGAGAGGTTATTGTAGAGGGGCCCAACATGATCTCATAGGTTCAAATAGAGATTTTGTAAGTACCACGGTTTACAAGTAATACCCTTTCAAAGATTGTTTCCCTTTTGCACTTTGGACCCTTAAGGGATCGAGCTAGTTGAACGTATCTCATAGCGATTGTGCTCTCTTTTCAATGGAATTAGGTGGTAAGCAGAATTAACTCCATTTTAGTTTTGTTTTGGTTGGATTTTAAGTGATTTTGTGAATTTTAGAAGCCAATTACCGAGGATCGATCTATATACCCTATTTTAAGGGTTTTGAGTGTATTAAAATGTCATATTAAGCCTTCCACCCACTGTATGCTTCTATAACTCAATGAAAAGGCTTATTTAGGGTTATAAAACATGTGTGCAATTTTTTGTGCACAAGGGAGGAAAATAGAGGGTTTTTAGGTGATGTCGTAGATGTCAAATGGTGCATTTTTGAGTGGAAAATGGTGGTTTAGTGCTAGGGTTTGAAGAAATCTTTGGGGGTAGTGATATCTCTGAAAATTTTAAGCTTGTGCAGATATTTTTGAAGGTGTTTCAGGCTTTGGTTGGTTGTGGGAAGGTTTGGAGTATGGTTTTTCAATAAACCCTTGCCTACACCTCACCCTCAATATTTGATTATCTGATGGTGAATAGGTTGGTCAATAGGTTGTTGTGAGTCTTTTGATAATTCTTTTCCTTGAATAAGTTCAATTAAGACCATTAGGTATGTTTTAGGATGAGTTTTGGGTCTAGTCATAAAAAATGTGAAAATTTCAATCTTGCACTAGAAGTTGTGTTTGTAGCCTTTGAAGGAAAATTTGTGTATTTGTATGTGAGTATACAAGAATGGAGTTTTTTTGATGTAATAAGGATATTTCCAATCCATTTGTGTGGGTTTAGAGGTCATTATTTTTAGTCATTAGGTTGGAGGAGTCTAAAGTTGCAAATTTGTAAGTTGCTTAAAGCAGCAAATTTGAAATGCAACGGTTACTTGTTTTAAAAGTTGGTTTTTAGTTAGTTGAGAGTGTGGATCAGTTAGAGAAGGGTGTAAAGGACTATGTAAAGCCTTGAGAGGCTTGAATGAAGGTTTTTGTTGAACTTTTGGAGAATATATAATAAGAATTATTCACATTGTTCTCTATTTTTTTATTTTCGATGTAAATTTGTTGATCCCATGCTTGGTACGACCTGTGCTTTGTCTGTACCGCTGCAAGGTTGAAATGGTTTGGTAGAGGAGTGAGATGCTTCCTTTTGGTAATGGTTTGGTCCAATTCCATAAAGAATAGAGGGATTTATCATCATTCTTTTGGAACTGGTCAAAAACCCACAAAAATGCACACAACTCACCATTCCCTTTTGGTCAAGGCTTAATTCTTGGTGGAATGGCAGAGTTCATCATGTAATTTATGTTTGAAGAGGTTTTGGATAATGACAGGCAGCTTGGAGTGATTTCTTGTTTACCTTAGGCTTGGCATCCTCATGTGACAAGCCTAATTCTATGTAAGAAAGTTTGAGTTTGATGAGTTGTGAGTGGAATCTGTTCAGAGGGGTCATTCAATGGTGTTGAGATGTGTGTATTGATGTTGTAAGAACCATTTTCATGGCTTAGGGGAGTTGGGGAGTGCCTACGTACCTTGGTTCTTGTTTGGAACATCCTCATTAGGTCCCCTTGTGGCGTTGTAGATTGGTCCATAGTAGTTGTTTTGTTGAATGTAAAATCCTAAGGTCTTGGGGGTTTGAAGAGGCCTGCATAAGGGGTTTGAAACCTATGTCAATTGTCTGGTTCTTGCCTCCAACCAGTTTTATTGCTGATTTTCCTAGCTGACAGGGTACATGGAAGTTAAGGCCTAATGTTGTTTTGAATAGTCATTGGTTGTTGCTAAAGTGCAAAGTCCTATTGGTGGGTGTTGATCAGTCAAGTAAGGGATGTTCAAGATATTCCCAAGCCTCTAATCATGTCTGGTCTAATGGACTCCATGGTCAGGAAGTTGAGGTACCCTATTGAGTCAAGTGAGTGTTGATGTCTTAGTGGGCATATTTGAGAGAATTTGTGTCAAATCACATCTTGGTTGATCCACTATGCATCAGGAGGTGTGCATACCATTTTTTCATGATGCCCTAGGTGGCATTTGGGGTGTTTTTACATGAAAAAGTGAGGTTGGACAGCATTTTTTTCAAGTTTTTAGCAAGTTTCTCCAAATGATTCTTAGGTGTAATTGAGGTAGGTTAGAGATTACCTAGTTGCATCAATTTCTATGAGGCATACACTACCCCTACCTTGTCAACCCTTCAGATTTGGCAAGTCGGTGAGCTCTTGGTGCATGAGCACCTTTTGCATTGAAGCCTCCATGAGGCCTATTTGTAAATAAATTCTTATATTTCATACAATAATTTCTTCCAAGATCATTTTCAATGTATTTAAGTCATTTGAAGGGTGTTTGGTTAGGTTGTATGGTCATTGATGTTAATTTATCAAATTTTGTCATATTTGCAAAAAGATGTAAAATGGCTAGTAAAGGGATATGAAGAGTCAATATTAGGTAAAATTCATATGTTGAGTTTGTAATGTCCTAAGAGACCATCTTAAATATAATTTAGAGTTCTAGAAAGGGTCAAGTTGCAAAATGTGCAAATCATAAAATGTTCTCAATATGCAAAATTGGCAAAAAGGTAAAATATGGAAGTTCAAGAGTCAAGTAGGTGAAAAGTTAGTTTTGGTTGATTGGTTGGAGTTATTTAAGGTTGAAAAAGCTTTAAATTGATTGAGAACCTTGAGCAAGAGGTCAAGGGAATTTAAATAATGAAGAATCAATAATGGAGCCTTGTTTTTATATGCAAAATTCTGAGTTTTACTAGTAAAATATTGTTGTAGGTTGTTGTACGGCCTTGTACGGTCAAATTCTTGATGGAAAGTCATTGGATTTGATGGTGAAATAAATATAGATCAATTTGGTTTTTTTCTCATTAAATTTCATTAAGTTTTTCTCAAGATATTGCAAATTTACTCTAGGTGGTTAAGTTCAGATTTTAAGAGGGCAGCAAGCAATTAAAATTCAATATCTTTTGATTTCTTGAACTAAATCTCGTAAAAATTGGTGTGAAAGTCTGTTTTAAGGTTATAATTTATTTCTCAAATTTTTCTTTGATTTTGGAGAAGATTTGGATGAGTTTTGAAGCCCTAGACTGTTCTAGTGCATTTTTAGTGAAATAATGTATGAAATTGGTGGTTTAAGGTAGTGTTTTGTTGAAATAACTTTAAATGTGGATGGATGAAGGTCTAGATTGCATATACAGGAATATCTAAACATTTTTTGAGTAGTGGCTAAGATTTTGAAGGTTTTTAAAGTTGTTTTCTATCAAACCCTCATTCTTTTTGCATTGTTAAAGCCTAGGAACTAGGGTTCTATTGTTGGATGCTTATTTGGGCCTTTAAGCCCCTAAGTGTTGGCGAATCCTAAGTTTTAAAACATGTTAAAAGAATTTTTGAGGCCATATATAGTTTTGGAGTTGATTCTTGGTGGTCCCTTTGTAATTTTGGGCTAATTTGATGCATTTTTCAACAGGTAGGCTATTGGTTCACACATATTTTACAAAACAAGTGTATCTGATTTTTGGATATGTTAAAATTGGCCAAAATGGTTTGCTAAAAATTTGTTGGCCCAGGTCTGGAAGGATCTAAATAAGAAGTTACACTCGATTGAGGTTTTGGAATCCTACTTGAAATTTGATGCCTAGATTGCTAGAATGAGCAATACTGTGTAAATAGTGATTTGATTGATGACATGTTTAAATGATGTTAGTAAATATGTCTCAGTGCTTGGGAGAAGTTTAGAAGGCTAACTTGATGATTTGATGTGTTTGAGAAATTTGGAATCATGGTGCTATTGGTGATTGGATGATTGAGTTGAATTGTGAATCCACTGACTCTGCATCAACTCACTAGCTTGCCAAGCTCACTGGCTTGCCAATTTGGTAGGATTGACAAGGTAGGTGGAGTAGGAGCACCTAGGCACCTAGTCACAAATCTCCATGTTTGATGGTTAGAATGCACCCTTGCATTAAAAATGTGTCAATAAGTGAGTTTGCAAGCCTCAAAGGCAACATGAAAGATTGTATCTCAATGAAATGATGGATTCATTAGTTTAGTTAGTAGGAAAAGTGATAAAAGTTGCAAATTTGTGAGTTGCATAATGCAACAAATTCATAATTGCAAAGGTTATGTGTTTTGAAAATTTGGTTTCTTGTTTGTTAGGGGCATTGATCAGTTAGAGGAGGATGATAAATTATATGTAAATCCTAAAGAGGCTCAATTTGTGGTTGTTGGAGTGGAGGGAAAAGAATAAAGCTTATAAATTACTTTGTTTTCTCATAGTTTTACTGATTTTTTTGAGTTCCCTACCTGTGTACAGGATGAATAGGTCTTATATGTATTTAATTCCATTTATAAATAGTAGATAAATTTTCTAAATTGTGTTTGGTTCCTTGGGAAGGTTTTGTTTAATATTTTAGTTCCTTAATTCATCAAATTGCTCCTACCAGGTTCCTGAACAGCCTTAAGGGTTTGGGGTTATTCTAATGGCATAACCATCATCCCACCTACTATAATCAAATTTAACTTGGTGGGATGATGTATTTGAGTGTAGGTAATGTTACTTTAGGAGTAGGAGGCGTGGAAGGATGATCCCTTGGGTTGAAGAATGAAAGGAATGGTTGGAGGTGTGTGTTTTCCCTTGGAAATTGGTGGGTCGGACCTATGGAATGAATAAGCCATATTGTTAATGGTTAAGTGAGTGTTACTTAAGCATGGGTGGACCTATTGAAATATGTATGAGTAGTATGATTGGGTAGGAATGGCTGGGAAGGTGAAGATTCAATAATGGTACCCTAAAACCCTAGTTATTCAGGCTACAACGAGGGTTTTTGCATTGGAGGCTTGTTTGTGCATTTGGGGTCAGGAGACTTGGAAAATATTTGGTTTGGGAACTTGAGTCAAGAATTTTTCTACGTCAGAAGGTTTGGTGTGGAAATCTAAAGGTAGTGTCTTAGTAAAAATGGCCTAATTTGAGGCTTAAAATTGTGAAAGTCCAATTTTGAGGCGCTTGGTCCTAAGAAGGTGTATATGATTTTCTTGTATGTTGTGTATCTCTGAGAAGGGTATTTGAATATATGATTATTTTCCTAAGTTTTTTGGAAAATTTTGGCCAAAATTCTAAAAAACCGGTTTCCAACTACTACAAGGGAAACATATGTCAATAGGTGAGTTTTGAGGAATTCAATGAAACTACCTTGGGGATTGTGCAAAGTTGATTTAATTATCATTTCTTGGATGTTGACAATCTATGTAGGGTCCTTGTTGAGTTTGAAGCTATTTTACAAGGTTGAGTTAATTGAAATTTGATGTCTTGATTTGCATATTTGAGAGAAGTTGTGTCAATTTGTGTCTTGGGTTACCACCACCTCTGGAACAATAGGGGCAATAAAATATGCCTTTCTAAAATTATATTAGACATTATTTCATTCTTCCTCATAAATCCACATGTTTTTCCTTGAAGAAAACTTTAAATGCAAACCATGAAGCATTACAACTAATTTTAAATGTAATATACACATTTAATTGAGGTATATATTAAGGACTATACACATTTGCATGTATTAATTTCTCATAATTTTTGTATATCAAAAAATACACTAAGTCAATGACAAATATTACAATAATGATGGAAGAACATCTTGAAAATCATCCCATTTGTCAATACTTGTAGCAATACATGCAAGGAAATAATCCTCCCATTTGGAGCACAGATCATGAAATATATTGTACTTGAGAATAAACAAAAGGAGTTGCTGCCCAGTTTCATTTCTCAATTCCACCTCAGTTGGACCAGTTATTTGCATTCCAAGATGCTTCAAAACATGTACATCCCCTCCTCCCTATGAAACACATGAGTAGTAGCCTCTCTATGGTTGTGTAGCATCATAGGAATTTGGTCCACAAAAAACCTACAAAAGCCTATCAATCTTAGACATGGACTCACATAAAAATCATTAAAAGAGCAATAACTAAATAATGTTAGTCATACACCTGACGAGACCACTATCACCTTCATGCATGCTAGATAAGGAGGTCGATTGAAGGTCCTACAATGGTTATGTTCCCCTTCTCTACTTTCTCATCTCTTGATGATCCTACATATAAATTTCAAATATATTACTGACATAATTAGCATAAAACATGTAGCATATAAGAATCTGATAAATCTACGAGATGGAAAAGAAAGAGAAGATTGACAACCAGAAAATGCACTAGCAACTGATGTTTCTCATACCATTGAACACTTGCACCACCAACCGATGTTGTTATTTTCTTATAAACTTTGACAAACTTTAGTATTACCTATAGTCACAATTAGAAAAGGATTAATGACAGTCGTATATGCATATGACATCAAACAATAATGGTGAAAAATCCTGATTACAAGGTGTTGGTTCAAAAGAGTGATCAATAACATGACTACAAAAATTCAATGTGCATACTTAGAAATCAATCTAGGGAACCATCTGGGTCTTCTCTACTCTTTACTGTGTCAAGTATTGCCTCGTGGTCAAACTCATGCACTTTGCACAAGTTCTTGTTCACAGGTCTGCCCTTATATTTGATCAAATGAACGTTGGTGGCAATGACAAGGTTCAAGTAGTGAAGAATCTTCTGATGCATCTCAAAGTCCTCAAACAACCAAACTGCAACATTCTTAATCGGATACCTTTGAAGCCATGTTCTAGTAACAACCACCAAACCTGTAGGATATTCTATTTTTCTCCATCTATAACTGGGGCCTCCAGTTTATTTTTTCCCTTGATACAATGGCACATGTCATAATTTGTACCCTCTTGATTATCTTCATCTGCAATCATCACATAAACGTGCCCTGCATTGATATGTTCATCTTGTTAGATGTATTTACTGAGCAACATAATAAAACCTGTAAGTAAGATATATTACCTAGTTCTATTAGGTCTGATACATGATCAAAGTCAATGGATGATTGCATCTTTGTGATTTGTAGAGTCGCCAGGAGCTAATAAGTGTCAAGTGGGGTTAGAATTCTTACAGACCATTCATCAACCCACTTTGTTGACTCACAATCATTCCATTCTTGAAGTGTACATGCAAAAAAAAATCATTCCATCTTTCATGTATGGATAGTCCATGTACCTACATTGGAACTTCTAAAAGAGTGTAGCTCGCTCGATCCTATTAGTGTACAACAATCCTCATATTTTGCAATCTTAGTATCATCTACTAAATGAAAAAATCTATGAACTAAAGAATTACCTTCACTACCTTGACCCATTGCACCATTGCACCACTGAACAATTGATCTTGCATTTGTCAACTTTACATTGTTTGTGTACTTTAACTCTTCTCTTGATAGGGATCATTTGATTCATGCACCTACTCCATCATGCTCCCCCTTTCCATGCCAGACCTCTGAGAAGTTCCACATATGTTGAACACCACTAATCCTATGCATCCTGCTCACCTAGTAAAAAAATTTGGCATTCTTGAATTGCGATGTACAATTATCTAACCATATGATATGTTGACTAAATGATATGCCCCTACTATCTAGATCAGCATAGAACATATGAAAGTGACCTTGCACAAACTTTGGAGAATGTGTGCGATCATCACTAATGTAAAAGTGATACTCCCTCAATACTTTCCTATTTTCCTTTGTACTATCATTTGCATGAATGAATGCTATATGCACAAATATAGCAACTTGTGTGGAGTTGTAGTACTATGATTGCACCTCATTCTTTGGTTGTAGTGTGTATTTCTTAGTGAAGTCGACAACTGAAATGATATGACAAAGTGGAAATGTGTCCATGCATAACTTGAACTGTGAGTCCAACCATTGTGCTCTGTGTGTATTCCTTGCATACTCATGGACCACCTGATCATGGAAAATGCCCATAAACTGATACATTGGAATCTTATCACTAACCAATTCACATTTCTTTGCTTCTTTACCATCTTTTAGACTATATGTCATTGTCTTATATTTGCCAAATTCCACAATTTTGTCTCCAATTGTGTGTGTACTAGCCATGTGTTTCCAAATTGGAAAATGTTGCATGCCACCACAATGATCACATGTGCCATCCAAACATGAATTTTTGTAAAACAATTGCCCATCCTCTCTTTCACATAAAATGGAAGACAAAAATTTCCTTGACGATTTAGGTGGAGGCATTATGTTACATTCCTGCAAAACATTATCAGTATGCATATCTACACATATACATCGATAAACATCATAATGGTTAGAAAACTCAATATGAACCCTACAACAACAAGTAGTGCATGTGTGATTTATTTTCACATAAAAAGGATTTAGCATTTCAAAATACCTTTGACATATTTTAATTTTAGGAAACTTCTATAGAAAATCAGAAAAAATTGGGTTTGAGTGGTATCCAAATAATGCATTGGATGTGGCTCATGGATTTTACTACCAATTATCCTTCTTACAACATCTCTTTGATTAGGAGAGGTCCTTGTGTTATCCTTCCAATAATTCACTATTAAAGATCTCAAGCCTTGAGCAATTCGTGTATCTTTCCATGGCACTCTACCCGAGAATGCCCATAACTCATTGCTATTTGGATCCTCCACTCTTTCACACCTTCCTTTGGATCTCATTAGAGATGATCTACTTATTTTCAAAGACTTAGTTTCCTTTGTAAGGTTCACCTTTTTCCTTGTTTGACTGCTTAATAGTGTTGTTGTCATCACACGCCATGTGGCACAACTATCCTTCGTGTGTGAGGTAAAACCCACGCTCTCGTATGCACTCATCAAGTTATTTACAATGGAATTTTCACTTGAGTCATTCGAAACTCTTATCCCAAGAGCCTTCATGGTGGGCCTAAATTTGAGTTGCCCCATCATTTCAACAAATAGTTGGCATCTTCCACTCTCACTTAGCTTCGCAAAAAATAAACTCCATATCCTCTGTGCATATCTTTGACATGTACATTTTGGAATATTATTAGGCATCCATTTCAAAACATTGGAATCAATTTCAATCAAAACTGTAGGTTTTCTAAGAAAAACTCTAGGAGGAGTTCTCAAATGTAAATTTGTGTCAACATTAGGAAGGTCAAAAACATCGGGGATAGATCGTGTACCTTCAATCGGAGGTGTATTTGATGACATACCTTAAGATTGACATGTAAAATATGCTGTACCTCCATCTTGAGATGTCGTTTATGGAGTGCCTTCAAATAGAGATGTTTTTGTTGGTGTACTTTCAAAACGCAATGTTGTTGATGGTGTGTCTTCAATTGGAGATGTGATTTCCGATGTACCTAGAAAACCACATGTTATTGCTGATGTGTCTTCAACTAGAGATGTGCATTGAGCTTCACCTATGGTTGATGATGTGCCCCCAACTTTGGTATCCATTCCTGTTCTTCCATGAACTTTCCTCATTTGTGCCCTTTGTTTTGCCAATTTGACGTATTTCTTAGATTGCATGGAAATTTTTGGCTGTATGGGCTGCAATTCCTTTGCTTCACAAGCTACATTTTTTGATTCTCTTCTCCTTTCATTTTTAACTGCAAGTTCTTCTAGTGTTAGAGGCTTTTTTCATTTCCTTGGCATGACCTTGAATTCTACATGTTCACAAACACACATAAAAAACAAGTAAGTAATGCATTTTACGAAAATATTGATATCATTGATTATATTGCATTAAATATGAAATGCACCAAAGCATTTTATGAAAGAAGGCAGCAAGCTATTTGGAATTATCAAACATGTTTATTCTAAACAACATTTTTCATACATGATGTAGTTAGATGTCTGTAGGGTTAGATTTTAGAGTAGGGATTTTGAGTGTGTTTGAAGAGTTGGAAAAGTAGCTAGAGGCTGATGTAGTACATGTAGGGATCCACAATGGACTTGTTCAAAGATTTAGAGGAAGGCTCTTAATAGACTTACACACAACTTGATCACTTAACTTACCAAGAAACACCATTTTTGATGGAGAGAGGGGTGGAAACCATTCAATACACCAAATCATTGAGAATCAATCAGATTCCAAAGCAAAATCAGATGTTCAACTGAAAATCCCAACTTCTACCAAGCTTTCCCTTGTAGCATAGGTAACCCGATTCAAGGGCCTTTTCACCAATATTTTCTAAAAATTTTGACAAACTCGGGGATGATTAAGAAACCCATTTGCAAGTTATAAAACATAGGTAAACCCCAGCATCAACTCCTTTGGACCAACATTGACCCACCTTGGAAAAGGCTATTCAATTGGCCTAATTTACAAAGAGAGTACCTTTTAAACACTAGATATTCACTAAAAATCCTCAAAAAGAAGTATGTTATGTGTCAAAACCTCCAATTTCCTGATTTGTTTCCAGGTCCAAGACCTCTAGACCCCTAATACACCAAACCCTCAATTTCAAGCAAAATACTTAGGGTTTTAATGAAACTCCTATCTCCCAGACCTGCCAGACCCATACAAAGCACCAAACACACTTACCAGACCCTACACATTGTGAATAATACATGACATGGACAGTCCTTCCCACATTTTGTCAAAACGCCACTTGAAGCCCTCATTTTCACCATGAAAATACCTTGCTACAATCCTAGAACATCATTCCAAGCACCCAACATTGACCCCACAACATTTTAAATAGGTTATGCATGTATTTTACAAGTTAGAGAACCCATTCCACAAGTTACAGTAGGCACAAAAAGTGGAATGGGTCGAATTACATCATGAAACCCTTCAATCCAAGAACACTGTGAAAGTAGGTAGCAACAGTAAAAACAAGATATATTTCGCTATACAAAGAGTTAAAACCTCTAAATAGGTGTAAATGAAAGATAATTCATTAATCTACAACATCCAACTCGTTTCAAATAATTTTAGAGTTCATAAAGGTTGTACAACAATAATAAAAGTGAGATAAACCAACTTAAGTGATTGTGAATTAGTCAGTTGAGCATTAAATTGAGGTTTTTGAGAATCTTGTGTTTATTGTCTCAAAACCAAATTTTTGATTTTCAATGAATTCATGAAGAATATGAATTCAAAGAACATTTTGTAATGATATATCTTATAATTATTCACTATTTCTTTGGTAATGAGGTAACTTAGAAAGACAATAAGCATTCTCAATTGCACAAAATTTTCCTTTTTAAAAAATTTATTAGAAAGGTAAATGGTATGAATGAATGGAAACTTGCATTAAAAACTATGTCAACTCACTTGAATTTATCTAAGTACATGTTCAATGAAAGTGATTTTTTTATGAAACAAAAAAAATAATGGACACTTGCATTAACATTGATGGAACCTATTAGGTTTTCCAAATTAATTGAAAATTAAAGTTTTCCAAATTAGTTGAAAATAAAATGAAATAGAGTGAATTCCACTAGCCATGCTGGAAATGGACTACTATATGCAATGCAAATAGAATTCATAGGTAAATTTGTGTCAATTAAATGTCATGTTTTTCATTTTTTTGTTCTTCAAACTCATAAAAATTAAATTTTTTTATGCAAATCCCATCTAATTCAATGTTGAACTCTATGTCCAATTTTTATGATTAATAAAATCATTAAATAAAGGGAGAGATTCCATAGAGACAAAGAGAGTAACACTCAAGATAGAGAGAGAGGTGATAGGAATGAGAGAGATTAGTCTAGGTAGTGTGGTAGTGATTGAGACCTAAGAGCGATGGAGACATGAGAGGGATAGAGAGTTATCCAGTAACAATGGGGTAAAATACCTGACAATGGGAGAGGGGTTGGGAGGGATGAGACCCGAGAGATAAAAAAAGACCAAAGGGGGAGAGAGAAAGAGGGAGTGTGGGAGAAGGGGTTGGAGTGAAATATATTTGTCTAGGTAGGGTGGGAGGTAAGTGAGGCTTGACAAAGAGGGACTATGAGAGAGGGAATTGGAGTGACAAAAATTAGTCTAGGTAGCAAGGGAGGGAGTGAGACACGAGAGAGAGACTTGAGAGGGAGAGATTTATTCAATTATGGTGGGGGAGAAGACCTAAGAGAGGGAGTGGGAGAGAGAGGGAGTGGGACCCTTAAACTATAAACTTTATACCATTAGCCCTTTATCCCTAAACTCTAAACCCCTTAAACCACCCTTAACCCTTAACCCTCTACCCTCAACCCTCAACCCCCCCTCTCTCTCTCAACCCTACACAATTCACCCTTAAATCGTAAATCATAATCCTTAAACCCTAAACCCTCTACCCTTAACCCTTAATATGTAAACCCTAAACCCTAAACCCTCTACCCTCAACCCTCAACCTTTAAACCCTAAACCGTCTACCTTCTACCCTTAACCAGGTTAAACCTTAAACCCTTAAACCCTTAAACCCTCTACCCTTAAATTGTAAACCCTAAATCCCTAAACCCTCTACCCTCTACCCTTAACCCTCTACTCTTTACCCTCTACCCTCTACACTCTACCCTCTACCCTCTTCCCTCTACCCTCAACACCCCCCTCTCTCTCTCAACCCTACACCATCTACCCTTAAACCATAAATTGTAATCCCTAAACCCTAAACCCTCTACCCTTAACCCTTAATCTGTAAACCCTAAACCCTCTACCCTCTACCCTCTACCCTCAACCCTCTACCCTCTACCCTCAACCCTCAACCCTCTACCCTTAACCAGGTTAAACCCTAAACCCTTAAACCCTAAATCTCTAGACCCTCTACCCTCAACCCTCAACCCTTAAACCCTCAACCCTCTGCCCTCTACCCTTAACCAAGTTAAACCCTAAACCCTTAAACCCTCTACCCTTAAACTATAAACCCTAAATCCCTAAACCCTCTACCCTCAACACCCCCCTCTCTCTCTCAACCCTACACCATCTACCCTTAAACCATAAATCGTAATCCCTAAACCCTAATCCCTCTACCCTTAACCCTTAATATATAAACCCTAAACCCTAAACCCTCTACCCTCTACCCTCTACCCTCTACCCTCAACCCTTAAACCCTAAACCCTCAACCCTTAACCCTTAAACCCTCTACCCTTAAACTATAAACCATAAATCCCTAAACCCTCTACTTGAGAGAGAGAGGGAGAAGTGGTGGGAGGGACATCCTTGAGAGAGAGGGGGAGGGAGAGGGAGAGAGATAGAGGGAGTGAGAGAGGGAGGAAGTGGAAGAGAGATAAAGGGAGTGACTATGAGAGGGAGAGGGGTAGGAGGGGGAGACTTGACAAAGAGAGAGAGAGGGAGAGGGGTAGGATGGAGATACTTGAGAGAGAGAGGGAGAGGGAGTGGGAGGGAGAGATCTAAGAGAGAGGGAGAGATACAAAGTGGGAGAGAGATAGAGAGAGTGAGAGAGAGTGGGAGTGGGAGAGAGAGAGAGGGTGAGGGAGAGGGGGTGGGAGGGATAAACCTAAGAGAGAGTGAGAGGGAGAGAGGGAGGGAGGGAGACATAGTGGGAGAGAGGAGGTGGGAAGGAGAAACCTAAGAGAGTAGGAGAGGGAGAGAGTGGTGGATAGAGGGATGGGAGAGATACAAGGAGTGAGAGAGAGAGACTTGAGAGATGGAGATGGGGTGGGAGGGAGAGGGAGTACTTAGGATAGAGGGATTGGAGAGAGATGGAGGGAGTGAGAGAGATAGAGATAGAGGGGGTGGGGGGAGATACCCGAGAGAGAGGGAGAGAGAGTGGGAGGGAGAGAGATAGAAGGAGTGAAAGACAAAGAGAGAGGATATAGGAGAGAGATAGAGGGAGTGAGTGAGAGAGACAAAGAGATACCTGACAGAGGGAGAGGGGGTAGAATGGAGAGACTTGAGAGAGAGAGGGAGAGAGAGACTTGAGAGAGATGGAGAGGGAGAGAGTGGGAGAGAGATATAGGGTGAGAGAGAGAGAGGGAATTGAGAGAGAGAGGGCGATGTGGTGGGAGGGAGAAACTTGAGAGAAATGGAGAGGTATATGGAGAGAGATAGAGGGAGTGAGATAGTGAGAGAGTGGAAGAGAGACAGAGGGAGTGACTGTGAGAGGGAGAGGGGGTAGGAGGGGGAGACTTGACAAAGAGAGAG
>CM021105.1:427321847-427510471 GCA_007115665.2 Sequoiadendron giganteum
GGGGTAGGAGGGGAAGACTTGACAAAGAGAGAGAAAGGGAGAGGGTGTGGGAGGGATAGACTTGAGAGAGAGGGAGAGAGACAAAGTGGGAGAGAGATAGATAGAGTGAGAGAGAGAGGGAGTGGGAGAGAGAGAGAGAGGGGAGAGGGAGAGGGGGTGGGAGGGAGAAACTTAAGAAAGAGGGAGATGGAGAGAAGGTGGGAGGGAGACACCTGAGAGAGAAGGAGAGGGAGACAAAGTGGGAGAGAGGAGGTGGGAATGAGAGACCTAAGAGAGTAGGAGAGGGAGGGAGTGGGGGATAGAGGGATGGGAGAGATAGAAGGAATGAGAGAGAGAGACTTGAGAGATGGAGAGGGGGTGGGAGGGAGAGGGAGTAATCGGGGGAGAGGGATTACTCAGGATAGAGGGATTGGAGAGAGATGGAGGGAGTAAGAGAGGGATAGAGAGAGAGAGGGGGTGGGGAGAGTATGACCTGCTTTGGATGTGTTAATTGACAAGATTTGCCAAATTTCCTCATATTTTTGTCTATGCCCCTCGTCTCATTCGCATGTCTTTCAATGCAAATATATAAGGAAAAACATGATAGAATTAACCTCTCTCTTAGCTATCTAAATATATAATTCTTTTTTAATTTTGATTTAGTTAAGGTTTTGATCCATGACTCCTTTTGTAAATGCCTCTATTTTTTGTCAAAAACCAACATGTGCTAGTTTTAGGATAGATTTTTACTCGTTCATCGAAACATGAAATCACAAATGTTAGCTCAAAAACACAGATGACACCACAACAAGCCAACATATGAATTCATTAATTAAAGGAGGCCAAATCCCACCAGAATTTGAAATTAAATCCTGAAAAAAACTTAAGGGGGACTAAGATGCCCTAGGTGGCATCTTAGTCCCAATTCTTGAAAACTTCGGGCACAGACTCCAAAAAGGGGCCCATTTAAGGTTTCATTGAAAAGGGGGTCCCAAGTCCTTTGGGGGACAAAGACGCCCTAGGTGGCATCTTAGTCCCGACCCAAAAATTAGGGACACTCAGCCATAATCATTAAATTATCATTTATCCATTGATGTTTGTCAGGATTTTCCAAAAGAAAAATAGTTTACATGGCTTGTGGATGCAAAATAGGACCGATTAAGACAGAAATAAAGATAAACAAAGCAAGGCGGGCCCCAAAAAGTATGAAAATGAAAGGGTATGCATTTTTCTATACTACATTTAGCCCCCACTTTAGTGAGAGGATGAACTTGCTTCAAACTCATACTAAAGTAGCCAACCATGCAATCAAGAGGGGTTCCAATGTACAAATGCTAGTAAGATAGGATGACAATAACCAAGAGGGTGGTCAAGCCCTAGGATAAAGATCCTATGACAAACCAACATAAGCACAAAGGAACACACATGTAGATGATAAATGAATCCATAACCAGATCATAAACATACACCATCAAAGAAAGGAAAAACAACAACAAAAAAGGAAAAAAGAAAAAAATGCAATGGATCAAGCTTTGGTTGGTTGTCCAACACGCTATGGAATGTGTCTAGGCTATTTGTCCAAAAATGTTTACAAGTGGAACACACTGTCCACTATGCAAACAAAATGCATGCTCACAAGAGCTAGTGAAGCTAATTGTTCACTGGGTGAGCCCCAAGAGGTCTATATCAAAGCCATACCCCCATGGTTATGATAAGGACAAAAAGAAAATGCTCGCTCACAAGGGCTATTGAAGCTAGTTGTTCACAAGGTGAGTGCCAAGAAACCATATTAAAGGCATACCTCCATGACTTTAATAAGGTACAAAAATGCACACTCACAAGGGCTAGTGAAGCTAGTTATTCCTTAGGTGAGCCCGAGGAAACCATATTAAAGCCATACCTCCATGACTTTAATAAGGCAGAAAAAAGCAACACAATAGGAAAGAGGGATATTCAAAGGGATTTTTCTTAGTTCATACGTGAGGTCTTAATCTTAGAGTACATTGTTCCTAATGTCTCCAAGAGAGGACCAATCAAAGGATAAAAGATTCACAACTTAGGGAATGCAGTATGTCGCATTACCACTAAGAGGAATGCAGTATGCTAAGATAGATCACACTCTTGAAGGAAATTACTCCCAAGGTCAGTACAAAGTAAAAAACACATCACATGAAGTAAGAAAATCACATAAAGGAACATGAAAATGCAAATGAAATCATGCCAAAGATAATGCCAAAATAATTCCAATGTATGCTCCCACTTTAAAGAAATTGCTAAACACCATGCTGTGAGAAATTACTTTAAAGTAGAAAAACATGGAAAAGAAAAAGGAAAAGAGGGTTGCCCCAAAAAAATAGATAAGGGATTGATGGATTTAGGGTTAGTATCTGTATTTGCTTCAATGATATTAGAGAGATTGAAACTTTCATCATTCCGCAAACACACATAGAATTGGAAGAATCACACAAAGAGAGCGAAAAAAAATGAAAAACCTTTGGGTCAACATGAAAGAGACATAGGGTGTCTTGATGCCTTGCATCATCCACAAGAGGAAAACACAAGAAAAACATGAAAAGGAAAAGATAAGGAAAATATTTTGGGTCAACATGGAAGAGACATAGGGTGTCTTGATGCCTTGCATCATCCCTAAAAGGTAAACACAAGACAAACATGCAAATGAAAGGTAAAGGCCAATGAAAAGGAAAAAGTTGATGACATATAGAAGAATGTAGGTATGAATAGAGGAATGCAAAAAGAGATGAAACATCAAGCAAAACATCACTAGGGATCACATTATGCGCATACAATCACAAAAAAAGAAAAAAGAAAAAAAGGAAAGCAAAAAAGACTAGTAAAGCACATGCGAGTCAACCATCCAACATGTCATCTGCATCCCAATCTTGTTCAGTATATGTGGAATGCAAATCAATAGCGAGAGGGACAACGTCAAGTGTCGTACTAGGAGAATCACTAGGTTCCACACATGGTGCATTACTCGGTCGAGCAGGATCATCATGGTTATTATCGTTTATGCTCATTGAAGAGGAAAATAATAAATTCAACTTGTTATAAACTTTCTCATCATGTTTAGCTATTTCTTCATCATCATCCAGGTTAACCAGAATAGGAGGAAAAATGATAATATCCATAGAAGGTGTTGGCCCTTGTTGTGTTGGGAACATAGGATCTATTTATTCTGGTAATGGAGGAGGTTCATCATTTATTGCTTGTCAAATTTGGATTTTTATTTTTAATGTTATTCTCTTCATTCATCTTGTGAGCAATAGCATGATGTATGTGCCTACACTCTCTCACATTTTGGTTCCTTTTATTGCGATTTTAAAGTTGTGTTTGTGTAGGAGCAGGTTGGTTAACTATAGGTTCATTTTCTTCTTGTGACGGAAGAATGAAAGGAACCATGGATGGTTGTTTGACCACTTTCTCTCTAGCTTTATAAATTTTCTTAGGGGGTAGGTTAGGACTTGTGTGGTTTTCTCTTGGTCTCTTTTAGGAAAAAGGTAAAGAATTTTTGATGGATAGGTCTTGATTTGTTGGAAGGGATTTAAGCTTTAATATTGTTTACCTCAAGTGGTAGAGGTTCAAGCATGGGTGGAGGAAAATTGTCAAGGGATAATTTGGTTATGTATTTTGCTTTGAAGTTTTGATAGGATAGGAAAAGGAAGTCCTCATGGGATCTTATAGGTTCCATGGCCTAATTTGTTGGAAGGAATTTAAGCTTTAATATTGTTTACCTCAAGTGGTAGAGGTTCAAGCATGGGCAGAGGAAAATTGTCAAGCGATAATTTGGTTATGTATTTTGCTTTGAAGTTTTGCTAGGATAGGAAAAGGAAGTCCTCACGGGGTCTTATAGGTTCCATGGCCTCATGCCGAAAATAATCTAAGGAAAATTTTCCATAGGAAGATGGAGGTCTAAAGCCACTATGGTTCACAGTGAATATTTCATTGCTGACTGGAAACTTTAAGAACTTATGGACAATGGATGGGATCGCATTCATGGAGCGAAGCCATTTTTAGCCTAACTTCACATGAAACTTATCTGAATTAGAGATGATAGAGTGATACATTTTATTTCTTCGGTCCTACTTGTAAAGGGAGTGTGATCGAGCCCATTGTAGCATGAGAAAAACCATCATGCATTTTAATCCATGCTTTCGGATTATCATATCTATCTTGGGTAAGTTCATGCACATATAATAGTTCTTCTGTGATCACATTTTCTCCACATGCAAGATAAATTAAAATCCCACGAGTGAGGTTGTCATTGATTCTTCCGGCTATGTAAAGAGGATCATTAGGTGTATTTTTTATTGTTTTTTCTGAAGAGAAAGCAATGCCAATGGGAATTTTGGTTTTCTATTTATGAGGCTCGATGTCAACCACTCCTATCATTGTACTAATAGGAATTTGGTCATTAGCATCCATAGGAGTTTATTCATCATCATCCATAGGATTTTGTTCGTTATTTCTCATGTTATCATCATCTGTGTCAACATTCATTACATCAGGCTTAGTTTCACTAGACTTAACAAATGAAATATTGTGGTTAGGCATGGGATTGGTAAAGTTGTGAAAGTTTTGTATCATGTCCTTTTTCTTGGTGATACGCACAATAGGAATTGTGTCTAAATCTCAGAGGTAACGACTTGCTAGGGTCAAGAGTTCAAACGGGAGGTAATGTAAGCATGTTCTTGTTTATTAGTTGACTCATGATGTTTTGAAGTGTGTCAGGTAAGATAGTAAATTTTCTTTGTGGATCCCCAAAGATATAAGGATTACTCTTCTTTATACCAGCTACTTGGGTATAAACTTGTTGGGTAGGTTGGGAAGTGGAGTTTATTTGAAGGAAAATTTTGTTTTTTCTTCTAAAAGGCTGGTAGGTGTTTTGGTTTAAAGATTCATACTTTTTAGGATGGGTAGAGGGGGATTTTGGTTCACAACTACCTACAAAATTCTAATAGTCTCGAAGGGCAGTGCACAAGTGCATGAATGAAGGGAATTTTGTCATGGTAAGCTTGTCTCGTATCTTACCTTGTAAATTTTCTATTAACATATTTTGAAGGTGAGAATCGAGAATTTTCACACTAACTCAAGGGAATAAAGTGATTGGTAACATGAAATAAAGTCAATGAATTTTTCACCCTCATTCTACTTACATCTCATTGAATCAACTAATTTAATTTCAAGAACCATATGTACTTGGAAATGTTTAATAAAGGATTCAACAAGTTCATTAAATGAATGGATTGAGATATTCGATAATTTAGATAAACAATCCAAGGCAATGTATTTTAAGGATCGAGGTAAAATATTAGCTAAAATTTTGTCCTCAAGGATAAAGTCACTACACAAAGTAGTAAAGGCATTAACATGATTAGCATGATCTCCCTTTCCTCCATATTTCTCAAACCTAGGAATCTCTATACCCTATGGCACCGGAGTTCTCAATATCTCCAAAGATAGTGGGTTGTTTTTAACATAGTATGAAGGTGGACCATTTTGATTTTGATTTATGGTGGAAACTTGACGTTGAATGGATGAAAGGCTTTGTAGAAGGTGGTTAATGATAGGATCATTGCTTGTGGTTTGAGATGGAAGTGAATATGGTGGTGGTGTGTATGTGTTGGAAGGAACAGTAAATGGATTGCTTACGAGAGGAGATATAAGATTAGATTCCATATAAGTATAAGGAGCACTAGTGGAAATTTTTGAGGTAGGAGATATTGCTAGTTGGTTGCATCATTGTGGTCACTTGAGGATTGGTATAGGTTGGAATTGAGGTTATGGTTGAAGAGGGAGGAGTTTGATTTTGTTCTTTGCTTTGCACATTTTTTGAGGCTTGAGCACCATTGGTGGTGGAAGGAAGGTGTTTTCCAAAGATTTGAGCTATGTTACACACAACTTCCAGTCCTTCATCACTTTCCATCATGTGGTGAATACTATCTATGGTAGGTATAATAGTGTTTGAAATGTTTTCAGTACTCACGCTATCTTGTAAATGGGCTAAGTATTCATGCATTTTCATTATGTTTTCTTGAGGCATATGATCAACCATTGCTTGAACACTCAACAAAACACTTGTAGGTAAGGTAGGCATAGAAAAAGGGGTATCAAAGGTATGGTCCATAACTAGTGAAATAATACCAACACTAGGAGTAAGAGAGCTTGATAACCCAAGATCCACAATGAGTGTTTTATCGCGAGATGCCATGAGTCTCACACTTCATCTAACCACAATATTAGTAGTAGGACACCAAGTAGTACAACTTATGAAGGGGATAAACCAAAGTTCAAGTTAAATGAACATAATATCCTTTGCTTGCAATTACACTTGAAATGAAATAAATTAGAATAACAATAATTCTGCAAATTGAAATAGAAAATTGAAGGTAGCAAACAGAAGCACAAACAAGCACTTGCAAATCCTAAAAAATTGGAAAGTAAAATTCAATAGGAAATAAGATTCCAGTAAGGGCATCTTGGTCCTACTGGTGTGATTTTGAGGTTCGAGGGATTGGAACAGACAACAAACAATATAGAGGATTCTGAGCTAGAAACCCTGAAAGGGACTAAGACGCCACAAAGGGCATTTTATTCCTAACAGGGGCTTTTGTTAGAAAAATAGAAAATTTTGGATTGTCTACAGTGTTCATAGGTTTCATATTCAGGAACTTGGTGTTTGGAAACAAAAAACTCTGCAAATGAATGCAAGAAAAAATGAACTAGTGACAAGCAATTGAATGCAATTTTTTCAATTTTGAATGTAATAACAATGTTCCTAAATGCAATTAGGATAATGAACAATGCACTTTTTATTTTTTCAATGAGATAAGATGATGAAAGAAAGCAAAAAATGCAACCTATATGCACTTTCACTAATGCAAATATGAGAAACCCTAGATGTACTTTCACTAAATATGAGAAATCCTAGATGCAATTTCACTAATACAATATGAAATGCAAGAATGAATGCATCCTAGATCTATGATTTTAATGGACTCCAAATAATTAAATTA
This sequence comes from Sequoiadendron giganteum, assembly GCA_007115665.2. Classification (NCBI taxonomy): domain Eukaryota; kingdom Viridiplantae; phylum Streptophyta; class Pinopsida; order Cupressales; family Cupressaceae; genus Sequoiadendron; species Sequoiadendron giganteum. The sequence continues at coordinate 427,328,861 of CM021105.1, forward strand.
ATGCTCAAAGATGTCGGGTTCATCAAAATGAACCATGGGGAAAATAGGGGTGAGTGGGTGCTCACTTATTCTCCTTAGATCATTCAATAATGTACTAGGAATATTAATTCGATTGAATATCAACCTCATAGGTGAGTCAATTATCAACAAGGAAGACCTAGGAAGGGTTCTTTTAAGCTTTGAGGGGTTCACCACCAAGCAAAATCTTGGAAAAGACAAGTAAGTATTAAACACACAAAACCTAGTAATGCAAGCTAAATGAATGATGCAAATGATGAAATTATGCAAAAAGTTAGGGTATGTGTACCTGGAAGTTTTGGAAATGTAATGAAGATTCTGGAAAAGCAAAGAAGCTATCAAAAAGTGTTATGGAGGCCTAAGATGCCATTACTATTGACTTAGTCCTGTTACTATTTTTTGGGGCAAATGATGTTGAATAGTTTGGATAACTAAGAGGGGGTTGAATCAGTTATTATAAAACAATTTTCTTGACCTTAATTAATCAGGAGAAAACTCAAATCAATCAGATAATGATCTAATAGATATGAACATGAAAGCACATAACAACACCATGCATAATGAACACTAGAATTTACATGGAACCCAAGAAGGGAAAAACCAAAGAAAATGCTAATTTTCAAATATAAAAGATCAATTAAGGTGATTTTTACAAAGGCTCACTATAGGTAAGGATCACTACCGGTGGGATCACTACTCAGTTATTATAGTCAAAGATAAAAAGGCTCACTTCCAAAAGAGAAAGGCTCAGTACCTATAGAAAACTGATCATCGCTAGAAGAATGATGAAAGAGAAGCCACTACTGAAATTGTTAGTGTTTCTTAGATCAGATTAGACAATAAAGAACTCAATAGAATTGCAACATATAAGACAATGAACACACAAGGATACCCTGGGAAAACCCTCCTCTTGAGGGAGAAAAACCCAGCAAATAGTTCTCTTATATAAGGTAACACAATAACAGAAATATGCTTACAACTCAGGCCCAACAATGGCCAATGCTTGATAATATATTCTCCCTTCTTCTAAGTATGCAAGATACAAATGATTGTCTTCTTCTTGAAATTGGACTACTGCTCTTGAAGTGGGAATTCTGCTCTTGATAAACATATGTGAACTTGCTTAAATTGAATTACCTTACAATGATAAAGTGACCTTGTATATATACATCATAAGGTGCCTCTTGACTTAGGTCGGCCTCTTTAGGAAAATACAATAAATGATAACAAATAAAATATCTTGAAGTCGGCTCAAGTTGATACAATGATAGGCAAGCTATAAGGGTCGGCCCTTAGCAAGTATATTGTATGATATAAATTAAATAGCCTAGAGGATATATATTTAATTTATTCTTTTCTTCTTGGGAAGTGCAGACTGAAGCTATCATAATATCAACACTCCCTCTCAGCTAGGGATGAACTTTCATCTGCACAAGACACATCATGTTAGAATGAAAACAAAATAGAATATCACCTCAACGTGATATTAACCATTATGGCTGCTTCCATAGATGGTATAAAGTCATCACGGATTCCCTCACATGATATTGTCATGGAGTCACACACATGACATCCACCATAGCTTCTCCCAGAGGGTGGAAACAAGGGCTTTCACCTCAAATCTCTCTCAATAGAGGACTACAGTATCAAGGGCTTACACCTCAACTCTCTCTCATCAGAGAATTGCATTATCAAGGGCTTACACCTCAACTCTCTCTCAATAGAGAATTGCATTATCAAGGGCTTACACCTCAACTCTCTCTCAATAGAGAATTGCATTATCAAGGGCTTGCACCTCAACTCTCAACAGAGAATTGCATTATCAAGGGCTTACACCTCAACTCTCTCTCAACAGAGAATTGCATTATCAAGGGCTTGCACCTCAACTCTCTCTCAGCAGAGAATTGCATTATTAATTAAGGATCACTGATTACTGAGACTCTTTCTCAGTCAAGGCTGCATTCTCCACCATACCAAGTTTCTCTCAAAAATACACAAACTTAATCCTGGTGAGAGGCTTGGTGAGAATGTCTGCCATTTGCTCTTCAGTGTTGATATACCTTAACTGTATAGCTTTCCTTTGCACCATATCTCTAATATAGTGGTACTTGATCTCAACATGTTTTGTTTTGTCATGAAACACGGGATTAACAGATAGCTTCACACAACTTTGATTATCACAGTGTATAATAGTAGGCTCCATTGATTGTCCAAATAGTCCTGCAAGGAGCTTACGAAGCCACACTGCCTCACGAGCTGCCACACAAGCTGCTATATACTCAGCTTCAGTTGTACTCAAGGCCACTGAAGACTGTTTCCTGCTACACCAGGAGATCATAGCAGTCCCCAAACTGAAGCAACAACCAGAGGTACTCTTCCAATCTGAGACACATCCTGCCCAATAAGAATCATTAAAACCATGTAGCTCCAAATCCACGTTTGAAGATATCTCAACCCATATCCAATTGTGCCACATAAATATCTCAGGATATGTTTAGCTGCTACAAGATGTATTTGCTTTGGTTCACACATAAACTGAATAAGTGCACTTACTGCATAGCAGATATCAGGTCTAGTGTTAACTAGATACATCAATGAACCAATCAACTGTCTATACATCATAGAATCCACTGGTTTTGAACTAGCTACAGCCTCTTTCAACTTATCTAGATTAGTCTCCATGGGTGTAGACATAGGTTTGCAGTCAATCATACCAAACCTTTTGAGAATGTCAACAGTATACTTGCCTTGACTTAGAATCATCTCAGCTGGCTTTTTCCAAACTTCTAAACCAAGAAAGTAATGCATAAGACCTAGATTCTTCATTTCAAATTCTGAAGCTAATTCCTTCTTGCATTTTAGAATTAGATGTTCTTCACCAGTAATGATCAAATCATCAACATATAAAACCAAAATCAATGCTTCACCATTTACTACCTTGAAGTAGAGGTTAGAATCTGCATCATTCTTTAAGAAACCCAGACTTGAAAGATACTGATCAATTCTTTCATACCAAGCACGAGGAGCTTGTTTAAGACCATACAAGGCCTTCTTCAGCTTGCAGACATGAGACTCTTTCCCATGCAACTCAACTCCTTCTGGTTGCTCAATGTAAACCTCTTCTTCTATTACGCCATTCAGGAAAGTTGTCTTTACATCCATTTGGTGAATCTTCCATCCTCTAGATGCAGCAATAGCAATAATGGTTCTAATAGACGTGTATCGAGCCAGAGGAGCAAAATTTTCTTCATAGTCAACTCCCTCTTTTTGTGAGAACCCTCTAGCCACAAATCTGGCCTTGTGTTTCTCAATGCTCCCATCAGCTGCATGCTTGATCTTGAAGAGCCACTTAGAAGACACCACAGATTTGACTTTGGGTCTAGGAACTATATCCCAAACATCGTTCTTAAGTATGGACTGATATTCCTCAAACATGGCATCTTTCCATACTTGTTGACTAGAGGCTTCTTCAACACTTGAAGGCTCTGACTCAATAATCTGACTCATCAAGGCGACATAACTAGAGAACTTGTGAGGTCTCTTGCTTTCTCTAAAGGCTCCTCTTGGAGCTGCAAAACTTTCTGCTTCCTGCATTGTCCTACGAGCCCAAAGAGGTCTTTTCTTTCTAATCATAATGTCTAGGGGCCCATCAGTAGGATCCAAAGGCTCAGCTAGATCAATGTCTTCTTTAGATTCTGTATCCTTGTTTAGGTTTAGTGGAATATGGTCAACTTCCATATCTTGAGGAGGTTCTTCTTCATCAATCTCCATAGGAGTTCCTTTGGATCTTCTGTAAGCAACATCTTCCTCAAATGTGACATCTCTACTAATCTCAATAGACTTCTGTCCTGGAATGTATATCCTGTAAGCTTTTGATGTCTCACTGTAGCCTACAAGAATTCCTTTCTTCCCAGAAGGCTCTAGCTTTGTTCTCTTTTCCTTTGGAATATGAACATAGACTGGACAACCAAAGATCCTCAAATGACTAACTTCAAGCTTCACGCCTGAGAATGCTTCTTCAGGAGTTTTATTCTCTAAGATCCTATGGGGACTCCTATTTTGAACATAGATGGCTGTTCTTGATGCTTCAGCCCAAAGAGAGATTTGTAAGTCTTGATCATGGATCATAGCTTTCACTGCTTCCACAATAAACCTATTCTTTCTTTCAGCAATACCATTTTGTTGTGGATTATAGGGAACACTAAGCTCCCTCTTAATCCCTGCTTCAATACAAAAATCACGGAACGTGCCAGAAGTGTATTCTCCACCATTATCAGATCTCAATACCTTGATCCTTTTCCCAGACAGATTTTCAATCTGTGCTTTGAATTCTTTGAATCTTTCTAATACTTCTTCTGATTCTTTAGATCTCAAGAAATAAATCCAAGTCTTTCTAGAGTAATCATCAATGAAAATAATATAATACAAGAAACCACTAGATGATGCAATAGACATTGGACCACATAAATCAGAATGAATGAGATCAAGAATACATTTAGATCTACTTTCACTGGAATGAAATGTACCTTTTGTGTTCTTGCCTAGGGCACATCCCTTGCATGTACCTTCATGTTCTTGATTGAATTTCGAAAGACCGGTGACCATCTTCTCCATGATAGGTAGAGCACGAAAGTGAATGTGAGCCAATCTTTGATGCCAAAGATCACACATGTTCGTACTGTTATGCACAAGCGCTTGAAGCGGACGAGTGCATAGTCTATAAAGACATTCATGTCGAACTCCAATCACTTGAGCAATTTTGAAGCTGGAGTTCTTTGCCCATATAAGAACTTTTCCTTTAGAGAAGCCAACTTGATAACCCTTGTCTTCTAATGCTGAAATTGAAACAAGGTTCCTCTTTATCCCTGGCACCAACAGTACATCATTCAACTCCAAAGAAATCCCAGAATCCAAGTGAAGAGTGGAATTTCCAATCCCTTTTACAGAATATCTAGCATCATCTCCACTAACAACTTGATCACTGGAGTTGCTTTCCACTAAGTTTGAAAGGTGACCCCTGAAACCAGTGATGTGCCTAGAAGCACCACTATCAATCAGCCAAGTGTTGGAGTCGGTAGAAACATTGCTAGACAAAGCTGAATAAAACAAATAATCACTGGAGTCCTTTTGTGGAGTGACTTCTTCAACATCTGCAGTGGCAACTTGATGCTTAGGTCGTTGAGGACAAACCCTCGCAAAGTGACCATACTTATCACAATGAAAACATTGAATCTTGGACATGTCTCGTTTCTTTTTGAAGGTAGGAGCATCATCATTTCCATCTCCTCGATTCCTCTTGAAGAATCCTTTCTTAAAGCCTTTTCCTTTGTTTGATGAATGAGAGGCAAGAACTTGTAAATCTTCATTCTTTGAACTTTGACCAATTCCCCTTGCTATAAGTCTTGACTCCTCTTGGATGCAGTCAATCCTCAACCGATCAAACTTGGGAAGTTCAGATCTTGCTTTGATTCCTTGAATGAACGCCTCCCATGAAAGTGGAAGACCATTGAGAGCAAGCATAGTCAGGTCTTTATCATCAACCATGTGACCAATAGTGGAGAGTTGATCTTTTATCTCTGAAATCCTCATGAAGTATGTAATAACAGATTCTCCTTTCGTCATTTTCACATGATGAAGTTATTGTTTCAGTGCAAGGGATCGACTAGTGTTGTTGATTTCGTACATCTCTTCCAAGGTTGCAAACATCTCTCTTGTTGTATTCAACTTGAAGACGATCGGTACAATATGATCTTTGACAGAATCAACCAATGCTTTCTTTGCCCTAGTGTCTTTCTTCCTCCATTGCAGCTTCTCTTCTTCCTCCTCAGGTTCGGGAACTTTTGTTTTCACAAACTCAGCCAAGTCATTTTCCTCCAATGTTAGCATGATCCTGAACCTCCATGATGTGTAGTTCGAGATCCCTTCGAGTCTATCCTCGATTTTCAGACCGTTCACCATCTTGAGAAAATTGGAAGGTAGACTAAAAAAAAATAATGAGATTTGCAAACTAACAGATCTGAATCTGATCATGATCTTTTTCACACCCGCTCTGATACCATGTTAGTGTTTCTTACATCAGATTAGACAATAAAGAACTCAATAGAATTGCAACATATAAGACAATGAACACACAAGGATACCCTGGGAAAACCCAACAAATAGTTCTCTTATATAAGGTAACACAATAACAGAAATCTACTTACAACTCAGGCCTAGCAATGGCCAATGCTTGATAATATATTCGCCCTTCTTCTAAGTATGCAAGATACAAATGATTGTCTTCTTCTTGAAATCGGACTGTTGCTCTTGAAGTGTGAATTCTGCTCTTGATAAACATATGCGAACTTGCTTAAATCGAATTACCTTACAATGATAAAGTGACCTTGTATATATACATCATAAGGTGCCTCTTGACTTAGGTCGGCCTCTTTAGGAAAATACAATAAATGATAACAAATAAAATATCTTGAAGTCGACTCAAGTTGAGACAATGATAGGCGAGCTATAAGGGTCGGCCCTTAGCAAGTATATTGTATGATATAAATTAAATAGCCTAGAGGCTATATATTCAATTTATTCTTTTCTTCTTGGGAAGTGCAGACTGAAGCTGTCATAACATCAACAGAAATAATTGTCACCAAAAGTGACACCATATAAAATCTCGCTGTCTTCTACCTCCGGTTGTATACTTTCAGATAATTTTTTAGTTTAAGATTTGCATTCACCACACTTGCTTTCATCAAACAAAATCAACTTTTACTTATACCAATCCATGCCTTCACAATCTCCTAAGTCAGCCAAACACAAGTTCATTCCATGCTTCCATAAACTCCTAGGTCAGCCAAACACAATTTAAATTAGGTCACCACAAAAAAATTCCCTAGGTGGAAAGGAATGAAATGTGGACCACACATAAACCTCCTTGTTCAAATCAACATGCAACATATTGACCATGATATCCAGAACCAAAGAATAGGATATACATGTTACAATGCAAACAATGTTCTGAGGCACACTAACCATTTTTTAGATTGGTCTAGACACAAAAAAGGTGTATCTCATTATGTTGCAAAATAAATGGGACCTTGGGACAAGCACAAACAAAGATAGATCATCACAACACAACATCCGGAGCACGCTAATCCGGATCACCAAAGCATGAAAATTGAACCTTAATCAATCAACCAAGATACATTAGGGTATGTGCAGGATCATGATGGGCCAAAAAGTGGCGATATGTAAGCCATATGATGGCCCATGTGGCTGACGACTTTTTTTTTACCCAAAATTGATGAAACAAAAAGGGTTTTTAGAGGAGATTCTCAACTTCCCACCAATATAAATTATGCTTTACTTTGAATTTAATAAATAATTATTATTCATTTTCTATTAGAATTATGAATAAAGTCTTGATTGATAGGCTGATTGAAAAAAATCTATAACTCTCAAACGGTATCACATTTTTTGAATCCGAAACATGCGTCACATTTTATGCTTTGCATACTATAGGATTAAAAAAAAAAAAGAATTTCATAAATTTTTGACCAAGTTAAGGTGGTTAGACAGATGAGATTTTATATTTTTTAAAAGTTGTAATAAAAAATTCATAATTAATTATTTACTTGGAAAAAATTTATAAAAAAATATGCATTACATCAGGACATGAGTGCTCTAATTATATCTAAGAGCTTATAAAAAAATATTATCATTTTATTGTGGTTAGGGTGGTCAAATAGACACCTACTTCTTATTTCTACCCTGAAATTTAAATACTATTGCATTGAAATTTCAAATTTTCACCAAATAGATTTAGTTTTTTAAATAAAGGTCTAGTAGTTTAGAAACTACATTCAATTTTCTATAGATTCTATTTTTACATATTTTTGAAATAATATAGATAACTTATTCAAATTTTTACGTCAAGTTGTCTAACTCTGATTTTTTGTCTTTTTATTGCCACTTAAGGGCCTATTTTTTCCATGATGATCCTGAACATACCCATTAGCATCAATGAAAACCATTAATGACAACAATCAACAACATCACATTCCAACAAATGCAAAGTTTTCAGATGTCGAAACCAAATCTGAAAGAATTTCTGAAAAATAACCTCGGGAGGACTAAGATGCCCTGGGTGGCGACTTAGTCCCGTTCTAAATTTTTAAAATCTCTGAATGTGGTCTTGAGGTCCAATGTCTACACTTCCTTCTTCTCATATCTTAGGTTCTAAATCTTCTTAATCTGGCTTGTAGGTTAGTTTTCGTGAAGATGACAACTTTGTGATGCAACTTTGTAACTTTATACTTCAAATGATCTTCAATTCTTCAACCTAAATCTGCAAACACAAACACACAAGAGAAGAAAAACTTGTTGATTGTTAGTCAATGAGGGTTTGCCGTGGTCAAACCCCTTGTTGGTAATTAAACCTTAAAATGAAATGAAATGAAATGGAGGGAAATGATGAATGAACAACATGCAATGTTACATCTCACCAAACCCTTGCTATCAAGTCTAAAAAATTGTGTGAAATGGTTAGCTTGAATTTAGATCTTGAATCCAATGAATGCTTGATAGATATTGACTTGAATTGCTTTCTTGAATCAAAACCCTGCATCACATATGTTAGCTCAAAATTACACATGATGCCACAATCTCCTTGATATGATTCTTGTTCATCTTGATGATGGCTCTAAATGCTTGATGCATTGCTCTTGAATGCTCTTGTGAACTCAATTATACTATGATGAATGCTCTCACAAAAGACTTGGATTGAAATGAATGAATGAACCTTGTGTTTATACTTATCTATGCTTAATATCTTAAAATTACACCACAACAAGCCAACATATGAATTCATTAATTAAAGGATGCCAAATCTCGCCAAAATTTGAAATTAAATCCTAAAAAACACTTAAGGGGGACTAAGACACCCTAGCTGGCGTCTTAGTCCCAAGTCCTAAAAGCTTGGGGCACAGACTCCAAAAAGGGGCCCATTTAAGGTTCCATTGAAAAGGGGGTCCCAAGACCTTTGGGGGACAAATACACCCTAGGTGGTGTCTTAGTCCCAACCCAAAAATCAAGGACACTCGGCCATAATCATTAAATTATCATTTATCCATTGATGTTTGTCAAGATTTTCCAGAAAAATATATAGTTTATAAGGCTTGTGGATGCAAAATAGGACCAACTAGGACATAAATAAAGATAAATAAAGTAAGTCAGTCCCAAACAAGTGTGAAAATGCAAGGGTATGCATTTTCCTACACTACGGGTAGTTACAATCCAGGTGTTTCAACAAGAGCTCAAAAATTGCCATGTAAAGCAAGCTAGGGAGGAAAATTTTGATGCCCCCTACTAGCTCCATAAAAATAGTATGTCTATGGAGAAAGTGGTGCCTACTTTCAGGCATAATATCTGGTAAAATGAATCTAAAATCCATGCCATTTGAGGATAAATTTTAGTTCCTCACCAAGGAGTGGCAGGCTATAAAAAGGCCTCCATCTTCTTGGAGAATAGTACTTAGTCTCCTCGGGCTGCTAGTCTTCTCTTGGTGGTTGGTTTTTGGTTTTTGGTCTCCTTTTTTTTTCTTTCCTACTATCTCATCTCTTGTGAGACCCATCTATTTGGCCTTAATGGTTTTAATTGTAATGGGTTTGAGCCCTTTCTGATTTATCTTAATCAAAACATTCCAATGAAATATTATGATATTTAACATAATTACATTAATAATATAAATATAAAAATAAAACATCACTATAATCCTTAGGATTTTTTAAATAGGGGAAATTTTATAAACATACTTCTAGATTACAATGAAATACGAAAAAAATGTGTACAATAAAAATTTGTATATTTTAACAATGGTGCAAATATTAAAATGGTGCATCTAGATATTCCATGATGATAGAAAGAATTGAAAGCAACTTAATCAAACAAATAAAAACCCATGTAGGATTCCATAAGGAATTGAAAATATTTTAAATTAAAATAGGTAACCATCACTTTAGGGTCCTGGTTTATCTTGTTGGAGTGTCATCCAACAAGAGTGATGCATCACATCCCTGCATATATAGCATTGAAATATGTGCACCCACTTCACTTATCATGAGCCATATGTAACCAAAACAATAAGTTCCTTATGATCAAAAGTGAGAAGCAATTACCTAGACGAAGCAATCATGAAAATGCAGGCGTAATATGGAGGCATCCATGCGAGCTTCATTTTGGATCTTATAATGGAAATTCATAATAATCATTAGATAGAAACAATGAATGGGAGGCAGCCAACAAGCCTGCTATAGCCACAAATAAAATCCATTGTATCTCAGGTTTGCCCATTATTCTCAAACACTATTTTTTTTCTTCTCCTACTCTTAAATTTTTCCTTATTCACATCAACAATTATAAGCACACTATATATAATATTCTCTCATGAATCCACAGGTTCCTTGAGCAACACGATCAAATTGGAAGGATGGTTGTTATAACTCACATTTTTGTATACCTAACGATTGGTAATCTCACTAGTCAACAACTCAGAGTAGAACAACTAACCATTTAAATTTGATATGTTTTTAATATTTGCAATAAGCTTGTCCCATTATAATTCATTTCTTTTTTAAAAAATAGATGTTGATCACTACGATGCTTAATCCAATTGTAGGCACAATTTCTCTAATATGATCGGGTTACTTTTAAATATGGAGCTAAGCTCTCCACACTTCATTTTTATTTTTAAATTGAATAGTTTGGTTGCTTTCATTATGACAAAAATGCATATCCTTTTCAATTTTATAGCCACCATTTCACTTAATTTGTCACAATTTGATGACTTTCTCCCCCAAGTATAGACAATGATGGTGAAATCAACCCAAAAATATCTAGATAATTTGATTTTGTTGTAACTAACTCATTTTAAAGCTAAAAGAATAATATTTAGTTTGAATCTTTCTATATTTATAAATATGTTCTTCATCATTTAATTAATGTTGTCTTATTTTATCAAATATTCACAAATATAAGATAATTATTGAAAATCATCTCGTATAATTAGAATTTACATATATCTTAGAATCAATGGAAGACAAAAAATTGTTTAATTTAATTAATATATAAATCATTCATTCCATTTGTTTCTCACATTAAAAATTTACACTCAATCAATCCAAATTTACTACAAGTGATATTTTTATCTTTGGGAGACTCATATATGAGATACTTTATAGAAAACAATATCAAAATTTAAAACTAAATGAGATACTGCAAGATTGCAAGTCAACTTACAAAACAAATTATTTAAGACTTCCATGGTTTGACAATACTTTTTAAATTACACTCTATTTCAAATATCGTCCATTGAATGATTAATCTTTATAATTAAGGTGATTCACCACTAACCAATATTTTTCCTCTATTTGTTTCTACTTATCACCAAGTAAGAAGTCCCAAGGAAGGAGAAGAAAAATTCCTTGCTCATGGATTTGTTCACTAGGAGGATAATATGTATGTCATGATCTTGGATTGGAATACCCTTTACTAGGGTTCTACTATTCTTTCTTTGTTCATTCTATTTTTTTAATAGTTTAGTGGGCCTATTTTGGTTCATGAGCTAGCCTAGTGGTTTTCCTTGTCTTTTTTGTTTTGTTTGGCCCTTTTGGTGTTTCTCTTTTCTTTTCAAGGGTTTGGGGTATGTTTCCCCTTCTTACTTAATAAAAAAATGCTTTTAATTCATCATCTTTATATAAATATTTAAACATACAAATAAATAAATTTAAAATTTATTATAAAAAAATAATTGAGTACTGAAACATCAAACAATAGAAGGTTTATCAAAATGAAGCAAAATGATGAACCTTATTTATTTATATTTCATTCAATATGTGTGCTATATTATACAAATGAGTAACAAAAAATAAATCTAACACAACTACCCGTCAAAAGGCGGATTTGGAAAGGGTTAAATGTTTTGTACCTTTAACCAAAAGTTCTTTTACAAATCTCATTGAGGACTCATTCGCCCTATCATGAATGGGTCCTTGCTAGGGCTCCGAAAAATCAGTTTCTAGGTTATGTTCCTCTGTCTACACATCCAAATTCTAGTTGGGCATTGTCGAAAAGCCAAAAATAAAACCTGTAGCTCAATTTCTATGATTTGACAACTTTTCTTACATCTTTTGACAACTTTTCAAATTTTGTTCTCCTATTGATCTTCAACCTTAAAACCTTTAATCACACATCAAAGAGAGAAAAATGTTATTTTGTTAGGGAATAGGGGTTTGCCTTGGTCAAACCCCGTTTTAGTAATTAAATCTTGAAATGAAATAGAAATGTATGAATGAATAATGAATGAACAAAAGAAATGTCACAACTCACCACACCTTATTTGAACCTTGGATAAATTTACAATCTAGCATGAAGTGGCCTCAATGAATGTAGATCTTGATGTTGAACTTGATATGAAACAATTCCTTTGATATGCTTGATAGATCTTGAACTCTACATCAACACATAAGCTCAAACAACATGCATGATGCAATTCATAGATTTGACATGCCAAATGGAATCTTGATTGTTGCAATATTCTTCTTTAAATCTACCCTTGTATGCCTTGAAAATTCCTCTTGAATTCTCTAACAATGCTCTTGTGAGATCTTAGGATGCTTGAATCAAAATTGCTAGGTGCTCTCTTGAAAATGTTAGGTGAAACTGAGTGAAATAACCTTGTATTCATACATAACTTAAGATTAATTCCCAAAATTTAAATATCACAAGCTAACATCAAATCACGGATTTCAAATTATTAAAATACCACCAAAAAAAAATTCAAAGAGGGATCCTAGGTCTAAGTTAGGACCCATTGCCATGTCCTAGGCCACTTACCTAGGAAACACTTTAGGAAATGTGAAATTTCATGTAAAAATAGGGTCCTAGGACCTAGTCAGGATCCATTCGCTAAGTGGTGAATGGGACCTAGTGAAGACCCATTCACCATGTGGTGAATGGGACCTAGTGAGGACCCATTCACCATGTGGTTAATGGGTTCTAGGTCAGCTACCTAGGACACACACCTTCTAAAATTAAGTGTTGTGTAAAAGCATTTATGAATGTTGGGTTTTATCCCTCAAAAATTGCAATTAATTAGGCTTGAATTTGAATTAAAGGGGCCAATTAAGGTGAAAATTAACCTCAATTAATTAATGAAGCCCTAGATTAGTGTGAAAGTGTAAAGGTACACCTTAAAATATTAAAAAAAGGCACAATTAAGTCCATTTTATTAAAAAGGTCCCTAAACTTAATGTGAATTTGTAAAACACATTACAACACTAAATCAAGGCAACATTAAGCTCATTTTAACATTAATTATTCTCAAATTAATGGAAAAAGGGATAATCATGAATCTTGTATCAAAAATACCAATTAATTAAGTAAATAGTAATATTTTATTCATACTAAAAATTAGTACAATAATGTGGTCTTGTTGGAGCCTAATTTGTGATACATTTATTATATTTGTGGTGTCATAAAGTTTTGTCACTCATAATTTCATGTTAGGTTTGGCACCCACTTTGGTTCATTTACCAAATTATGCTTGTGATGTACCTATTTTATGTATTTATATGAAACTTAATAAAATCCTTATTTATCAAGCCTTCGTAGAGAAAATTATGCCTAGAACCTAGTGCCCCATGCTATGTCTTAAAACTATTCATGCCTAAATTTTTGAATTTGAATGTTGGTCTTAGTGTGATTTAGAAAATAAATGTATTTGTTGGCCTCAATAAATAATTATTTTAAAATATATTTGAATTCATATATATATATAAAAGTTCTTCCCTCCTTTGTAACTCTCCCTCTCTAACTAGATCTAGCAACAATCTAGCACCTAGACAACTAAAACAATTCATGCACTCTAAAGGTAGAAGGTCAGATATATAATTTAATTCAATTATGATCTGCAATCTAACAACAAACTCATGTTCAAGTATTGTATTATGTTTCTTATTTATTATAATTATTATATGAGCTAACAATTGCAAGATATCAAGAAAACCTCTTCATCATCCTTGTGTGACAACAAAGGTTTTGAATATGAGTGGTAATATATCATTATGTTTCATTACCATTAGGTCATTTATTATTTTTCCCTTTAATCCCCTGAGAGCATGCATTCTTTATCATTCATTATCATTTTTGTCATGAAGGTGGAAACATCAATATGGGGTTTGACCAAGGAAATCCCCTATATGACATGTAACCCTTTCCTTAGATATCTAGGCTCCTAAACCCTAGATATTGTCTTCATGGACACACAATTGACAAACTAAGGCATGTTGATTAGTCAAGCTCAATCAAACTTCGAAAAAAAAATTCACAATCACAAGCCTTTAGATAGTGCTCAGTTCGTACAAATTTTGAAACCCTAATTTTTAGCATTTCCAGACACACGTGCCTTGCGCTAGCATCCTTCCTATTCTACTCCATATTTTGACACCATATTCTTCACTATATCTAATTCCCATATTTTCTTTCTATTTTTTACATTGTATTCTATAATTTCTAAATTATATCGCATTAATTCAATTTAATCACAATTCACTTAGTTCATTGCATCATTATATCAATCTATACACACCCAACACAAAAGGGACCAAAACCATAACGAACTATTTTGGCTCTCCCTTGAGGATGAAAATCAAACACCACTCTTTGTTAATTTTTTGTCTCTAATGTTTAAGATGAAAAGATTTATTTAGGATGGAACATTTGGCTTAGATCTCGTTTCTACATCTAACATTTTGGTGAACTAGAGTTAGCTTACATTTATAGGTATATTTTGATTTAATTTGTAAATATTATTTATTTTTAATTACTTGATTAAGGAACTATATTATTTTGAATATCTTATTTACATTTTCAAACATTGTATGCTAGTTTATAAAATAAAGCATTACAATTCTTGTTCTCTTATGTTATTGCAAAACATAAACCTAAAATACCTTCTATTCTTCTAACATATCATCAACATATCCATATTGTCATCACTTTCTTCTATCTTCCAATTACTAGGGACATTTATGTATTCTAAATTTTTTTGCTTTATTAATATTTTCATGACTTGGTGTTCTACATCCAACACTCCTATGAGAAGAAGTTATTGAATTAGGGCTTCCCATGCTTCAAATAGCTTCAATTTTGAGCCTAAGATTTTTAGACCTTGCACTCAAGAAACCACTATAACACAACCATAGTTTGATCCCAATACTACCTTGTTGATGACCTCTAATTCACAATCTCCTCATGATTTTTTTGGTCTTGACATCTCTATGACCTTTGTTCTTGAGGCATGACTTAAAAAGCTAGACACAAAATTGGCTAGTCTCCAACAATTCTTGAGTACAAAACAATTGGCTGGAAAGGTTGTCACTATAATTGAGAATATTAAGAAATTATTCAGTTAATGACATACAAGGAATATAAGCTCTATGTATTCTAGCTAACATAGTGTATTCAAACATTATGACATCAGCTAGTTACACATGGATTTTCAACAATATATCCCCTCTTTGATATAATATCACAAAAGTGGAATTATGTCAAAGAATAATAGAAAGTAAGATGGGATAAAATGAATATTTGATGGAAAGTTTCCCCAATCAGTTAAGGATGATGATGGAAGTGATTCCCCCTTAAGATAACTCTTTAGTGAAATATAATGCCCAAGGTGAAGGGGTCTAGACTAGGTGATGATATTCATTGATTAGGACTAGGTGATGAGGAGTAGGCCTAGGAAATAATTTAGGTGTCTACAACTAGATCTATTCATCCCATAAACTATTCACCTTGGATACAAAATATAACCATTATTATAAAACTTGATGGTTGTATTCATGTATGGATCAATTTTCATTATTTAAACAAATATGCTCTCAAAGATAATTTTTATCTTCATAATATATATATGATTGTAAAATCCATAATAGGATATGCATTACTATATTTTATGCATGGATTCTCAACTATAATTAGATTCTTTTTAATCTAGAAGGTTAATTCAATATAGTCTTCACCATCCCTTGGGGTACCTTTTGTTATCTTTCATGTCATTTTGATTAAACAATTATGGTGTAACTTACCAATGCAAAATGACTCATCTTTCATGTTTTTATTCATAAATTTTTATAAGATTATGTCAATGACACCTTGTATAAGTCTATAACTATCCAAGGCCATGTTAATAATCTATTTTTAAGTGACTTTGAATTTATAAAATGAGACTAAACCCCCTTAAGTGTGTCTTTAGTATTGATAGTAGCGAACTTTCAGGATCTATTATCTCTCACTATGGAATTAAAGTTGATAATCATAAGATAGATGTAATCATAAACATGTACCTATAATTATTTCTCAAATCAAAATTTTCAAGGTAAAAATCAAGAAAATAGACTTGATTTATTTCTCAATTGATTGATCATACCCTCCATATCACATATCTTTTGAAAAAATTGTACATTTTCAATGGGATGTGAAAAATGTCAAAGGAATTTTGATTCAATCAAGTGTTACTTGGCCAACCATCCTATTTTTATGTCAATTGTATATAGGAAACTCTTATCTATTTATAATTTACCATCATTTTATGGTTTAGCAACCTATTAGCTCAACATGATGATGATGGTAAGAAAACATTAGTATAGTACATTAATCATATCTTACTTGAATATGAAACTAGATATTTTATATTGGAGAAATAATTGTCAAATCATTATTTAATATGATCCTCTTTGATTAGTTGAAAATGGATGCTTTATGGTTTCAGACATAGAACATCACTTTTCCCCAACTAACATTCAAGGATGCCCTAGAGATCTCAAACCAAGAGTGGAATAAAGGTAAGAGAGCTACTAAGGGACTGTCCTAGGGGTTGATTAATGACTAATGAGGGGTTCACCACCAAGTTAAGACTTGTAAAAGATAATGAAGTACAAGATGAAATGAAAAACCCTAATATGATGCAACTTGAATTAAATGACCTAGAAATGCATATAAAACAAAACAACAAACTGTAAGATGAAATGTGTGCACTTGGAAACTTGAAGATGACTAGAAGGAATCCTGAAATGTTGGAAATTCTATATTTTTGACGAGTGATCCCACAATAGTGGTTTACAATTTTTGGCCAAACTGGACACTAAAATTATTTTTTTAACTAAATCTTCACATTCAGGCACCTCTAGCGGCTAAACCGTGAGGAATTTGAAGATGATGCAAACTAGAGTCTCATCACATTTTTTCTGTACATTCTAAAAATATTTTTTTCAAAAATTTTGGAATCAAATTGCACTTCTTTTTCCATCTCCCATGAAAACTAGTTTTTTTTTCAGAAAACAACATTTTTAAAAAATGACGCACACCATATAATGCATAACTTTTTTTCCATGAAGGAGAAAACTTGAGGAACAATTAATAGAATAAATATATTGCATGCATTGGAATTTTTATTGGTTTATGTTATTAGTCAAACAACTACTTTCTAAAATCATAGCATTACAATTATTATTTTTAATATAATTCACCATCATTTATTATCTTCAAATAACTATTTTAAGAGACAACTTGTAGGTAGTAGGGAGTACTAGAAAAAAAGGATCAATGGGTTTTATGACTTAAATTTGTTGGTCAACCTTACCTAAATATGTTTTTATTATGATGGTTATCTAATTAAACTTATTTTTAAATTTAAAATCTTATTTAAAATAAAATTATATTTAAATTAAATATATATCAAAATAATCTTATATAATTTTTATATTTTATTCATAATCTTTCCTTTCATAAGATACACTCTTCTTAAAATTTAATTGTGTTCTACACTAAAAAGACCTAAATATAATTATAAGGCCATCAAATTTAGTCTCCTACTTACCTAATATGTTGCATAAGGCCAAATTTATATTCATAATTTTTTATTAACTAAAAAAAATTTAAAAAAAAAATATTTCTCTAGTTGTTACTCCTTTCATATGGAGCCTTTGTTATATATTATCCTTTCATACCACTTTCTAATATGGTTTTGTATTCAATGGAAACTTGCAAAACCAAACACCATAGACTTCTTTTTTCTAAACATGGCACTGGTCATTCACAAGGCCATATTAGTTCACATTCAACTTGTTTGGAATTTGGATCCACATCCCATGGATGAGATAATTTGGATAGCCTAGTGTAATGATGTAATCAATCATATTGCTCATTTCCTCTATATTTATGGACACTAGCTTGCTCATTTTTACTATCACTCTTATGAGGCCACCACCTTTAATATTTACAAAGCCATCACCACTTTCAAAGCTTATATTTTTTACTCAAAAGCTCAATTTTGAGTGGTTTTTCTCTATCACTATAAGTAGATTGCAAATGCCCACTTTTCTCATGGTTCCCAAATAAAATCTCAAGTTTATTCATTTAAAATTGGAGATAATTTCTTTAAATAATATTTTAGGCTCTACAATCTTGTCATATATCTTTTCTAAGGTTCTAAACAATCTTCAAGAATTTATTCAATACTATGAGAAAGTTTTTACTTGTCAAGAGTGTACTCCAACTTGTAATATTTCTTTACAATAATGATTAAATGTGGTTCCTTGTCAAGTTTCCACTTTTAGCATAGTATTTGTGATCAACTTATCACTAAGGAATATTTGTGTGAGGACATCTTCTTTGTCTAGTTATAAATCCCCAAACTTGGATGGATTCCCATGTGAGATTTTAAGTTTATTTGGAATATTTTGAGTGAAGATCTTCACAAGCTCTATCTAAAATATTTTCATGGGAATTTTCTAGGAAAAATGGGTGTGTGCAAGAAGTAGAGTCCACTTTTTGGTCAAAAAATGGATGTGTTTTCCCTGATTTTCAGAATTTGTCACATTTGACCTTAAAATTTGAAGCACTTAGAGATGGAATCTTAAAAAAATTCATTGATTATAAAATTTAGTACTCGGAGTCTAGTTTCCAAATATGTAATTTATTTTAATACCCGAATGATATAAATTGACTTTCAATAGGAATGTCTAAAAACCACAGTTTAAAAGTCACTTTTTTTACCATACCATGCATGTGTACATCATCCATATTTTGACCTAAATAATCGAATTTTTCTAAATCCTTTTGGGAAAAGATTTGTAATACACTAAAGAATGTTGATGATAATTTTTTGTAATTATTTTTTTTGTTATTTTTTATTGTCCATGTTTGTTGTTTTGAAAAATCTTTGTGTACATCACACGTAAGATGACCTAATATTATCATTTTTTTCTAATTGAAAAAAAATGTTTGAAGAATGTTGATGTATGATTCATTTTTCAAAAAATTATTTAATTTTTTTATTAAACTACTAAAAAACCCTGATATTTCAAGTTTATAGACCAATTTTATAAAAAAAATGTTCAAAAAATAGAAAAAATAATCCAATAATAAAAAAATACATATTTGGAATCTACACACTCTCATCTATAATTGGTTTTAATTTCATGAAAAAATTATGCAAATAAGGTCTTTAGAAATATGTCCAAAGCCACTCTTTTCTTGTAACATTGACATGACCTTCAAGTTGTGGGTCAAACTAGGTCTAGAGCCTAGGTTCAGGTCCCCAAGCCTTTTCTCGAATCAAAAAACAAAGGCAAAACTTGACCAAAATTTTAAATTTTAAAAAATAGGATCTCGTTTCATAAACAAGATCCCAATTGCATTATTTATTATTTTAACTGCTAGAAAAAGAAATGGGATCCCATTTGCTATGGGATCATGTTTTATAAATAGGATCCTATTCCTCTCTTGATCATTTTTTTAATTTTTACTACTAAAGAATTACTGTCAAGTTTATAGCTTGATAGTGTATGACCAACAACAACTAATTCTTGCATTTTCTTTTGGATTTTGTCTTCTACAAGCTCTTGAACTTGCCATTAAATTTGTATTTTGAAAGGGGGAAAATTTTGGATAGTTTTGAAGTGGAATTGTCTTCATTTTCAACTCATTCGAAGGAGGAATAAAAATGAGACTTTTACTATTGAAACTCATTTGTACTTTAGAATTTTGTAATCATGGGATCACAAAGTCATCAAAAGAGGAAAGATAGGAGGGTATTGACCCCCAAATAAATTTAAGAAAAGAGAGATATGGAGGAAAAAGAAAAGGAGATAGAAGAAAGAGGGTTTGAACAATGAATAATGTCGAAGCATTTGGTTCCATGACTATAGAAGATAAAAACATTGAAGAGACTATGGATGTACATGATGCAAATTTAGAAGAGGCAAAAGTAGAAAATAATATGATTATAAAAACTAATCCTAGTATGTCTTCAAATCCACCTTTCAATGTTATGGAGAATGTGATAATAGGCATGAAACCAGGTACGCCTTCAAAATCCACATTTGAATGATCTAGAAAATGTGATTATAGAAGTTTTAAAACAAGCCAGATTTTACAATGTTGAGATTGATAATATTTGTAGAGACAACGAATTTAAACTTTATGTTGTTGAAAATGAAAATAATCGTTTTGTTGTTGAAAATGGAAATGAAAATGAAAATTATTTTGTTGTTGGAAATGAAAATGAAAACCATTTTGTTGTTGAAAATGAAAATGAAAATCCTTTTGTTGTTGGAAATGAAAATGAAAACCCTTTTGTTGTTAAAAATGAAAATGAAAATCCTTTTGTTGTTGAAAATGAAGATGAAAACCATTTTATTGATAAAAATCAAAATCAAAATACTTTTGAAGTTGAAAATGAAAATATTTTTTAAAAAGTGAAAGTATTGTTTTTGATAATCTTCCTAGTAAAATTTCTTTGAGACAACTAAGAATGCATGCTAATAGATTATACAAATATTTTTTTATCGTACAAAACTATCATTTCAATGTCAACTCATGATGCAATTGATGAGAATGTGGAAAACGAGAAAAGTAATGAAACAAAATCTCAAGTTTACTCATTTAAAATTGTATATAAATAAATAAGCAATCTCTAGATTAACCATAGATGGAACCCCCCAAAAAAGTGTGTGCCCTCCTTTTTCTAATTAACAAGAAAAAGGAATCTTTGTTAAGATTAGTAAAAACTTAAGCCCTTTATATGTAATTTTATATTAGGGAAAATAATAGGTGGTACCCATCTCTAAATAGTTAGGTCGACTCTTTAAATTAGTCTCAATCACCTTTCATGTAAATAAAAAACCTTTGTAAGATCCTACAATAATAAACCCACTAGAAAAGGGAGGTTGTAGTAATTAACAAATTCTCAAGAGGGATTTTTAGGTAGTAAAACAATGAAGTTTTCTCGAGATAATATTCTTATGAATTTGAATTCTATTATCTCCTTGAGATAATTAGGATGTTGTGATCTAAACAGAGTATGTGTGTTTGTGTGTAATACTCCTTAAGAGATAACAAATTTGATGGATATGTATAGGTGTGGAGAGATTTGTGTATAATACTCTATTAAATTATTTAGTCATTCATCACTAAATGCAACCTTGTAATATTCATAGTGAACTTGAATTTATAAAATCTAACTATGATTAGTGCCTAAATAAATTTAGGGGAATGGTATAAAATCTACATTCCAATTCATAAATGGGTGAGTAACTTGCACATCAAGCATTATATCAATATTTTCCTATGAAACTAGGGTTAAAATAATGAAGAACACAAAGCTAGGGGAATTAAGATTTGCAATTTTTTTATCTCTTTAAACAAATGTCCTTTCATGGTTTATACTTAGCCGTGTAAAAGACAATGTATGTCACATACATTTATTGCATTTCTAAATTAGAATAATTTAAGTTAACATCAAACATAACATCATAATCAATCAGTGATTATTAAAATTATTGTGGTGGTCATTTCAAACTCTACAATCACCATTAGTATGGAGGCAATGTTATCTTGAAATAGAATGGGAGATAAATTCATAATGGTGAGAAGATAGACTTTTCAATGCTAATAATTGAGCTACTACCTCCATGTTAAGTGGTGTATGGAAAGTATGTGAAAGATAATAAGAATCATATTGTTATGTTTTGGTCTGGCTTATAACAATAAATATTGAGAAAAATCATTTTCTTTCTATTAAAGTAATTGTTTGATAGATTACATACTATTTTAATAAGACAATAAAAATAAATTAATCATAATTAATCCTCATTAAACAAATATGCCTTATTTAAATTAAAAGTAAAAATCTTTAATTCATTATTTGTTTTGAATCCATTTTTCTTTACTCCTTATTTATTTATTTATTTTAAATTATCTTCATCATTTTTAGACCAACATACATATCTATCAATAGTAGAATAAACAAAAAACTATGTAAATAAAATATACAATATAAACATAACTAGCAATCACACCTTGATGTCGAATGGGTATGTTGATGGTTTTTTTATTAATTTAGAATTTGTATGAACATAGCTTGGAATTTGACATTAAGTATAATATAATGTAATTGTGAAATGCTTTGAACTAAAAAGATTTGAAATTTGAAATAAACATATATATATATATATATATATATATCTATATATATATATATATATATATATATATATATATATATATATATATATATATATATATATATATATATATATATATATATATATGTTTCAAATTGATTAAATTAATTGTTTTGAATGTTTATAATATTTTATAAACTATGAATATTAATGAAAATTTAGATAAGATAAATTTAGTGTATTTAAATACATTTTTCTAATATAATAGTTTTTTTTATTTGTAATTTTTTTTTTTTTTGTTCTTTATAATATGAATGTAAATATATTTTCTAGTGGAAATATAGAAAGAATAACTTGATTCTTTTATTTTGTATTTCTTTCATTAATTATTTTATATTGTGTTCATCGAATGTTTGGATATTTTTCAATAGTCTTGCTTCATGCTAGCACATTCTCAACCATCAATACCTTTATAATATGATTTATACACTTTGAATATTAGTGGAAAATTAGAAAAAATATCTAATTCTTTTCTTTCTTTCTTTGTATAAAGTGCACTTGATTAATTAAATAAAGTAAATTCAGCATAGTAAAATATTTTTTGTAAAATATAATAATTACTATTTTAATTTGTAAATATAATAATTATGGTTTTTTGGTTTTGTTTTTTACCTTTATAATATGAGTGTAAAACATATTTTCTAGTGGAAATGTATAAAGTGTTTTATTTTTTTAATATTCTTTTTATTCATTTTATATTGGATTCATTCTACCACATTCTCAATTGTCAATCATTAAAGCCAGTCGGTAATGTTATATAGGGAAGAATATCAGATTCTTTGCTTTCTTTCTTTCTTTCTTTGATTATTTTATATTGGGTTTTGTGAGACCCATCATCAGCTAGATCTATGGACACTATGTTTTGATGTTATTGCATGATCGTACATTGATACATTACTCTCTTACCTTATATTTTATGATGGATGATTGTGATTCGCGGACATTGAACTCATATATTATGATGCATGTTAGATTAATTACTATTATAGACCATAATTTAATGATTACGCTGATTTTGACTAATTGATCTTATTGATATCTTGAATTATATGAGAATTGAATTATCATGCTTAGAGTAGAATATGTGATGTTGTGTTAATCAAGTGTATTTATGAATGACCATGTGATATGAATGTGTATTTGACATTATGTGATTACAAGTGAATAATGGAATAACTACACAATGACTGAGGAGATATTGCTTAGAGTGTAACATGTGTTTAGATGGTTGAAAAGAAAATATAAAGAATGCCTATGCTTGTGTACAGATAATGTGATATGTATATTGTACTCCATTATATTATGTTATTTACTTGGATTTAGTTTTGTTGCAAATGGACTAATGCTTTCATGAAGTGTGCAGGTAAATTCCCTTAAGCCATGGGAGTTGGAGGCTGCTAAACAAACCTCGTTGTGTCGCCCTGTTAAGTCATAACCTTATGCGTTGTGCAAAAAATTTGTGTAACTAGTGATATGGGGTAAGTAAGTGTTGAAATTATTGGTAGCCAAATGTGATTCAAAAAGATAGTGATAATTTCGGATGTCCTATTTAGTGCAATTTCAAGAGTCAAGTTTGTTCTAATTTTAATTAATAATTGCTTATTTTACACTCCAAGTCTATGACCTAAAGGTTGAA
Organism: Sequoiadendron giganteum; assembly: GCA_007115665.2. Classification (NCBI taxonomy): domain Eukaryota; kingdom Viridiplantae; phylum Streptophyta; class Pinopsida; order Cupressales; family Cupressaceae; genus Sequoiadendron; species Sequoiadendron giganteum. The sequence goes on from CM021105.1 coordinate 427,353,086, forward strand.
GGGTATTCTTAGGCTGTAAACATGGTCATATCTCATTAATGACCCCTCTTACACTGCTTGTAAGGGGAATGACGAAAATGAGTGCATGCAGCCCATGTGAAGGCCATGTCTCATAAAAGAAAGGAGGACATGGTAGTTGGGGTTGTTGGGAGAAGGATTTGAGAGAGATTTGGTTAAGTGTTGGGCATTCTTGTTTTTGGAAAAAAAAAAAAGAAAGGTTAAGAATAAGAAGAGGAGGAGAAGAGAGCTGGAGGAATAGAAAGGAAAGGGAATTGAAAGGGAGCAAGCAACAACTTATTTTGAAGGTTTAAAGGTAGGGTCTTTATCCTAGGTTATGTGGAGTGTTTTTTTTTGTTGTATCCATGATATATTAAGGTTGTATGTTGTTGTTTTGTTGGGTGTTGTTTTGTGCAATGTTTAGAAATTTATCCCAATATAGTGCTTGAGTGTATGAACTAGAATTTCATTGTGTCATAATTGGTTTTGTTGTTTTGTTGAGTTTCTTATGTAGAGTAAGAGTTGTTAAGTTTGAGTACCTTGTTGGGTTGGCTCCCCAGTATTGGTAGTGAGCAACCCAAGTGGGGGATTGAGGGGGGGGAGATCCCCATGAGGGCACATAATTATTTCCTTGAGAAAAGTGGCAATTACAGTTGTAAGTAAAATGGGTATGAGTACCCCCTTTGTGGAAAATAAGGAAATGGGAAGTTTCAGGTATGGAGGAAGTTATTGAGTAGAAATATATGTAAACCATTTGAAGGAAGTTGCCCTATGGCTGTGATCCTCCCAGCCTCTCCCCATGAAAGCCATTAAAAGAAAATGGTTTATGTGAAATGTTGTCTTACAAAAGAAAGTGGTTGTCCTTGTTGGTTGTGAAACCATGTTGCTGTTTGGGAATAGGGTTGTTGTGTGTGTGACCCAAGTCTATTTGGCAGTCTCCCAGCTCGGGGGTGGTTGGTTTTCCAGCCTATGGATGGGTGGTGAGCACCCCATGGCTCAAAAAGCCTTGTTTTTATATGCAGGTTAAAGACTAATGGGTTGCTGATTCAAAAAGGGAACTCTGCTGCTAAAGAAATCTGTCATGCTAAGAGTTATGGCTATTGTTCCAAGAAAATGATTTATGTAATAGATTGGAGCTATGTTCTGAAAAGGAAATGTGTTTTTGTTCAAAAGAAAGAAAAGTATCTCTGTAGAAATTTGGAAAATGTGTTATGTTCGAGGAAGATATGTATTTCTGTTTTGTAATGTACTGTATTTTGAATAAAGAGTGCTATATTTTAAAGAAAGTGCAGTTTGTCACTAAGAACTGTATTCAAAGAAAATAAAGAGAAATGCATTGTGTTTTAGTGAGAAGTAATCTACTTTAAAGAATGCACTCTGGTGTAGGAATATGCTTTCCATTTCAAGAGGAACATTTTGTTAAACAAATTTATTTTTTATTTTTAAAAAATCTAGGTAACTCATTATGTTCTTAGAATGATTAGGTTGTGCCCTTACTGTGCAGTTTGCTTACCACATGGTGCAAATGGTTTAATTAAAAAAAAGGAAAAAGAAAGAACAATAGGAAAGTAGATTTGATGTAGTGTTTGTTCATTTCTGATAAAAAAAATATATATATAAAATATACAATGCACTCAGTGAGCCTGGCCAGCCCTCCCCATTAAACCCAGCAAATAACTTTAATAAAAATAATAATAAATAAACAAATAAAACAACCATTCAACGCCTTCCAAAATGGAATGACGCCTCTCAGAATCATTGATCAAACTGTTCCTTGCGTTGAGAGGTCTTCAATCCAATCGTCCCTCTGCAATATCCAATGCCTGATTCAAATAAAAGGAAAAAAAAAAAAAAACAGGATCAATGGAACCATGGTGGGTAGCTTACCACAAGAGCTTTCATGATGGACGCTGGTTCATGAGCATGAACAGGAAAACACTGTAGGGTATCTGCAGTCTGGAAGCCATAACACAAAGCCATCCCTGTAGCGCCGCCTATCATGTGTAAAGCCAGGTAAAACATTAGAGCAAAGAGGGGACAATATTAGGGTTATGTTAGGGCAGCAAGTGCTCCCATCCTTCCACTGTTGATTTTTTTTTTTAAATCAGATGAGATTACAACTGGAGCGCTAGACTTGGCCGGTCCCATCTAAGTCCAACACAATATTTATTTTATTCTTTTCTTTAACTCTTGGGCTCGTCTAAAATACTTATTAAATATTTACCAAATTTAATAATGAATTTAACAAGAAGATTTAAATTGCCTCCAGCCTCAGTAATTCAATAATTGTAATTATGATCTGTGAATATTAACGTTTCTCTATTATTTTATTTACATTACCGTTATTTACATTACATTAAAATCAATTAAATGTGAAGTTAAAGTTAAAAATTAATTATATGTGAAGTTATTGTGATGAAAATTACTATTGTTAATATAAATAGGGTTATGTTAAAATAAACAAGGTTAAAGTGAAATATGGAGCTCAAAATTTAATTTAATTTTGAATCAATAATATAATTATTATTTGTAAGGAAGAATAAATAAAAAAATCATATTAATCTTTATAGAAGAAAATCTTACTGTCAATAATACTAGTGACGTTAATAATAAAAAGCAGTTTTGAAACCCATAACCTAACAATACCAAACTGGATGGGATCATGGATAATAATAATGAGAGTCTAATATTTAAATAAGTTGGGTATTTAATTAAAATTGACGAGAAAAAAAAAGGGGTAAAGAAAGAATTAAATAGTAATAAGAAATTAGTTATTATTTCTTTATAGTTATCATTTTTTTTTTACCTCAAATTATTATATGTTTATTATGGGGACATGAGAAGACGCATCAAATATTGTAATGAAAATAATAACTCGGATATATATATATATATATATATATATATATATATATAAATAGTACAAATATTATCTTCAAATATATAATAACTACTTTTTGTAAAAATAGCATTACAATTTTATTTTTTTAATACAATTCACCATCATTTATTATCTTCAAATAACTATTTTAAGAGACAACTTGTAGGAAGTAGGGAGTACTAGCAAAAAATGATCCATGGTTTATATGAAATTTTTTTTGGTCAACCTTACCTAAATATCTTTTTCTTATGATGATTATCTAATTAAACTTATTTTTAAATTTAAAATATTATTAAAAATAAAATGATATATAAATTAAATATATATCAAAATAATCTTATAGAATTTTTATATTTTATTCATAATCTTTCCTTTCATAAGATACACTCTTCTTAAAATTTAATTGTGTTCTACACTAAAAAGATCTAAATATAATTATAAGGCCATCAAGTTTAGGCTCTTACTTACCTAATATGTTGTGTAAGGCCAAATTTATATTCATAATTTTTTATTAACTAAAAATCATTTCAAAAATAATTCTTTTTCTAGTTGTTACTCCTTTCATATGGAGCCTTTGTTATATATTATCCTTTCATACCACTTTCTAATATGGTTTTGTATTCAATGGAAACTTGCAAAACCAAACACCATGAAGACTTATTTTTTCTAAACATGGCATTGGTCATTCACAGGGCCATATTAGTTCACATTCAACTTGTTTGGAATTTGGATCCACATCCCATGGATGAGATAATTTGGATAGCCTAGTGTAATGATGTAATCAATCATATTGCTCATTTCCTCTATATTTATGAACACTAGCTTGCTCATTTTTACTATCACTCTTACGAGGCCACCACCTTGAATATTTGCAAAGCCATCACCACTTTCAAAGCTTATACTTTAACTCAAAAGCTCAATTTTGAGTGGTTTTTCTCTATCACTATAAGTAGGTTGCAAATGCCCACTTTTCTCATTGTTCCCAAATAAAATCTCAAGTTAATTCATTTAAAATTGGAGATAAATTCTTCATATCTACCAGATGGTATAGTCAAAACACTAGTGGCTACTCCACTAAGTAGAAGATCAATTTTCCCCTTCTCTTCAATATCTTGGACATCCAATAGACTTTCATATGGGTGAATAACATTCACCGAACCACAATCCGATTCCATGTCATGATAGGTTGAAGTAATGTGAGACTCATATAATGAGGTATCACAAGAAATTTGACCTTCATGTTGCTACTCTAATGTAACTGATTTAACTTCAACCAATTTTTTCTTTCCTTCAACCTTGACGCCATCATGAAGTGTCATGTGATCCAAATCTCCCTCTTGGCAAATCTTTTTTGTACTCTCTGTAGGATCATTAGTAGGTTGATCACTAACTGCTACAAATTCATTATAGAGCTTTCTAGAGGTTTCTCCTATAGATGCCTCTTCTCTCTCCTTCTTTTTGTTTTGTGATATAGACCTGAAGAAGGGTAATATGTATTGCTCTGAATTTGGGTCTGAAAGCATTTTATTCATCCTTTTTGAAATCTGACGTGACTCCTTTGCTATGGTATCCAACTGCTTTAATATAACATTCCATTATTTCTCGTGAGTAGCCATGAAGCACAACTAAAACCTTTGCAGCTGAAACTCACCCAACAGGTTGGCAGGAAACCGCTCTAATACCACTATAGTGTACCAACACTCTGCTGATTTGTTTCCACTAAGTTTCATAGATCTGATTTTGTTTCAGTTTGTGTTTGCCTTCTTTGTGCTCCTAAGTTTGTTTGCTAATAACACTAAAATGGTACTAAAGAGCATATGCACATAAAGAAAGCTTCAAATAATCTAAGCTATTGAAACAACTTGAGTACATTGCTCAATTTAGAGGCCAAATATAATTTCTTCATTACAAAATAAGATGCTTACAACATATAGTTTTCATCAGATTTGAAACTAAGTATTTCATAAACCATACCTTAATTTACAGCCAAACATCACTATGAATAGTGACTTGCTACAATACCCGCCCCCAAAGAAGTGCACACAACTTTTGGAAGACGAACTTCTCCCACCAAAATCCAGATTGGAAAGCCTTCTAGGATAAGGGTGCCCCCTTTAGGAAAGATAGCAGCCTCTTAGAAGAGGCATTTCTTTTAATATGTGCTGATTAAAACCCTCAAGAAATGCAGCTGGTTGTAGCTTCCAAAAAATAGTCCCAAAATGCTCCACAAGCGAACAACTCTTGTGCAAATGTGAATGGAGTCTATGGCAGTCCAAACCCCTTTGAAAATGGCTCAAATAAATTGCGAACAACAACTTGTGTCTCCAAAAGAAGCCACCAAAAACTGATCAACAACTTTAAGGTGGTGTTTCACACCCTCAAGCAGCTCCAAACAAAGAACCAAGCCCCACCAGGCTCACCCACTACAAGAAATTAGGAAACCCTAGTCTCCTTCTTCCTCCAAAGCAACACTTCCAAGTTTCTTCAATCTAAAATCATTCATCCATTAAGAGGGTCAAAATTTTCTTTCTATTTATAAGTTTTTGCATTAAAAAACACTTCATAAAAGTGAGCACTATTCACTTAAGTTATTTCTTTTTTCACTTTATGAATGAATAGTAACTGAAAAATATAAAGTGACCCCTTCCTTTTAAAGACACATGGTCCCTAGGCCTAGGATGGTGAAATACAAGGTGAGTATCATAAATTTAAGCACAAGTATCTTGCCAAATGCAACAATTCACCCTATCACCATACTCTGAAGACCCATGCTACAAATTGACGACCAAGTGCCCGTCCAAGAAACCCTCTATCCAAAACTATTAGCCTATGAGGATCGGGAAAATAGGCTAATCCCCCAACTCTGATGCTCGCAAAAAAGGGGACATTACATTTTCTAGGAAAAATGGGTGTGTGCAAGAACTACAGTCCACTTTTTGGTAAAAAAATGGATGTGTTTTCCTTGATTTTTAGAATTTGTCACGTTTGACCTTAAAATTTGAAGCACTTACAGATGGAATCTTAAAAAAAGTCGCTGATTATAAAATTTAGTGCTCGGAGTCTAGTTTCCAAGTATGTAATTTATTTTAATACCCAAATGATATAAATTGATTTTCAATAGGCATGTCTAAAAACCAGAGTTTAAAAGTCACTTTTTTTACCATACCATGCATGTGTACATCATCAATATTTTGACCTAAATAATTGAATTTTTCTAAATCCTTTTGGGAAAAGATTGGTAATACACTGAAGAATGTTGACGATAATTTTTTGTAATTATTTTTTTTGTTATTTTTTATTGTCCATGTTTGTTGTTTTGAAAAATCTTTGTGTACGTCACACGTAAGATGACCTAATATTATCATTTTTTTCTAATTGAAAAAAATTGTTTGAAGAATGTTGACGTATGATTCATTTTTCAAAAAATTATTTAAATTTTTTTTATTAAACTACTAAAAATCCATGATATTTCAAGTTTATAGACCAATTTCATAAAAAAATGTTCAAAAAATAGAAAAAATAATCCAATAATCAAAAAATACATATTTGGAATCTACACGCTCTCATCTATAATTGGTTTTAATTTCATGAAAAAATTCTACAAATAAGGTCTTCAGAAATATGTCCAAAGCCACTCTTTTCTTGTAACATTGGCATGACCTTCAAGTTGTAGGTCAAACTAGGTCCAAAGCCTAGGTTCAGGTCCCTGAGCCTTTTCTCGAATCGAAAAACAAAGCAAAAACTTGACCAAAATTTCAAATTTTAAAAAATAGGATCATGTTTCATAAACAAGATCCCAATTGCATTATTTATTATTTTAACTGATGGAAAAAGAAATGGGATCCCATTTTCTATGGGATCATGTTTTATAAACAGGATCCTATTCCTTTTTTGATCATTTTTAAAAATTTTACTACTAAAGAATTACTATCAATTCTGTAGCTTGACAGTGTACAACCAACAACAACTAATTCTTGCATCTTCTTTGGGATTTTTCTTCTACAAGATCTTGAACTTTCCATTAAATTTAAATTTTGAAAGGGGGCAACATTTGGATAGTTTTGAAGTGGAATTATCTTCATTTTCAACTCATTTGAAGGAGGAATAAAAATGAGACTTCTACTATTGAAATTCATTCGTACTTTAGAATTTTGTAATCATGGGATCACAAAGTCATCAAAAGAGGAAAGATAGGAGGGTATTGACCCCCAAATAAATTTAAGAAAAGAGAGATAAGGAGGAAAAATAAAAAGAGATAGAAGAATGAGGGTTCGAACAATGAATAATGTTGAAGCATCCGGTTCCATGACTATAGAAGATAAAAAAAATTGAAGAGACTATGGATGTACATGATGTAAATTTATAACAGGCAAATGTAGAAAATAATATGATTATAAAAACTAATCCTAGTATGTCTTCAAATCCACCTTTCAATGCTATGGAGAATGTGATAATAGGCATGAAACCAAGTACGCCTTCAAAATCTGCCTTTGAATGATCTGTGAAATTTGATTATAGAAGATTTAAAACAAGCCAGATTTTACAATGTTGAGATTGATAATATTTGTAGAGACAATGAATTTAAACTTTATGTTGTTGAAAATGAAAATAATCGTTTTGTTGTTCAAAATGGAAATGAAAACTCTTTTGTTGTTGAAAATGAAAATGAAAATTATTTTTGTTGTTGGAAATGAAAATGAAAACCATTTTGTTGTTGAAAATGAAAATGGAAATCCTTTTGTTGCTGGAAATGAAAATGAAAACCCTTTTGTTGTTAAAAATGAAAATGAAAATCCTTTTGTTGTTGAAAATGAAAATGAAAATATTTTTGTTGTTGATAATGAAAATGAAAATAAAAAATTATTTTGTGATTGAAAATGAAGATGAAAACCATTTTATTGATAAAAATCAAAATCAAAATAATTTTGAAGTTGAAAATGAAAATATTTTTAAAAAAATGAAAGTATTTTTTTTTATAATCTTCCTAGTAAAATTTATTTGAGACAAATAAGAACGCATGCCAATAGATTATACAAATAATTTTTTATCATACAAAACTATCATTTCAATGTCAACTCATGATGCAATTGATGAGAATGTGGAAAATGAGAAAAATAATGAAACAAAATCTGAAGTTTATTCATTAAAAAATGTATATAAATAAATAAACAATCTCTAGATTAACCATAGATGGAACCCCCCAAAAAAGTGTGTGCCCTCCTTTCTCTAATTAACAAGAAAATGAATCTTTGTTAAGATTATAAGAACTTGGGCCCTTTATATGTTATTTTATATTAAGGAAAATAAAAGGTGATACCCATCTCTAAATAGTTAGGTCGTCCCTTTAAATCAAACTCAATCACCTTTCATGTAAATTAAAAACCTTTGTAAGATCCTACAATAATAAACCCACTAGAAAAGGGAGGTTGTAGTAATTAACAAATTCTCAAGAGGGATTTTTAGGTAGTAAAACAATGAAGTTTTCTTGAGACCATATTCCTATGAATTTGAATTCTATTATCTCCTTGAGATAAATAGGATGTTGTGATCTAAATAGAGTATGTGTGTTTGTGTTTAATAATCCTTAAGAGATAATAAATTTGATGGATATGTATAGGTGTAGAGATATTTTTGTATAATATTCTATTAAATTATTTAGTCATTCATCACTAAATGCAACCTTGTAATATTCACAGTGAACTTGAATTTATAAACTCTAACTATGACTAGTGCCTAAATAAATTTAGGGGAATGGTATAAAATCTACATTCCAATTCATAAATGGGTGAGTAACTTGCACATCAAGGCTTATATCAATATTTTCATATAAAATTATGGTTAAAATAATGAAGAACACAAAGCTAGGGGAATTAAGATTTACAATTTTTTTATCTCTTTGAACAAATGTCCTTTCATGGTTTATACTTAGCCTTGTAAAAGACAACATGTCACATACATTTATTACATTTCTAAATTAGAATCATTTAAGTTAACATCAAACATAACATCATAATCAATCAATGATTATTAAAAGTATTGTGGTGGTCATTTCAAACTCTACAATCACCATTAGTATGGAGGCAATGTTATCTTGAAATAGAATGGGAGATAAATTCCTAATGGTGAGAAGATAGACTTTTCAATGCTAATAATTAATCTACTACCTCCATGTTAAGTGGTGTATGGAAAGTATGTGAAAGATAAGAAGAATCATATTGCAAATTATGTTTTGGTCTAGCTTACAACAACAAATGTTGAGAAAAATCATTTTCTTTCTATTAAAGTAATTGTTTGATAGATTACATACTATTCTAATAAGACAATAAAAATAAATTAATCATAATTAATCCTCATTAAACTAATATGCCTTATTTAAATTTAAAGTAAAAATCTTTAATTCATTATTTGTTTTGAATCAATTTTTCTTTACTCCTTATTTATTTATTTATTTTAAATTATCTTCATCCTTTTTAGACCAACATACATATCTATCAATAGTAGAACAAACAAAAAAATATGTAAATGAAATATACAATATAAACATAACTAGCAATCACACCTTGATGTAGAATGGGTATGTCGATGTTTTTTTAATTAATTTAGAATTTGTACGAACATAGCTTCGAATTTGACATTAAGTATAGTAGAATGTAATTGTGAAATGCTTTGAACTAAAAAGAAAAGAAATTTGAAATAAACATATATATATGTTTGAAATTGAATAATATTGAGTATACATTCAAAATATTAAATTAATTGTTTTGCATGTTTATAATATTTTATAAACTGTGAATATTAGTGGAAATTTAGATAAGCTAAATTCAATATATTTAAATACGTTTTTCTAATATAATAGTTTTTTTTATTTGTAATTTTTTTTATTTTTGTTCTTGTTCTTTATAATATGAATGTAAATATATTTTCTAGTGGAAATGTAGAAAGAATAACTTGATTCTTTTATTTCTTTATTTCTTTCATTAATTATTTTATATTGTGTTCATCGAATAGTTGGATCTTTTTCAATAGTCTCGCTTCATGCTAGCACATTCTCAAGGGTCAATACCTTTATAATATGATTTATACACTTTGAATATTAGTGGAAAATTAGAAAAAATATCTAATTCTTTTCTTTCTTTCCATGTATAAAGTGCAGTTGATTAATTAAATAAGGTAAATTCAGCGTAGTAAAATATTTTTTGTAAAATATAATAATTACTATTTTAATTTGTAAAATATAATAATTATGGTTTTTTGGTTTTGTTTTTGACCTTTATAATATGAGTGTAAAACATATTTTCTAATGGAAATGTATAAAGTGTTTTATTTTTTTAATATTTTGTTCATTTTATATTGGATTCGTTCTACCACATTCTCAATTGTCAATCATTAAAGCTAGTCGGTAATGTTATATAGGGAAGAATATCCGATTCTTTGCTTTCTTTCTTTCTTTCTTTGATTATTTTATATTGGGTTCACGAACAGTTAGATCTTTTTCAATAGTATTGCATCATGCTAACACATTCTCAACCATCCATGTCTTTATAATATGATTTATACACTTTGAATATTAGTGGAAAATAAGAAACAATATCTAATTCTTTGCTTTCTTTCTTTGTCTAAAGTGCAATGATTAATTAGATAAGGTAAATTTGTAGTAAAATATTTTTTGTAAAATATAGTAATTATTATTTTAATTTGTAAAATATAATAGTTATGATTTTTTATTATTTTTATCTTTATTTATAATATGAATGTAAAACATATTTTCTAGTGGAAATGTAGAAATAATATCTGATTTCTTTCTTTGTATAAAGTGTTTTATTTTTTTAATATTATTTTTATTTATTTTATATCGGATTCATCAACAGTCGATCTTTTTCAATGATCAACCACATTCTCAACCATCCATCATTAAAATTAGCCAGTAATATTCATATAGGAAATGCCTTTCATATAACTATATAATGATATATAAATTAAAAATAAATAATATTTATTCAATCTTTATTTTCAAACGTACAATCTTTATCCATTCAAAGAAATCATCAAAAACTACACCCACTAGAACTAATTTGGCAGGTCTACTTCAGCTCTAACATAGAGCAGAGCAGAAATCTTGATAAAGCGAGAATAACAAAAGGAAATTAAAAATAAAACCTACCCATTATCGTAGATTCCTCATTTCTTTTCCAAATAAACAAATTCAATCTCCTAAGTGTGAAATTATTCATTGGCAAAGCGGCAGTTGTTTCTTACTTCACCAGTAATGAATGTAAGAGGATTAACAATATTTCCCATCTTCACCATAGAATCTGAAAATTGCTGCCAAAATGCTAATGGGTCCCCGGCGTATCTCTTTACAAGTTCAGATGTTATGCTTCCATAAAGCTCTTGGTCAGAGGTGAGAAGCCCTTGTCCATTAACTATATTTCTGTAATAAGCATTGTCGAATAACACAGGGCTTACAAAATCCAAGGGAGATAAGTTGTTATCGCCACCAGTTGGAGGACAGATGCCTTTCAATACGGACAAATATGGTTTATCTGAATCAATGCCTCCACTCTCCTTGTAAATCCTGTCCCTGAAACTTGTGCATCTAGCTTGTCCAATTGTGTGCGCACCTGCAATAGAAAAAATAAGCTAATTGAAAAGAGAACAACAGTAAATCAGTAACTAAAACATTTCATGTTGTACTAAATTTAAAGGATAGGGGTATGTGGGTTAGTAGGTAAGCAATCCAATAGTTATTTGATCTCTATTTCTAATGGCTTTATGGTATAGAGAAATAACACTGATTTAACTTAATCTATGTATCTTAAAGCTTTGTAGCATTTAGTATTACCAGAGAGTGCAACCATGTCTGTGGGGGAAAGGCCCTGCGACAAAAACTTCCCAAGGAGGGTGTATAGAGTAGAATTTGGGGTGGGGATATTAGTGTTTGCTTCATCCAAGCTTGCAGTCCTTGAATCTTTCCTTCCCAATGGAACATCCCAATACGGCCCTCCATCCTGATCAAACACCAATACCATTCAGTTAAATGCTATCAACCATAATCTAAGCACTAAAGTAGGGTCGAAAGCTTTTGAAAGGGATTATGTACTTGTAAGTTTGTGGATTATGGAGTGATTCAAATATTGATAATAATTATGGAGTGATCTTAAACATATAATTTACCAGTATAACAGCATCACGAGCTGCAACAGCGAGTATGTCTGCACATGAAACAATGCCGGGACATACACTCTCCACTTTTTCTTTAATGCCATCAATCACCTCAAGTCCTCGAATTGAATTTCTGTTTGGATTGGCTGTCTTCTCGCCTTTGAATGTTGGAGTGTCATCCAGCAAGAGTGATGCATCACATCCCTGTATAGCATTGAAACAAATGCACCCACTTCACTAGTCATGAGTCATAACAAGAACAATAAGTTCCTTATGATCAAAAGTGAGAACTAATTACCTGGACGAAGCAGTCATGAAAATGCAGAAGTAATATGGAGGCAGCCATGCGAGCTTCTTTGGCAACTGCTATATTCATTTCGGACCTTATAGTGGAAAGTGCTGAGGGGCATGATTTTTCATAATAATCATTAGAGAGCAACAATGAATGGGAGGCAGCCAACAAGCCTGCTACAACCACACATAAAATCCATTGTATCTCAGGTTTGCCCATTATTCTCAAACACTGTTTTTTTCTTCTCCCCCTCCTCTTGAAGTTTGCCTTACCGACAGCAACAATTAGCACACTATATATAATCCTGTCCCATGAGTCCACAGGTGCCTTGAGCAACACGATCAAATTGGAAGGATGGTTGTTATAACTGGCATTTTTGTATACCTAACGATTGGTAATCTCACTGGTCAACAACTCAGAGTAGAACAATTCTTTCATGGTGTTCTCTCCACCCGATGAGGAAGAGTTTTCGTTCCAAATTCATTGAAGGGGAAAGGACATAGTCGTTCCAATGTGTTTTTGTAGTTGGAGCTGATTTAAAGCTGTTAGAGCAAAGTATTTAAAAATATCAGGTGGTGGTACACAGAAGTTTTTTAACGGTCAAACACCATCGAATCCCAAAACTGAAGAGCTTTCGGATATATAAACTATGCGGTAGTTAATCTTTCCCCCACGTTTTGTCCTATCAAAATGAGAATCATCAACTTTTCTTATTTTCATTAGAAAAATCATTGACGAGTATTATTTTCAATGTATTTTTATAGTAAAACGTGATATTTGGGCCGGGCTTAACTGGCACACTCTAAGCGTTGACCGCTTAGAGTGGCTACTGTGGGTCCCAGGGTAAACAGTTTCCTTCCCGTTCTCCGTTAACAAAGTCCGTTTGGTGGATGGATGCCCGTGAATTTAATTATTTTAAACTTTCTCCCGCTCACCAGTGCATAGCTAAAAGTTCCCGCGCATAGCGTAAGAAGACATGGGTTTCCTTCGAGCTTGTCGCACTGTTTCACTGTAACCAAAAACACAGGAAATACTCAAAATCGGCTTGTTGAAAAGGTTTTAGAAACTTTCAAACAAATACAATTGGTAGGTGTAAAGCCAGAATCCTCAACCATTGCCAGCGTACTCGCAGCCTGTGCCGAACGGGAGCTCCGGAACAGGGTATAAACAGGGGAATTTTGTCAGATGTAGTTGCAACCAGAGCGGTAGACATGTATGCAAAATGTGGAAGCATAGACAAGGCACATGGACTATTTAACAAAATGCCTCAAAGAAATGTGGTCTTGGAATGAGATGTTTGCAGGGTATGCAGAAAATAAATTTTACAAAGATGCTGTCAAAATGTTTGAATTAATGCAGCACTTCTGAACATATCCTAACAATATAAGCTTTGCTTGTGTTCTATGTGTATGTAGCCATTCAAGTTTAGTGGACGAGGGTTTATATATGGTAATTTTTATTGCATTACACTTACAATTGATCATTGTGTGCATGGTTGAGCTTCTTGTTTATGTTGAATACATTGAGAACATCCTAAACTTTATGATTAAGATATCAATTAAACATGTGGTGATTGTGTTCTCTTGGTGCTTGGAGATCACATATGCATTTGGGTTTAGGAGTATTTACAGTGACGTTGCTTTTTTACTTGGATCCTAAAATTGTTGTGACTTTGTTCTACTCTCAAAAATATACGTAGATGTAGGGTGTTGGTGATGTGAAGTTGGAATAGTAAGGGGATTTATAAATGATAAATGAATTAAAGATATCCATGGATGTAGTTGGATTGAAGGCCATAAAATAGTGTGTTTTTTTGTGTAGGGAATAGATATCATCAACAAACATTGGATATCTATCCAAAGTTGGAAAGATTGGCTTGGGAGATGAAGGCAGTGGGGTATTCCCAAGATTCAAGACATTTACTTAGTGATATGGAAAAGGAGGGAAAAAAATTTATTTCTTTGCCACCATAGTGAAAAGTTGGCAATTTCTTTTGGTTTGTTAGATGCACACATAGAACCTTTGATATGTGTTTGATTGCCATGCTACAACAAAATTTATCTCCAAGGTTGTTGCAAGAGAAATTGTTGTGAGAGATGAGAACTGTTTCCATCATTTTAAATAGGCAAAATATTCTTGTGCATATTAATGGTGAAGCTAAATGAAGTGATCTAGAAAATAGGCCTGCACTATAATAATGTGTACCATGTCACACCTATACTAATAATGAATGAACATGGTTTTATTTTTAGTTTATAGAAACAAAAAAAAAGGTTTTGTTTAAGTTGTGAATATTTGGTGATTTAGACTATGACGTTGTCTTCATAAAATTAAATGCATAGAACACATATTCATTGTTGGGGTATTTTTCAAAGACTTATTTTATTATAACATGGACATTTAATTGAATTGTTTTTATAGACCCGCCCTAGGTAATCATTGAGTCTTTTTTCTCCTTTTCTTAAGTTTCTACATGGCCTTTTTCTTGAGTTTTTCCTTTTTCTTTGCATTTTTTTTTCAATCTATTTTGTCAATGAGGATTCTCCTATTTTACATTTGTTTTCTATATTTGATTTTTTACATTGTATAACATTTTCTACTCTACTTTAGTTATTCTTTACTACTTTAGCATCATAGATTACATCTAGACTTGGCAATTATTCACGTTATGATCATGGTGCTAACACATTCTTGTAGAACTATTAAATTTGGGAGAACTAGAAATACCATGTGGTTTATTAGCACAAAAAGAAACATGTTGACTTTCCTCCTTTTTTCTTCTACATCGATTAGCATAGTGTCATAGTTTACCATAGTTATAACATTTTGGCCTCTTGGTCCTTCCTCTTTTTTTGGTACTTCTATTATTATCAATATAGCCTCTTGTACCACCTCCTTTTCAATAGTCATCATGGCAACTCATGGAGGAGGGTCTTGCATCTTGAATTTGTGGTACCACATAGTATATATTGTTAAGTGGTCTTATAATTTCTTTAAATTAAAGTTTTTCAGTAGCCATGCCAAATAAACATCTAATGCTTTTATAGCTAAACCATATGCTCTACCCATACTTATATCCAAAAAATGCTTCCCTAGTCAATCCATGAACCATTGGTTCATATTCATCTTTTTTTGAAGTAATATTGGACACCGATTTGTGTTATGTTTGTCCCACTTTATATTTTATAGTATCTAGATTTACTATCTTTCCAGAGAGTTTCTCAAGTTCCCCTCTTAGTGTTGTAGCCCTCTTGGTGCCTTTGATTATCAAACATTCATTCTTTAGATGTTCTTCCCTAATATAATCTGTAAACCAAATTTTACTTCTTTTAGGTGTGGGAGAAGTCTCAACCTTCTCATCTTTCATTATAATTTCTTACTTCAACATTATATTTGTCCACTCTAATTTGAAAATTATCAATTTCATCCTTTCCTACTAAATCATTCTCCCATATCTTTGACTGGGATTATATTCTAGTGATCAATTCTATTGCATCCTTATACAAAGAGGAAATTTTATCATCTACTCTTGCTATAATGTGGGGTTAATCCTAAACTAAACCACCCAATTTGTTTATTTTATGTCAAGGTTTCTTCTAGTTTTCTAACCATACTTAAATCAGTGTTCATAATATTTTACTAATTCATCAGTTTTTGTCATCCTCCATATTTTATTTATGTTTTGTGTTCATACATAAGATGAGTGCAGGGAATTTGTCAAAAAAAAGTCACTCATTTCTTTCCATGTTTTATCATGCTTAGGGAATTATTTAATGCACCATCTTAGTGCCTCATCATTAAGGGTCTCCACAAAATCATATATTTCTTTAGTCATCATTGATGGCTATCCCACTCCAATGAAAATCCAAGGTAAAGAGATATTTGCTAGCATCCTTGGTGTATTTACCAAAAATAGGGATCTTAATCATAGGTGCATCCATTTTTGGAGGAGGCAAATGTGCTAATTTATTTATATGGTTAAGGATTATCTTTTCTCCTAATCTATATCTACTCTTAGATCTCTTTCTCTCTCTCTTTATCATGGCTTATTTGTCTAGTTTCACTCCTTTTCTACTTGACCAAAGTCCTTTCTCTTTCAGTATCTCTTGGCAATTAAACATCTAAGAACTCACTAAATATAATATCTATCACAAATTTCATACACAATTGCTTAATGATCTTGCTTTCTCTAACCCAATTAAGACTTCACTACTTATATGGACTCTTTAGAAACTCATTTATCTTTAAATTTCTTTGACTTTTTTCTTCCTCAACCTAGGAATTGCTCTCATCTATCATCTCCAAAGCTTCCTTGGAAAACTCTAAATTTTAGGCAATTTCTTTTATTCTATTGCTAAACATTGTCTCCACTTTTTCACCAATTAACAAATTATTTACTTCCCCCCTTATTTACTTCCTCTTCTTCCCCATAGCAACTAGATGTATAGTTTCCCTACAAATAAGATCAAACTTCTATAAGTTCAATGTTGCCTTTTATTCTTTCAAAATTACCTTATCATTTTATTTAGATTTTTCTCTATAGTTCTAATTTAGGCTATAAACAAGTCTATTCCTTTAATATTCATGAATGCCATATCCATCAAGGATCCACCTTTCTCAATACTAGGGTTTTTATCAGCTCCATCCCTCTTGATACACTCTCTTTATGCTTCACACTTTTTCTAACCTTTTTCATTACCTTTCCTCTCGATCCTAGGATTCTTTCAAAAAAAATTCTTATTCCTTCTTTTCTATCATGATCATTACATTCTCTTCAAAACCTATGTTGATCTCACCAAAAAATGATTCTACTCTTTTGTTATCAAAATTTTCCATAAAAATTAATTGATTTAATTTATCCATCTTTAACTCCTTTCTTTCTAATTATACCTTAATTTATTAGGGGGTAGTATGAGAAACCTAATACTAGGTAGCACAACTTTCTTTTTAATACCTACAATGATCTCTATCTTATTTTATATTCTAGTAGCCCGCAATTTTACAAGACTTACCTTCTAGTGAACATATGGGTTTTCATCATTAGTCTCCATTAGGTTTCTATTTTTATTTTTCATGTTAATAGGAATAAATCCTTGTACCTTTAATTTTTTTAGAAAGGCATTCATAGGGACACCATGGCTTGGTCAAAAATATTTTTTCAAGGGATAATGTGTTGCATAGGACTAAGGACATAAAAAATACTATTAGTAACAATATAAATTGTTAATGAAGGTGGTCTTTGCATGCCAATCTCCAAGAATTGAGGATAGATTCCCTATCTATTTAAGGATAACCCTAAATCTATTTGTGTTGTGGGGGGTGTGAAAAGTGATAGAGTATTCTTGGATGTGGATAGAGGTTACTTAGACATGGAAGCCTTTCAATTGGTCACTATTTTCAGTTTTAGGAAGGTATTCACAAGGAAACCATTGCTTGGATATGAAGGTTATCAATTTTTAACCACGTCAAATGCACATTCCCACTTGTTTTTGGTACCTTAGGAGTGGCCTTGAACACCCATCAAGAAGGTTTCTAAAGGGGAATGCATCTAATATAACCTTGTACTTGATAATACATTGAGACATGTTTTATATATTTTGCATGCTATTCCTTACAATTTTTATTCACCAACAATATTTATATGATCACTTTCCTATTTCATGATTAATTCAAATGCTTGATCTAACATAATTTAAGTGTTGTAAGTAATTTGATGGAATTCATCAAGTTCTTGTTCTTTGATATGGACTTTAGCTATTGTTTTCCTTATGAAATTCTATGGAACAATCATGTGATTCTATTCATTTTTGAAGCTCATCATATGCTACTTAAAATGATCACTTGCACACCTACTTGGAAAGGTAATATTCAACGTATATTAATGTAGGATTATGCTACTCTCCCTTATTAATAACCTACAAATTTAGCTAGAAACATGTGCTTGCATTGCATACACACCCCATTTTCCCCAAAAATAATGATGAATCCCTTTATTTATTTTCAAGTCTATTGATCAAATTTTCTCCTAGCTTTAAGTGTTCTAGTTTTCCTTTGTTCTTGATGAGTTGATTAGATTGTGAGATCTAAATACTTGAGCTAATTATATTTTTTCCAATATAAGGTAATAATCATGTCTTAACTACCAAAGGACTATTAATACAATTGTTATAGTCAAAGTGTCATGGAAGAAATGATGTCATTAGAGGAATTTGACAATCAAGGAGGGTTGTCTTATCTTTAAACCCCGATTATCTACTTAAGGAGATGGTCTTGAACATTCAAATGGACTTAAAAAACCACACTAGATTCATGGTTAATCACATTTGTAATAAAAATCCTTAGCTAAACCATAATGATGATAAATGGGTTGTCCAAGTACTATCAAATAGAAAAATGAGGCTACCACTAAGGTAGAAGAGAGTTATTGAATCAATTTTGTTATGAAAGATAACCGACATTCAAAGATTGTCCACTCATTATATCCTACAATAATAGGCAGAGGGGTGATTATATACAAGGTTATCAAATTTGATGTTGTTCCAAGTAACTAGGAAGATAGGTAAACACCCTTTAGACACTAACATGTATGATTAAATTCTCCTAGTTAGTGAGTCAATTATATGCCCATGTCTCATGCACTTGATTGCCCCTTGAGTTGATTCATCATGTCCCATTCTAACAATTAATCCAAACACAAGAACTATACAAAATGGCAAGGGTAATTGTGAGCCCTCCTCTCCCATTTCTTGCTAGTTAAGAATCTTTCAATTTGCTCGAAGTGTTCCTCCCCTTTTGTTTTTATCTTTCTCCACCTCCAACTTTTCATTTCATACATATGTAGGTTTATGAAAACAATTCAATTAAATGTCCATGTTATCATAAAATAAGTATTTGAATGATACCTGAATAGTGTATATGCACTCTATTCATCTAATTTGATGAAGACAACATCATAGTCTAAATTGCCAAATATTCAAAACCAAAACAAAACCAGATTTTTCTTTCTAAAAACTAAAAATATAACCTTGTTTCTTCATTATTAGTATTGGTGTGACATGGTGCACATTATTATAGTGCGAGCCTATTTTCTAGATCACCTCATTTAGTGCCACCAATAATATCAACAATAACATTTTGCCTATCTAAAATGATGGAAACAATTCACATCTCTGACAACAATTTCTCTTGCAACAATCTTGGAGATAAATTTTGTTGTAGTGTGGTAATCAACACATATCAAAACATCTAACAAACCAAAAAAAATTCTCAACTTTTCACTACAGTGGTAGAGAAATAATTATTTTCCCTCCTTTTCCACATCACTAAGTAAATGTCTTAAATCTTGGGTACACCCTGTTGTCTTCATCTCCCAAGCTAATCTCTCCAACTTTGCATAGATCTCCTATGTTTGTGGATGGGATCTACCCCTTAAATGAAAAGTCACACACCATTTTATGGCCTTCAATCTAACTACATCCAAGGATCTCTTTAATTCCTTTACCATTTATCAATCCCCTTACCATTTGAACCTCACCACTTGACCACATCTGCATAGATTTTTGAGAGTAGAACAAAGTCAACATTTTTAGGTTCTAAGTGAAAAAACAATGTCATTGTAAATATTCCTAAACCTATATCCATATGTGATCTACAAGCACCAAGAAAACACAACCACCACATGTTTAATTGACATCTTAATCATAAAATTTAGGGTGTTCTCGATATACTCAACATAGACAAGAAGCTCAACCATACACACAATGATCAATTATAAGTGTAATGCAGCAAAGGCTACTCATCTTATTTAAGTATATAAACCCTCATCCACTAAACCTGAATGACTGCATACACATAGAACACAAGCAAAGCTTATATTGGTAGGATAATGTTCAGAAGTGCTGCATTAATTTAAACATTTTGACAACATCTTTGTAAAATCCATTTTATGCATATCCTGCAAACATCTCATTCCATGAGACCACATTTCTTTGAGGCATTTTGTTAAATATTTCATGTGCCTTGTCTATGCTTCCATATTTTCCATACATATCTATCAGAGCATTTCCAGCTATAATATTTGACAAAATTCCCCCTTTCCATTATACTTTGATGGATGTCTGTACCATGTTCCAAAACTCCCATTTTGGCACAGGCGGGGAGAACGCTTGCATTACAACTACCAATTTTATTTGCTTGATAGTTTCTTAATCTAAGTTTCTTAATCTTTATTAGCAAATCCGTTTCGTTCATATCCTGCAATTATGGCATTCCATGAGATCAAATTTCTTTGAGGCACATTGTCAAATAGTTCGCGTGCCTTGCCTACACTTCCACATTTTGCATACATGGCTACCGCTCTGGTTGCAACTATAACATCTGACAAAATTCCTCTATTCATACACTGTTTCAAAGCTCCCGTTCGGAACAGGCTTCGAGGATGCTGGCAAAGGTTGTAGAGTCTGGCTTTACGCCCGTCAGTTGCATATGCTTGAAAGTCTCTAACCCTTTTCAACAAATCCATTTGGTGAATATCCTGCAAGTAGGGCATTCCATGACAACACATTTCTTTGAGGCATTATGTCAAACAGTTCACGTGCCTTGTCTATGCATCCGCATTTTGCATACATGTCTACCAGGGCAGTTGCGACTACATCTTACAGAATCCCTCTTATATTTTATCGTGTGAATGGTGTGCATAGCCTGTTCCAAAGCACCCATTTCGGCACAGGCAGGGAGGATGCTGGCAATGGTTGAGGACTCTGGCTTTGCACTTGCCAATTGCATTTGTTTGAAAGTTTCTAAAACCTTTTCAACAAACCCATTCTGTGTATTTTCTATTTTTTGGTTACAGTGAAACAGTGTGACAAGTTCGGAGGAAACCCATGTCTTCTTACGCTATGCGCAGGAACTTTGAGCTATGCGCTGGTGAGCGGGAGAAAGTTTAAAATAATTAAATTCACGGACATCCATCCACCAAATGGACTTTGTTATCGGAGAACGGGAAGGAGACTATTTACCGTGGGGCCCACAACAACCACTCTAAGTGGTCAATGCTTAGAGGTGTGCCGGTTAAGCCCAGCCTGATATTTGTGTGTAAACATAGTTGATTGTTTATGTTGGAAGTTAGGTCCTAACTTCAACATTTGACATGTTGACCACATCATGCTATTCATTTAAGTTCTCTATATATATATATGATCTAATAATATTGAAAGACAATATTATTTATGTTATATAGTAATCATATTCATTATGGAAATTTTAAGTGGTGATATGTAATCAAGTAATCAATTTTTAATTTTTGGCATAAGATTGCATCATTATAATTTGTTTCTTTAAAAAAAAAATAGATGTTGATCATTATCATGCTTAATTCAATTGTAAGCACAATTTCTCTAATATAGGGGAGAGGATCCAGTAGTTGTGCACCCTAACTTTGCGCTTCCCAAAATCCTACGTGGAAATTTCAAATCACTCCAAATTTTTTATAGCAGCTAGCATGGCAAGTCCCTACTTATAACTTTCATTTCAGGGCCACATCATCAAATATGATGCCACATCAAAATGCTTTTTGTCAAAGTGTCCAAGAAGGCCCAAAAAAAAAGTGCTACCAATACTTGTGCATTCACATCATAAGTAGTTGAGCGCTGATGTGGCATCACATGATTGGTTGTTTTTTTGATCTAAGGGATACATTTTGTTTAAGTTAGGGTACTTATGTCACAATTATTGGGTATTATATAAACAATTATTGGACATTATATAAACAACTATTGGGCATTATATTCACAACTATTGGAACATGCTCAACTACTAGGTCCTTTCCCCTAATCGGGTTACTTTTAAATATGGGGCTAAGCTCTCCACATTTCATTTTTCTTTTTAAATTTAATAGTTTGGTTGCTTTCATTATGACAAAAATATATATCCTTTTCAATTTGATAGCCACCATTTCACTTAATTTTTCACAATTTGATGACTTTCTCCCCCAAATATAGACAATGATGGTGAAATCAACCCAAAAATATCTAGATAATTTGATTTTGTTGTAACTAACTCATTTTAAAGCTAAAAGAATAATGTTTAGTTTGAATCTTTCTATATTTATAAATATGATCTTTCATGATTTAATTAATGTTGTCTTATTTTATCAAATATTCACAAATACAAGACAATTATTGAAAATCATCACATATACTTAGAATTTACATATATCTTAAAATCAATGGAAGACAAAAAAAATGTTTACTTTAAGTAATATATAAATCATTCATTCCATCTGTTTCTCACATTAAAACTTTACACTCAATCAATCCACATTTACTACAAGTGATATTTTTATCTTTGGGAGACTCATATATGGGACACTTTATGGAAAACAATATCAAAATTTAAAACTAAATGAGATAGTGCAAGATTGCAAGTCAACTTAAAAATCAAATTATTTAAGACTTTCATGGTTTGACAATACTTGTTAAATTAAACTCTATTTCAAATATTGTCTATTGAATGATTAATCTTTATAATTAAAGTGGTTCACCACTAATCAATATTTTTCCTCTATTTATTTCTACCTATCACCAATCAACAAATGTAGGCATCTTCTAGTCAATTCATAATTGTTCATGACTGCATAAGGTTGCGATATATATTTTATTAAATTTAGATAAAATAACTATAGTCTAGATTCCAATAATAACATTTATTCATATTTGAAATGTCAATATTTGATTTTAATATTTCTTTTTTAAAATTTTAATTTATACAATATTAGATTATCATTGTCAATATTAATTTCTAATAAAGACGATATTGGATTCCAATATCTTTGTTACTATATTTTATGTTGGATGTTATTATATTTTAACAAGCGTACTATTGAATGTTATTGTATTCTAACTATGCTTGGAGTTGTCATAGTTCATTCCAAGCTAGAAAAAAAGGAAAAAGAAGCAAACAAAGTGTTGCGTGTCGAATGAAGTTCCAAGGAAGGAGAAGAAAAAGGATTTTCTCATGGATTTTTTGACTAGGAGGATACTCTGGATGCCATGATCTTGGATTGGAATACCCTTTACTAGGGTTCTACTATTCTGTCTTTCTTCATTCTATTTTTTTAATAGTTTAGTGGGCCTATTTTGGTTCATGAGCTAGCCTAGTGGTTTGCCTTGTTTTTTTTGTTTTGTTTGGCCCTTTTGGTGTCTCTCTTTTCTTTGCAAGGGTTTGGGGTCCCTTCCCCTTCTTACTTAATAAAAAAATAATAATACTATTAATTCATCATCTTTATATAAATATTTAAACATGCAAATAAATAAATTTAAAATTTATTATAAAAAATTAATTGAGTACTAAAACATCAAACAATAGAAGGTTTATCAAAATGAAGCAAAATGATGAACCTTATTTCTTTATATTTCATTCAATATGTGTGTTATATTATACAAATGAGTAACAAAAAATAAATCTAACCCAACTACCAATCAAAAGGCGGATCTGGAAAGGGTTAAATGTTTTGTACCTTTAACCAAAAGTGATTTTTCAAACCTCACTAAGGACTCATTCACCCTATGGCGGATGGGTCCTAGCTAGGGCTCTGAAAAAATAGTTTCTAGGTTTTGTTCCTCTCAGTCTACACATCCAAATTCTAGTTGGGCACTGTTGAAAAGCCAAAAATAAAACATGTAGCTCAATTTCCATGATTTGACAAATTTTGTTACATCTTTTGACAACTTTGCAAAAAAATTTCTCCAATTGATCTTCAACCTTAAAACCTGTAATCACCCATCAAATAGAGAAAAATGTTATTTTGTTAGGGAATAGAGGTTTGCCTTGGTCAAACCCCATTTTAGTAATTAAACCTTGAAATGAAATAGAAATGCATGAAGGAATGATGAATGAACAAAAGCAATGTCACAACTCACCACACCTTATTTGAACCTTGGATAAATTTTCAGTCTAGCATGAAGTGGCCTCAATGAATATAGATCTTGATGATGAACTTGATATGAAACAATTCCTTTCATATGCTTGATAAATCTTGAATGCTACATCAACACATTAGCTAAAACAACATGCATGATGTAATTCAAAGGTTTGACATGCCAAATGGAATCTTGATTGTTGCAATATTCTTCTTTAAATCTACCCTTGAATGCCTTGAAAATTGCTCTTGAATTCTCTATCAACGCTCTTGTGAAATCTTAGGATGCTTGAACCAAAATTTCTAGGTGCTCTCTTAAAAATCTTAGGTGAAACTAAGTGAAATAGCCTTGTATTCATAGATAACTTAAGATTAATTCCCAAATTTAAATATCACAAGCTAACATCAAATCATGGATTTCAAATTATTAAAATACAACCAAAAAAAATTCAAAGAGGGATCCTAGGTCTAAGTGAGGACCCATTTGCCATGTCCTAGGCCACTTACCTAGGACACACTTTAGGAAATGTGAAATTTCATGTAAAAATAGGGTCCTAGGACCTAGTCAGGATCCATTCGCCATGTGGTGAATGGGACCTAGTGAAGACCCATTCACCATGTGGTGAATGGGTCCTAGGTCACCTACCAAGGACACACACCTTCTAAAATTAAGTGTTGTGTAATAGCATTTATGAATGTCGGGTTTTATCCCTCAGAAATTGTAATTAATTAGGCTCGAATTTGAATTAAAGAGGCCAATTAAGGTGTAAATTGATCTCAATTAATTAATGAAGCCCTAGATTAGTGTGAAAGTGTAAAGGTACACCTTAAAACAATAAAAAAAAGGCATAATTAAGTCCATTTTATTAAAAACGTCCCTAAACTTAATGTGAATTTGTAAAACACATTACAACACTAAATCAAGGCAACATTAAGCTCATTTTAACATTAATTATTCCCAAATTAAGGAAAAAAGGGATACTTTTTCAATAAATACAAGTACATAGATAATCATGAATCTTGTATCAAAAATACCAATTAATTAAGTAAATAGTAATATTTTATTCATACTAAACATTAGTACAATAATGTGGTCTTGTTGGAGGCTAATTTGTGATATATTTATTATATTTGTGGTGTCATAAATTGTTGTCACTCATAATTTCATGCTAGGTTCGGCACCCACTTTGGTGCATGTACCAAATTATGCTTGTGATGTACCTATTTTATGTATTTATATGAAACTTAATCAAATCCTTATTTATCAAGCCTTCATAGAGAAAATTATGCCTAGACCCTAGTGCCCCATGCTATGTCTCAAAACTATTCATGCCTAAATTTTGGAATTTGAATGTTGGTCTCAGTGTGATTTAGAAAATAAATGTATTTGTTGTCCTCAATAAACAATTATTTTAAAATATGTTTGAATTCATATATATATATATATATATATACATATATAAGTTCTTCCCTCCTTGGTAACTCTCCCTCTCTAACTCTCTAGCAACAAGCTAGCACCTAGACAACTAAAAAAATTCATGCACTCTAAAGGTAGAAGGTCAAAGATATAATTTAAGTCAATTATGATCTGCAATCTAACAACAAACTCATTTTCAAGTACTGTATTATGTTTCTTATTTATTATTATTATATGAGCTAACAATTGCAAGATATCAAGAAAACCTCTTCATCCTCCTTATGTGACAACAAAGGTTTTGAATGAGTGGTAAGATATCATTATGTTTCATTACCATTAGGTCATT
This sequence comes from Sequoiadendron giganteum, assembly GCA_007115665.2. Taxonomy (NCBI): domain Eukaryota; kingdom Viridiplantae; phylum Streptophyta; class Pinopsida; order Cupressales; family Cupressaceae; genus Sequoiadendron; species Sequoiadendron giganteum. Next base: position 427,379,098 of record CM021105.1, read on the forward strand.
TACTATTTTTTCCTTTACTCCCCTGAGAGCATGCATTCTTTATTATTCATCATCATTTTTTCATGGAGGTGGAAACATCAATATGGGGTTTGACCATGGAAATCTCCTATATGACACAACCCTTTCCCTAGATATCTAGGCTCCTAAACCCTAGATATTGTATTCATGGACACATAATTGACAAACTAAGTCATGTTGATTAGTAAAGCTCAATCAAACTTTTTTTTAAAAAATCTCAATCACAAGCCTTTAGATAGTGCTCCATTTATACAAATTTTGAAACCCTAATTTTTAGCATTTCTAGACATATGTGCCTTGTGCTATCATCCTTCCTGTTCTACTCCATATTTGACACCAAATTATTCACTACATCTCATTCGCATATTTTCTTTCTTTTTTTGACATTGTATTCTATAATTTATAAATTATATCGTATTAAACTTCAATTTAATCACAATTCACTTAGTTCATTGCATCATTATATCAATCTATACACACCCCACACAAAAGGGACCAAAACCATAACCAACTATTTTGGCTCTCACTTGTGGATGACAATCAAACACCACTCTTTATTAATTTTGTGTCTCTAATGTTTAAGATGGAAATATTTATTCAGGATGGCACATTTGTCTTAGATATCATTTCCACATCTAACATTTTGGCAAACCAAAGTTAGCTTAAATTTATAGGTCTTTTGATTTAATTTGTATATATTATTTATTTTTATTTACTTGATTAAAGAACTATATTATTTGAATATCTTATTTACATTTTCAAACATTGTATGTTAGTTTATAGAATAAAGCATTACAATTCTTGTTCTCTTAATGTATTGCAAAACATAAACCTAAAATACCTTCTATTCTTCTAACATATCATCAACATATCCATATTGTCATCACTTTCTTCTATCTTCCAATTACTAGGGAAATTTATGTATTCTAAAATTTGTGCTTTATTTAAGATTTTCATGACTTGTGCTCTACATCCAACACTCTTGTGAGAAGTAGTTATTGACTTATGGCTTCCCATGCTTGAAATAGATTCAATTTTGAGCCTGCAATTTTTAGACCTTGCACTCAAGAAACTGCTATAACACAACCATATTTTGATCCCGATACTACCTTGTTGATGACCTTTAACTCACAATCTCCTCATGATTTTTTTGGGCTTGAAAAATCTATGACCTTTGTTCCCGAGGCATGACTTAAAAACTAGACACAAAATTGGCTAGTCTCCAACAATTCTTGAGTACAAAACAATTGGTTGGAAAGGTTGTCACTATAATTGAGAAAATTAATAAATTTTTCAGTTAATGACATACAAGGAATAGAAGTTCTATGTATTCTAGCTAACATAGTGGATTCAAAAATTATGACATCAGCTAGTTGCACATGGATTTTCAATAATATATCTCCTCTTTGATATAATATCACAAAAGTGGAGTTGTTTCAAAGAATAATAGAAAGATGGGATGAAGTGAATAGTTGATGGAAAGTTTCCCCAATCAGTTAACGATGATGGTGGAAGTGATGCCCCCTTAAGATAACTCTTCAATGAAATATAAGGCCCAAGGTGAAGGGATCTAGACTAGGTTCAATGATATTCATTGATTAGGACTAGGTGATGCGGAGTAGGCCTAGGAAATATTTTAGGTGTCTACAACTAGATTTATCCATCCCATCGACTATTCAACTTGGATATAAAATTTAACCATTATCATAAAACTTGATGGTTTTATTCATGTATGGATCAATTGTCATTATTTAAATAAATATGCTCTCAAAGATCATTTTTCTCTTCATAATATATATATATATATATATATATATATATATATATATATATATATATATGATTGTAAACTCCATAATAGGATATGCATTACTATATTTTATGTATGGATTCTCAACTATAATTAGATTCTTTTTAATCTAGAAGGTTAATTTGATATAGTCTTCACTACCTCTTGGGGTACCTTTTGTTATCTTTCATGTCATTTTGATTAAACAATGATGGTGTAACTTACTAGTGCAAAATGACTCATCTTTCATGTTTTAATTCACAAAATTTTATAAGATTATGTCAATGATACCTTGTATAAGTCTATAACTATTCAAGGCCATGTTAATAATCTTTTTTTTAAGTGACTTTGAATTTATAAAATGAGACTAAACCCCCTTAATTGTGTCTTTAGTATTGATAGTAGTGCACTTTCAGGATCTATTATCCCTCACTATGGAATTAAAGTCGATACTCATAAGATAAATCTAATCATAAACATGTACCTAAAAGTATTTATCAAATCAAAATTTTCAAGGTAAAAATCAAGAAATTAGACTTGATTTATTTCTCAATTGATTGATCATACCCTCCATATCACACATCTTTTGAAAAAATTATACATTTTCAATGGGATGCGAAAATTGTCAAAGGACTTTTGATTCAATCAAGTGTTACTTGGCCAATCATCCTATTTTTATGTCAATTGTATATACGAAACTCTTATCTATTTATAATTTAGCATCATCTCATGCTTTAGCAACCTTATTAGCTCAACATGATGATGATGGTAAGCAAAAAATAGTATAGTACATTAATCATATCTTACTTGAATATGAAACTAGATATTTTATATTGGAGAAATAATTGTCATCATTAAATATGATCCTCTTTGATTAGTTGAAAATGGATTTTTTTTGGTTTCAGACATAGAACATCACTTTTCCCCAACTAACATTCAAGGATAACCTAGAGATCTCAAACCATGAGTGGATTAAAGGTAAGAGATCTACTAAGGGACTGTCCTAGGGATTGATTAATGACTAATGAGGGTGTTATGTCTTGCATAACCACCCCATTTTTTGCCTCGGTCAAAATGGGTCCCCCTTTATGTTTTTATCCTTGGTTGTTTCAGAAACAGAGGTTGGAGTCTTTTCTTTTCAAACACTTTGTTTTTCTTTGGTTTATTCTGTCGGAATCGGAACCGGAACTGAATCGGGTTTTGAAACTTTTTTCAAAGCACATTCCGATCCCCATCCCGACAGTCTTTCTTTTGAACTTTTTTTTTTTTCTTTGTCGGAGCTGGAGCCGAAGTGGACGTTAAGTCGATGTTTATTCAAAATTTCAAAATCAAATCTCGTTCTGCCTCCGCCTCTACTTTTTGGTCTTTCATTTTAGACTAGGTCTTATATGTTAAGTTTTCTTATTTCGGTCTTTTTATTTTATTTTTATGTTTGGTTTTGTTTTATTCTTTGTTGGTGGAACCAGACCCGGAATGGGAGCCAAGTTGGAAATTTAAACAAGTTTCCAAAACAGTTTTCATTCTAATTCCGCTCCTGCCATTTCTTGGTCGTTGACTGTTTACTAAAGTCACGCGGCAGTAATGGGCCAATTCTTCTGTAGTTCCGACTCCACTCTACTGTATTTATTGCATTAATGATAGGTGCCATGCATGCGTGAAACTCTGAGTTTTACCTTAATTAGGGATTAACGCATAGTTATTATCACTATTCTTAAGAGATTGAAGAGTGAGCCAAAGTTGCAGTGAAGCTTTTGTGCGAGTGAATCGATTGATAGAGAGCCTGTTGTGCACAGATTGCTTCAGGAGGTTAGCCTATTTATTTGCGTTCGAGGTAGGTTTTTCTATTCTCATTCTTCTTTTTATTTTTCGTGTTTTTTTGTTTCTGTTCATCTTGGATTGTTTGGATTTCATGCGAATTCCTCTGTGAGTTCGTGCGTTTTGGTTTGTTTCTCTTTTGTTTACGTTTTTCTTGTTTTCATTTGACTTTTCTGGTCGTTTCTCGTCTGTTTGTTTTTCAACATGGTCATTTTCACGATTTAGTCATGATCGCATCGTGCGGCTTTAGTTTTTAAATGCACAGGTTAAATTATAGTTTTACAGTGAGTAGGGTTTGTTAAATCTTGTTTTTACTTAGGAATCTTGTTTTGCATTCAATCTGGTTTAATAAATAGGGTTAAATTCATGCCCTAGCTTTTATATCAAGGTTTTTAGTTTAGGGTTTTACGCATTTCTGTGTTTGTGTTCCTTAATAATATGATGCCCTAAAAGGTACAGTTGCCTCTTGGTCATATGGGGATGGTATTATTAGGTTATGTTTAAGCCCCTTTCATGTTGATATGACCTAGCCTTTAAAATCATGAAGTCATTTACCAAACATTTAAAAACACTTATGACGTCATGGTTGTTTTAGGTGGAGGCGGGGTCGAAATCAATCTAGACTTTGAACCATGTTTTCCAATAGGTATCGATTCCATTTCCATCCCATCTCTGACTCCACTTATAGTGAGAAGTCTTCTTTCAAAATAGCGATAACCTAGGCGGAAGCGGAACTGAAATTGAATATGAAATTAGAAAATTTGAAAGAAACCAAATCAGTTTCCATTCCGATTCCGGTTCCGATCACCATGACAGTTCCAACTCCAATCCCACTTGTTAATATTGTAATTTCAATAATGGTTTTGGCCCCGAGCTCGGCAGTGTTTTAAAGGAGAGTGTTTAGAATGTTTTATGTTTGGTTCCGCCTCCGATATATATATGAAGGGAAAGGTTTTAAAGCATATTTTGTGATGTTTTTTCAAGGATCTAATTAGAGGTTTTTTGTAGGAAAACTAAAGGATGTCAAGAGTATCAAGAGAAGCCTCCCAAAGGAATCGGCCTACAGAAACATCAAAGGCAGCAACTAAGCCCAAGAAGATAAATCCAGAGCATCTACTTATACTTTGATGTATAATCATAGGGGTACTATTGTCACTGCAAGCAAAGTGGAATCGGATTGTTCTAATATAACCAAAACCAATCTAGGCTCATACAATTTTGAGGAGTTGTATTCAGAAACATTCGCTGAAGATATAACAGGGAGAACTCAAAGAATAGTTGAGTCTGGTTTGGCTCATATCACTTTATTCCCTCTATCTATCTAGTGCCCGAAGTTGATTATGACAGCAGCAGGTGCTTACAATCCAATCACTAGGCAGTGTGTGGATTCACATGATAATGTAATTATAGATCTCACTCTTCAAATGTTTCAACACATGTTTAGTATCCCGGATCCAAAGAACCTGGTACAGTTAAAGGAGGAAGAAGCTTTAGATAAATATAGAAAATACAAGGGGGCCAATAAAGCTTACTTGAACAAAAAATGGTTGAGAACAGAGAAGAAGTCTCTGACCAAACTTCATGATCAACCAAAGAGGACTGAATTCTACAAAGAAGTATCAGACCTGATCATGATGTTGTCTAGAGTATTTGGGAAGAGGGATGTATTTCACTTCAAGGAGTGGATGTTTCCCTTCATTCAGATCATCTTTAATGGAAAACAATAGTTTGATTGGCCAATGGTTGTCTCTGATGCTATTCATGATCAGTTAACAAGGATAAGGGAAACCAAATGCTTCTTTATGACTTCTTATGTTGTTTATGCAACAGCTAGAGGAGGTATATTTCCAGGTTTAAAGAGAGTGGGGATATTGGGAGAGGTAGATGGACAAAGGAAAGTGTGGGACCATTATGATCAGTTATCTCTACAAATGTCTGAAACACAATTTAGAAGGTTTAATGATGCATTTCTATATATAATCATTAACCAACTTAACGGAGATGCAGGGTATAGACTAAGCCAAGAAGCTATGGCATTTATCACAGAATGGGGATGTTGGTACATTCAATACCCCAAGTTCACATACTTCAGGCTGGCTAGATTTGAGGGTCATCCACACTTGCTCCCAAGATGTTGTAGCAATAGGATAATTCTAATGGAATTTGTATATCAAGCTCTAGGGGTTAATGTCTGGTTTGGATTGAAGCACAAAATAGGATGTCATAAGTTCCCCATTCAATTGGGTGAATACAACTGTCAACATCTGGTGGGAGCTAAGGTAGTGTGCAGTGAGTTGATACATCTGAAACTAGGTTTGTACATAGCTCAGAAGTACTTTGACCCAAGGAAGAAAATGAATGCCTTGCTGCCTTCTGTTTTTGATAAACATTTCAATTTGTTGGAAGATTTCTGGAGTGACCTTCAAGATGAGTATGACCTCAGGAAGAAGAATTATGAGAGGTTACTCATCTCACTCTTAGTAGAGCTTGGGATCAAAGATGATATCCCTGACACATTAGTAGATGATGGAGTGGTATTAGATCCATCATATGAAGCATTAAATATTGGCACTAAAAGCTTGGATCCGGTGGACTGGGATGGTGAGGAGACCATTGACATAAAGCAAATAGGGAGGCTAGTTTTGGATAGAAGTATTCATTGGGTTGTCCTAAGAACCAAAACTCCTCAGGAACCGGCTCCTAAGAAGGGGAAGGGATACAAAAGAATCAAGAGGAAATTGCCTTCCAAGGAGCCCTTGGAATTCTTTCCTCCTGACATTGAAGAGATTGAGCTTGAAGCAACAACTCAAGATGAGCCAAAGACACAAGAGGGAGATGCCCAAGTAGGACCTGTGGTTTCAACACCTGCATTAGGTGAATCCTCTACTCAAGTCCCACTTACAAAGCAACAAGATGAAGAAGTGCAAAAAGGGATTCTTCATGATATTACTGAATCCATGAAGGGAAAAGGAGTGGAGGTGGAGATCCATGATATTGGAATGGACTCTGATGAGAATTTTTCAGAAAAGGATGCATAAGAAAATATGCCTCTAGAGGAGGATACTAAACAAGTGTTGACAGAGGAGGATCAATGGGCACTATTTGAGGAGGCAAAGAAGGCCTCAGATGATCAAGCACACACTGCAGCAATAGAGAAGAAAAAGGTAATTGATGCCAAGGTACAAGCTGATGCCTTACTCCAGCAACAGGTAGAAGCCCAACAAAGAGCTAATGAAATGGAAAAGCAGCAAAGGAAAAAGGAGAAGGAGCTTAGGATCAAAGAAGAAAATGATAAGCTAGAGTTAATATAGAAAATTCATGATTTCAAGGAAGAAAAGGCAAAGCATCAAAGAGAAAGAGAAGTTCTTGTGGCTAAGTTGAAGCTTGTTGAAGAGGCTCATAAAGAGAAAGAGGAAGCAGAACGAGTGCAAAAGGAGAAAGATGTCGAGGAACTGATCAAGAAGCAACAAAAGGAAAAGGAGGACGCATAAAAACTTAAGGCATTAGAGGAAGAGAGAAGCCGAGAACTAGAGAAGAAGAGATTAGAAGAAGAAAATTTGAAAAAGGAAGAAGAAGAGAAAAGGATAAAAGAATGGAAGGATAGAGAGGAAGCTGAGAAGATTGCTCAGACAAATGTGGAGCAAGAGCAACAAGAGAAACAAGGGGTTGATTCTCAACCTCAAGTAAACGTGCAACCACCCTCTACTACTACTATTGATTCTTCTTCAACTATAATGACCACTAATCCAGGTGCTCCCACTTGGTTAAAATTGGATCTTCAGAAGAGATCGGTGACACCTTCACAGCCTCTCAATTGGGATGACATGATGAAGGAAATTGAGAAAGAAAGGCCCAAGAAGAAGGCCAAGATCCTAAATTCCACCAGGCTCACCGACAAAGGAGAAATAATTGTCGAATGTGTCATACCAATGATGGAGAAGGATGTAGGAGACATCCAATTGACTAATTACCAGTTGGGCACTGTCAACTTGGGAAGACCTACCAAAGATTAGGAAATGAATTTAATAGATGTGGTAGCTTCTTCCACTAAATCCAGAATGATAAAAGACAAGCATAGAAAGGATGAGCTTAAGGCTCAGTTAGATCAATTGCATTCTTTCTTGAAAAGTGTTTCTACTCCGAAGTCACAACAAATTGACACCATTGAAACACTAGTTTTGCTTAGTAAGAAAGAGGTGGATGATTCAGTACAGGTAAGGAGTAAGGCAGAAATGTTCGATAGGTGGACTGATAAGATAAATCAGGAAATAAGTGAAGTGTTGGACAATAGCTTTGGGGTTCAAAAAATGATAAAGGAGCTAATAGAGGAAATGAACCAGTATATCAAAGTATTGGGAGAACATGAGGAGGAATACAGAGGATACAGTTAGAATTTGAAGGAGGTTAACAAATTGTCAAGGTCCATTCTTCTAGAACAGTCAATACTTGAAGAGGACAATAAAGATTTCTTGTCAAAGGCTTCCAGCATATTTCGATTTAGGTTTGATTTTCTATACAGGCATAAAAGTGAAGTTCAAGATTCTGTTAAGGATCTGAATGAACAATTTGAGGAGTTGGAAGTAGTTATTGCTGTCATAGTGAATGTTAATATACCAGTAAAGGAGGGCTTGCCTTTGAACCAAATAAAGGAAAAATGGGATGATAGGTTTAAAGAGGTCATACAAAAAGGAGATGATGGTGAAGATCTGCTGCTAGATCGATTAATGGATATTAAAGAATAGATAAGGGTAGCTAAGAGGGAGTTGACCAAGCTAAAGGACATGAGAGGGTTTGTTGCTACGGAGCTAGAAAGGATCAAATTTGAAGACAGTTGGGTTGATGGGCCGGATTTGGAGGTGCTTCAACAAGTCTTCTCCAGTTATGACGAGTACATTGCAGAGCAGGCTTCTCTTGCATAATTGATAACCTCATGCATGCATGGTTTTCTTTACATGCACAACTGGCAATTTGTGGGCGCATGGCTTTCTTTTCTCCTCTCCATTCTTTTCTTCTAGTTTAACTGAGTTTCCAAGATGACTGCAATCCTTAAAAAGGTGGATCGACCTAAAATAGAGAGGACTTCAAATTTTTCTATATCTATAAATACCCTTGGGGTATCATATTGTAAGGGTTGGCTAATAGAGAATAGAATTGGCCAGTTGATAGTAGGAGATAGAATTTTTCATAGTTGTTACAGAGATACATTGTTACTTTATTTACAGTTGAATATAATTATAGGTTTTATGCAATACGGTGTTAGAATTAAGTTTTACTTGATAAGGTTGATGAGTTATAATCTATCTATATGCTAGTGATTGTGTTGAAGCATGAGTGTTTCTTATGTGATGAAAGTCATTAGAAGAAACCAGATTTAAGGATTATCTCAATAGATTATCAGTGAATTGAATTTATTGAATTTTGTTGATCTATGATCTTGGCAATGAATGAAAGTGTGTTCTTTTGGAATCTTTGAAATATTTAGGATGTGTGATTGTGATGTTAAATTAAGCACCTTAGATGCATGCAATAGTATGAATTATTCTGTAAATTGTATCATGCTATGGTTTTCTTGATCTTTTGGAAAAAAATTCATTGTTGAAGATATATGTCTGGATGCTAGATAAGTTTTTATTCATGTTTACTGATTTACCTTCTAATCTATCTTTTTCTTTTGTTCAAAGCCCCCTTTCTTTATTAAGAATAGCTCGATGAATAATTCATTGCTTGTATTCCTTGTTGCCAGCATAGGCCCCTTGAATATTACAGTTGCATGGATTGATTGAGTGACACCGGACAGTTGAGAACCAACTACCAGGACCTTGGGAGTTAGGCTACTATATGTTATCTTTCTTTTTCAGGAGAAATAGAGTAGAAATATTATGTTTAAACGTTGTTTGTGTCATTTTCACCATCAACAAAGGGGTTCACCACCAAGTTAATACTTGGAAAAGATCATGAAGTACAAGATGAAATGAAAAACCCTAATATGATGCAACTTGAATTAAATGACCAAGAAATGCATATAAAATAGAATAACAAACTGTAAGATGAAATGTGTGCACCTGGAAACTTGAAGATGACTAGAAGGAATCCTGAAATGTTGGAAATTCTAAATTTTGACCTAGTGGGACTCATTCGCCATTCTAGGCGAATCAGTCCTAGTTCTAGATTTTTGCATAGGAGTACGTTTCAGACAAAAGGGTATCTGAATCATACCAATTTTTTATTTTTTTTAAACCTACAATGGGACTCATTCGCCACTTGCATCGAATGAGTCCAGTTTGTATTTTCTAGAACTTCAAGGTCTGAATCTATTCTTCTCAGTCTACTCAATCTACTTCTCTAGGTTTTCAGATTTGAAACTTTGATTTCAAGGCTATAGGCGACCTTTTAGTGAAGATGACAACCTTGCAATTGAGGAGACCACTCCAATAACTTTCTTCAAGCTTGCAACATAATCTTCAATGATTCTTCATGCTCCAAGACACCTAGATCTACACTCACACATGCAAAGAGGAGAAAAACTTATTGATTATTAGTGGATAGGGGTTTTCCTTGGTCAAACCCTTTTAGGTAATTAAACCAAATGATGAAATAATGAACATGAAACATGAAATATGAAATATTGAACATGAAACATGAACAATGGTACCTTGAAGGATGTCTTGTAAATCTGCAATCTAGCATGAAGTGACCATGAAGGATGTATATCTCAATCTTGAAATGGATGAAGAACAATGCTTGACCTTGGATATTGGATGGAACATCACAACACTAGCTCAACAACATGCTTAATGCTTGATATGCTTGACATGATGATGGATCTTGAATTAATGCAACAATTGATAAAGAATTTTTCCCTTGAATTCCCTTGAATGCTCTTGTAAACTCAAACTTGCTATAGTAATGCTATCACAAAAGTCTTAGGTGAAAATGAGTGAAAGAACCTTGTATTTATACTTAATTATGTAATAATTCTCAAAATTACAACACTGCAGGTTGATATCAAATTTAGGAGGATACAATCTCACCAAGAATTTGAATTAAGTTTAATTTTGAGCTAAACGAGACTCATTCGCCCAAGATGGTGAATGAGTCCCATTAGGCATAATGTATGAGACCAAATTTAAAAGTTCTTAGAAAGGTGTAAAATCAGGTTCGGGACCCAAAAAATCTAGGTGGGACTCATGCACCCAAGGTGGCAAATGAGTCCCAGATCACTAAATCTAGGCCACACAAGCCAAAAACACCTGAATTATGATTGGTTGATGATTAATGTATGGATTATCCTCAAAATTATACATTAATTAAGGCTTGTGGATGCAATTTAAGGCCAATTAAAGCATAATAAATTCCAATTATCAAATAAAACCCTTAGAGAAGTGTGAAAGTGTGTCACAACACTTTACAACACCCAAGAAAAGACATTAATTAAGCACATTTTGGTTAAAAATAGGTTCATTAAGCTCAAATACTTAATAAAATCCTAGATAGGTGTGAATGTGGACTACAACACTTTACAACAACTTTACAAGGCACAATTTAAATGCATTTTATTTAGTTTACAAGGGCCCAAGACCTAATGTGGATGTGTAAAACTCATCACAACACTAGTTCAAGGCAACATTAAGTCCAATTTATCATTAATTATTCCAAATTAAGTGTGAAATTGTATACAATGACATTTTTTGACACTACATTTATCCCCCACTTTAGTGAGAGGGTGAACTTTCTTCAAACTCATAGTAAAGTAGACATTCAAGAGGGGTCCAAGTGTACTGATACAAATGGTCTAGGATAGCAATGATTATGGAGGCTCAATCAAGCCCTGAGGATCCAAGATCTTAAGTCAAACCAACATAAGAACAAAAGGACACACACAAGCTCTATAATATGCATCATCAAGATACACAAACATGCAATTTCAATAACGAAAGAAAAAAAAACAAAAACAAAAAGTAAAAATGAGGTGGATCAAGATTTGACCATTTTTCCAACACAATGTGGATCAGATCTAAGTTGTTTGTCCAAAAATTCACACTCACTCTTAGGCAACATAACTTCAAGATGTCCATTGGGTGAGTAATCCAAGAGGGTGAGACACATACACACATGGTCTGTATGTACTCACCACACACACGCGAGTGGCTAAGGGAAAGTCATGGCCTCATTCGGCTTCCCATCAAAACCATACCAAATTTATACCTCCTAATAACTTTAATAAGGTGCCACATAAGAAATGATTTTTCGTGCTCCATGAGACAAGAAAAGCTTCGTATGCTTGAAACTCATGAACAAACAAGATGGCTCCACAAGCATGTAAGTTGTATTATGCAAGGTGGCCGTACAACAGTTATTATAAACGTGAAATAGTGTAAGGAATGTTTAAAGGGATTTTTCTTAGTTCATGTAAGGTATCTTCTTAGGGAGCATTGTGCCTAATGTCTCCAAGAGAGGAAAATTCAAAGAAATATCACACTCTCAAAGGAAATCAAACCCAATGATGCCACCAAGAAAAAAACACATTGCAAGAATAAAGAAAACCACATAGTGAAACATGAGTGTCGATGTATGCCCCCACTTTAAAGTAGTTGCTAATACCATTATTGTGAGAAATTGCTTTAAAGTAGAAGAAGACATGAGAGCTTATTCAGAAATCCCTATGACAAATCATATGTTTCCAAATTGAACTACATCATGAATAAGTATGTCACATGCAATCCGACTTAAGGCATGTCGTCCACATCCCAAGCTTGCTCTTATATGTACATGAAAGGTAGTCAACTAGCCAAAAGAGACAATGAAAAGTGACATACGAGGAAAAGCCTAACTAACCCCTTGCCCCCACTTAGTGCAGGACAAGGACATGAGCCGAATAGGATGAAAGTATGTGTTAGTTAGAGGAATTAGGTGTTTCAACACAAGGAAGAGCACTACACTCCTTGATATGTTGAATTCAATTAAACTTAAATCCTTACATTGATTAGTAGCATGACCATGAACTCTTGTAGTATAATTTCTTATGTATTCTTGGAGGATTCACGACAAGAAACTCTCTTGATCAAAAGTAGAAGATGTTCCTTTATTTGTGCAAGATGTCATACACACACTAAATGATAAGGCTTTAGATGAAAATGGAGATGAGGTAAACCTAGATCTTTCTTGAAAGAGTATGGTATATTGTATTTATTAATGTGTTCATTGTATCAATGTGTAGGAGGGATATTGTATCCAATACCATAACAATCTTTCAATTCAGATGAAGGGGGTTTATGTTTTTGAGAAGGATTGGCTTTTTTACGGGAAAAAAAATCCTTTTTGAAGTTATGCATCATCCCCTTATGATGGATGGGAGTTAAATAGCCCCCATCACCACCATGGGGTAATGTTGTAGAACCAAGTTGATCAAATGAAACACAAGGTTGTTTTTGTTAATATTGTGATATTTCGCACTCTCCTATAAAGTAAGGTGTGAAACCCCAATCATCATTAGAAATCGTGTCTAAAAATGAATCATTTTTTATATGACTCTTTGGACCTTGAGGGTGAGATTTTGGATGATTTATTGAAAGGAGGTATAAACTCTAATGACCCCCAATTGTCACTAAAGATTTTAGGATTAATATCAACTTGCATTGGCTCAACTTTTGATTTTGGAATGAAAGTATTAGGGGAGTTGGAAGTGTTGTGATCATATGATTCATAGCTTCATTCATCTACTTCAACCATGTGTATCTTATTGTTGTATTCAAATTTCATTGCATGGTGAAGAGTAGATGGGACTCCTTTCACAGCATGAATCCATGTTCTCCCTAGGAGAATATTGTCTAAAAGGGGTCTTGGCATGATATGGATAGGGGTAGGCAACACTATAGGTCCGACCTCAATAGGTAACATGATCATTCCTACTGGTTGCCTATTAACATTGTCAAAGCCATGAATATGAACATCATTAAGTTGAATGAGCCTTTTTTCCATGCCAATTTTGTCTAGGAGGTCAATGCTACAAAAAATAATTTTTTCTCCATTGTCTATGAAAGTGCACCTAATTGCAGTTTCATTAATTATCACCTTTATCATCAAGGCTTCATTCTTGTTCTGAGTCTCAAGTGGGGGTAATTCATGTTTAGGGAATGCGATTTCTGACTGTGTGACTTATGTGGAACGAAAGGAGGATGTTACATTATTCAATTTCATATAAGTTTGGATATCCTCCTACTTTATTTGCAATATTTCTTGAAATAGACACTTGTATGTAGGTGATAGTTAAATGAGTTTCCATATGGATATATTAGGGGAGTATTTTTAAGGTCTTCAACAGTAGGCACAATATATTGAGGCAATGGTGATGTTGCGGGGGCGATTTGTGGTTCCCTACATGTTTGAGCAATTGTGTTATATCTTGTTTGTTGCAAAACATTGTTAGATTGCATCCTAGATTTCAAGAAATATCTTATTTTCTTATGTGATTCACTAATGGGAGGTGACTTAGGAAGCTCACTAATTAAAGGATATCTAATTTGTGTCATCATAACCTCAACAATCCCATCTTTATTTTCACGATCTCTTAGTGAAGAGGATTCTAATGTCACTTCATCATCTTTATCTAAGGAAGCTTTAGTGTTTGAAATACATGTGTCAATGTTCACATTTTCTTGCACTATGATATCCTCCCTAGGAGGAGAGTTTTTAGGAAAACCATAAACTAAATGTCCGTGAAATTCCATGGTTGGTTCTTCTAAAATGATTTCATCGCAGATAAGGGAGTTACCAATGGTTGGATTTTCTTGCTTATCAATGATGGTGTTTTCTTGTTCAATAATATTTTCCCTAGGGGAAGAGAGACACATAATATTCTCATGACTTTCATCAATTGTGTTTTCTAATATCAAAGTATCTTTCTCATGACTAGGAAAGATACTAGGAGAAGAACAAATGTGATTTTCATGATGGTCCTTAGTTTCATTCCTTTGTCCCATAATGTCTTAAAAAATAGGATAGGTAGGGGAAGGATCATAAAGAGGTTTGTTATAGACCTTAAAGATTTGATCATTTAACACAAACATATCCTTATCATTTACAATCTCACCCTCTTCCACTAAATCATTCCCACAAGCAAAGGGGGAATGGAGGCTAGGTAAGGTGATGTTTAGAAATGTGTCTATGATTTCATTCTCTTGTGCTAAAATATCTTCCCAAGGGGGAGGAGAAGGAAAAGCAAGACTTTCATGGTTCTCAATGATTGCATATTCTTTCACCAAGATACCTTCGTCACTAAAAGGAGAGGTATCGGGAGAAGAAAAATTATGATCATCATGATTATCTATGCTTGCATTCTCTTCTATCACATCATCCCCACAAATAGGAGAGAGAGGAGGGGGTGTAGGTTTAAGGAAAGTGTTAAAATTTTCACTCTCTTTCACTAAGAGACTCTCATAACTAGGGAATGTATTGAATGAATGACTAACATGCTTATTGATTAAAATTTTCTTTGCAAACTTGGAAAAGATAGAAACTAACATTTTTGGAAAGTAATCTATGAAAACTCAAAATGAAATGTAAGACCTAGAATGAAATGCAATTTTCAGATTTTGAATATGATAATTGATTGATTATGCTATGTAACAATGCAAATTTAAAATTAAGCAATGCATGAAATGAGCCAAATTAAGCTAGATTAATGAAATGCATGTAACAGAAGCTCAACCAATTGAAACAAATGGTTAATGGTAGCAAAAAAAAGTGTAGAAAGAAGGTTTTTAATTTTGTACAAGGTAGTTTTAGACGTGTAGTGGGACTCATTCGCCCCCCAGTGAGAGTTTTTTGAAAAAAACTCAGAGATTTTTAAGTGATTTTTATGCTTTTTAGTTTGTGTAACCTAAAGACTGACTGCAAATGCAGATTTTATATTATTTTCAATGATTTGAGATGAAAAAATGCAACCTATATGCACTTTCACTAATGCAAGATTTAGAAACCCAAGATACCAATTAACTAATGCAAACCCTAATGCAAAGTCAATGCAAGCTAGATCTAGGATGATGATGGACTCCAAATTAGAAAAGAACGTACTCTAAATATAGTTTCACCAAAATGATTAGTTGAAAAATGGATGCTTTATGGTTTCGGATATAGAACATCATTTTTCCCCAACTAACACTCAAGGATTCCCTAGAGATCTCAACCCAAGAGTGGAATAAAGGTAAGAGATCTACTAAGGGACTATCCTAGGGGCTGATTAATGACTAATGAGGGGTTCACCACCAAGTTAAGACTTGGAAAAGAAAATGAAGTACAAGATGAAATGAAAAACCCTAATATGATGCAAACTTGAATTAAATGACCTAGAAATGCATATAAAATAGAATTAAAAACTATAAGATGAAACATGTGTTCACTTGGAAACTTGAAGATGACTATAAGGAGTCCTAAAATGCTAGAAATTCTAACTTTTTGACCTAGTGGGACTCATTTTCCATTATGGGTGAATCAGTCTTAGTTTTTAATTTTTGCATAGGAGCAAATTTTAGACAAAAGGGTATCTGAATCTACAAAAAAAATTGAAAAAAACCTACAGTGGAAATCATTCACCACTTGTTGTGAATGAATCTAGTTTAGATTTTCTATAACTTCAAGGTCTAAATCTATTCTTCTTAGTTTCCTCAATCTACTTCTCCAGGTTTCCAAATCTAAAACTTTGATTTTGAGGTTGTAGGTGACCTTTTAGTGAAGATGACAACCTTGCAATTAAGGAGACAACTCCAAAAACTTTCTCAAAGCTTGTAACCTAATCTTCAATGATTATTCATGTTTCAAGACACATAGATCTATAATCACAAATGCAAAGAGGAGAAAAACTTGTTGATTGTTAGTGGATAGGGGTTTTCCTTGGTCAAACCCCTTTTAGGTAATTAAAGAAAATGATGAAATAATGAACATGAAGCATGAAATATAGGACATGAAACATGAACAATGGCACCTTAAAGGATGTCTTGTAAATCTGCAATCTAGCATGAAGTGGCCATGAAGGATGTAGATCTTGATCTTGAAATGGATGAAGAACAATGCTTGACCTTGGATCTTGGATGCAACATCACAACACTATCTCAACAATATGCTTGATGCTTGATATAATTGACATGATGATAGATCTTGAATTGTTGGAACAATTGATGAAGAATTATGCCCCTAAATTCCCTTGAATGCTCTTGTGAACTCAAACTTTCTATAGTAATACTCTCACAAAATTATTAGGTGAAAATGAGTTAAAGAACCTTGTATTTATACTTAATTATGTAATAATTACCAAAATTACAACACTACAAGACCACATCAGATCTAGGAGGATAAAATCCTACCAAGAATTTGAATTAAATATAATTTTGAGCTAAACGAGACTCATTCACCCAAGGTGGCGAATGAGTCCCATTAGGCATAATGTATGAGAACAAAATTAAAAAGTGTTTAGAAAGGTGTAAAATCTAGGTGGGATTCAGTCACCCAAGGTGGCGAATGAGTCTCAAATCACTAAGTCTAGGCCACACAAGCCAAAAACACCTGAATTATGATTGGGTGATGATTAATGTCGGGATTATCCTCAAAATTATACATTAATTAAGGCTTGTGGATGTAATTTAAGGCCAATTAAAGCATAATAAATCCCAATTATTAAATAAAACCCTTAGAGAAGTGTGAAAGTGTGTTACAACACTTTACAACACCCAAGAAAAGGCACTAATTAAGCAAATTTTGGTTAAAAATAGGTTCATTAGGCTCAAATACTTAATAAAATCCTGGAAAGGTGTGAAAGTGGACTATAACACTTTACAAGGCATAGTTTAAATGCATTTTATTTAGTTTACAAGGGCCCAAGACCTAATGTGGATATGTAAAAATCATCACAACACTAGTTCAAGGTGACATTAGGTCCAATTTATCATTAATTATTCCCAATTAAGTGTGAAAATGTATACAATGACATTTTTTGACACTACACTCTTAAACACTTATTTTCTAAACCTGATATTTCAAGAAGATTAGCTAAATGGATGATGGTACTATCTAAGTTCAACCTTAAATTTTTCTCTTAAACTTATAAATTAAAGAAAAAATTATCGCTAACCAGTTAGATAATGCACCTTTGCCATATTATTTTCCCAATCTAGATTATTTTCTTGATTAGCACATTCTTGCTATATAAAATGATTCTACATGAAAAAAATATTTTTATGGATCAAGGTGTCAAAATGGTTCCAAAGCAAGGTTAATTATACTTCCACCCTCTAGTAAGCCAATTATTTTATCCTTTCATTTACAATTTCTGTGTACAAACAACATTGTTGAGTATGAAGCTATAATTATTGGCTTATGTGATGCAATAGGATTACGTGCATAAAACATATTCAAATCTATGGTGATTCTTAAATGTCATAAATTAAGTTATAGGATCTTATTAGGCTAAAGGTTTAATGCGCCAATCTATGACACAAAAAAGGTACCATAGTGTGCAAAAAACCCGAAATAAAGCATTTGGTGAGTGCCAAATAACTTTTCCATTTGGGTTTAAAAAAATAGGCATTATAACCTCTTTTTTTTTTTGCAAACCTACAACCCTAGCTCTCATTTTCTACCCTTCCAACTCATGCTTTCCAAAAGGAGGTCAAATTTTTCTTATGATTCTTCACAAGGATGCCACCAAGATGTCAAATAGGTCAAAGATATCGAAGAGGTATGTATTTCTATTGTTTTAATTTTGAATTTGAATTAGAATGTAGATTGAAATAGGTTTTTTTTTAAAACTTTGTTTTCATTTCAAGGAAATCAATCTCCACCTCCAAATATTGACAATTCACAATCACCCCCTCATGAAGAGTCTCTTGAACAAGAAAAACCTCAAACCCCTTTGTTAGTTTGTAGGCATCCACAAAGAACCCAAGAAAATATCTTAAATCAAATTGGAAAAAACAAAAGAGAGATTGAACAATTTATTTGAAGATTAACTGAGCATGTTGAAACCCACCCTTATAGGAGAGGGATTGTCGAATCACTGAAGTTGGTTGTATCACATGTAGGAGAGATGAGTGAGAAAATTAATTTTAGGTCGAATAAGAGGGATGAATTAAAACAATTTTATGCTAGTGGAATTTCATATGCAGATGTAGAAAAAGAAAAAATTAGCAAAGCCGGCATGTGTGCCCTTTTTACAGACCCAAGAACCAACACACCTTTATCACATGCACGCAGGAAGTTCCCCATCCATTGGTGCCACCATGAATTAATAAAAATAAGTTTAGGAGTGGTGGTGGATGGTCTTTTACCAACCTCCATGCAATAACTATGAGGTACCACAATATTTTTTGATGAAACTCTATTGTGAGTTTGTCCTCAATAAGGTGCCAAATTATTTTGATATTAGACTTTCAAGGTAGAGGTGGAGGCTCCACACATGATAGACCAGGTGGATGATTTAATCCATAGTTGGCACCAAAAACCTTGGCCAAACCCATGGTGGAGCATGTCATCATTCCTTCCATTGTGAAGGATAGTTTCGAGGTGGACACGTTGGATTTGTTTAGCTCACTCACTCAAAGAATTGTATAGTGTGTAAGGCCTCTAGTAGAGCCTAATATGGATGATAATTCTAGGCCCAAAGTTCCAACCCACCATTGTCACTCTTGCAATGCTATTTGCATGTATTATGGTGAGAGTGCTCAAGATACAGCTAAAAAGAATACATCCGCTACAAAGGAGATGGTCATGATAGATGCATTGTTGAATGAAACATTCACCATTGATACTCAGGTAAAATTCAGCAAGTTCATTTAATTTTTTTATTAAATTATATTTTGAAATGTAAGAATAACTAAATTAGTAGAATCAATATGATGAAAATTCAGGGTTGGAGTGTTCATGATACATGCACCATTCCTACATAACCTTATTTTTTTTTTATGTTGAGTCCACAAGCATGCAACTAGTATTAAAGAAATAATTATTGCATGTGAATAGTTGAATGTTATTTTAATGATTGTCTCATAACATGCTTTGGATGCCAAACAGTTTGTTGGTGGAACTTTGACGTCAACAACTCACTATTCATGTCCTCAAACAACTTTCACTCAGGAACCTTTATTCATTAATGGTGTTGTAAAACAATGTTATCTAGTTTTGGTAATTTTGTGTGTACAAATCTAAAATAATGCTTGAAACTACATGAACTTAGATAACTAGGTTCTTTAAAGTGATGGGTGCAAGATAATTCATTAGTCTTTTAAATAATACATCATATATTTTGGCATTGAACTTGTTGTTTTCACTTTCCTTTCAATCTCAAACCCTTTCACATATTAATTTTTCTATCGTATAGCTTTGTCTTTGATGGAAGTGTCTTCTTTACATTTGAAAACTATCATTTTCATTGTTTGAGATCAATCCATGCAGTTCATTCAACGGTCATCTATCTACAAAGACATTATAATTCATTGTGTTATGTGATTGTATTTTCAGATCTCAAGGACATGTCATAATATTGCACATTCTCTAATATCATTGACATGGTTGCAGCCTCTTCATTGGCCCTAGCCAAGCATGTTTCAAGGATTATCTTTATTTCTTTACTATCATTCTCAATTCTATCTTTTTGAGATTCTGTCCAGAGATTATTTCTAAGATTTTGAACTTCAGATTCATTTTCCTCTAGTTTTTTTCCTAGCCTTTAAACCTCCTCTTTGTGTTATAGAAAGCATTTTATTCATCCTCATGTTCCCAAACTCCATAAAACTATTTTCCTTAAATTCATACTCTTCAAAATTCTATTTAAATTCATCTCTTAATAACTTGATGTTATCTTAACTCTTGAGTTAAATTTGAGCCTCTATCTTCTTCATTCTTTTCATTTCTTCAATTTTCATTCTCAATTAGTTTAACTTCTTCTTCTTCCTATTCCAATTTCCTTTGTAATTCTTCTTGCTCTATCTTTGGTGACTGTGGATGTATATTACTTCTCAACAAATAACATTGCTTCACCCTCTTTTGAGTGTAATATGTGTTATCTATTTTTAGCTACAACTCAAAATAGGTAGAGCTCAATTGCATTCATCATGGAAGGTACACACGTGATACAAAAAAAAATCTACTAGGTATTCATTACTGAGACAAGTCTGATTATTTTTTAATTTTCAGTGTTATTATGCAAATAATTGTAACAGAAAAATCATGAAATTGCATAATGTTTCTTGTTTTATTCATATTGTACAAACCAAAGTCCCACACAAGTTGTGGAAGTAGCTTAATTTGATTTTTATAATAAAATAATGAATACAAAAATGAAATGTGCACAACACAACTGAAGATAATATAGGTACAAGAGAGAAGGTGATTCATCATTGCCTAGAATCACAAATCATTGTCACATTTAAAGTCTTCAGTTTTCGTGTCTTCAAGTTACAGCAAATCTGAGCTCTAAATACATCTGCAAGACTGTAGAAGGGTGGTGTTAGAGGAATGATGAATCGTGTCCTACCTCATGCCTACATTACCAAAAGAGATGTAATACACATTCAATTAGGCATTTAACAAAAGACTAAATCAAGAAAGAGGCATATGATCAGAAGGCACAAAGTCCAATGGAAGGATCTAGCTTCAATTATTTTTCTAACTTGTTTGCTTCATGTGTAGGAATACGTTCATTGTATTCATGATAAATCTTCGTCAGATATGTGGAGTAAAACGAGCTCCCACAAGGGTTGAGCCCGACATATTAGGACACATTCTCATTCAACTTTCATACATGAGAGTATCATTTTCATCAAGGAAATCATGCTTGCATACATGTTTTATGCTACCACTATTTTACATCATGCTTTTATGTCATTTATTTGTTGTCTTGTATGCAAGGAGTAAGAATATCAAGGACAAAATCTAGTCCAAGGAGGAAAAACAATAGTTCTAGCACAAACCACTTTGGTTTATTTTCTTCTTTGTGTAGTATCAGTTGCCACAAAAGCAAGGGAGCAACTTTCAAGGTTTGACAGTCAAAAAAATAAAAGGCATATTCATCTATCAAAGCACAAAGGTGAGTAAAGGTAGTGAAGGACAAATGGTAGCTCAATTAACTCAAAAGTTTCAGTAAGGAGCTTTCTTTTTTGTCACTGTAAAGGGTATTCAACAAAGATATAATGGAAGAAAAATAATTTCTAGAGAGGCCAAAAGGCTTGGCATGTGAAGGTTTTGCAGTTTGAATGACTGTTAATGCAACAAAAATCACATTTGTTGTACAGGTAGAAAAATTCAAGTGGTAGTCCCAAGAGGGTAATGAACAAGTATGTGATAGCATGAAATACAATGTGGAATATCAAGAAAATGGCAATAAAGTAGAGCTAAATCATTAAAGAGAGTAGCTTTGTCATGGGATAATGGTTAATAAGAATGGCAAGCATAATATATGAGGACTTATTTTTAGTTAATCCATGGACAGTGAAGTGATTAGTTCATATTGTTTGTAGGTGACAGTCACCTATATGGTGGTGAATGGTAATTAAAATAACCATATACTATGACAAAAATATCAAGATAGTGCTCAAAGAGATAATGAGGAGTTATCCCTAGGGTTTTATGAGCTTAAACCCTACATATTGGGCATAGTTAGAGATCACTATATTATGTAAGCTTTCCAGATATTGTGCTATGATGCCATGAACATATTGCAACAAGTGATATCATCTCAAAGATATCAGATGTAGGAAAGTACAGTGGAAAATAGTGGTAGAAAAGGTTAATGAGATCAAGTTACTATTTGAGTTACCAATAACTTTGCAAGTAAAGGTTACAGTAGCAAGGAGGTGACAATGGCAATCACAAGTTTAGGTACATCCTTATGCTTTGAGGATAGGGATTCATTTTTTTGATGCATGAATATGTTTTAGTTCCCTGTTGAGGGCACAGTAGAATAACAATCAAGTTTCATGGAATTGTCTCTTTGAGAGGGCAGAGTTTCTTCATGGTCACTGTGTTATGGAGGTGGTTGATTGAAAGAAGGGAAGAATATCATGCATGTTTTGAAGAATGGAGGGTTGGCACAACAAATATGATCAAACTAGAGGAGCCTATACAGTGGAGGAGGGTTTTTTCTATTATAGGCTTGCTTGAAAGCATGCCTCTTTCAATTGTTATCAAGGAGTGAATTATTAGGAAGCTATAAATTAAAATCATTTCCAACATCATAAGAGATTCAAAACCCTAGCATAGCATTCAAATTATGTGCAACAAGAAACCCTTAGCCTACAAATAAAGCTATCGAATGAATAGGGTTTGGCCTATAATCTCATAACATAAAATACCCAGAATGTTAAAGTGGATATGGCCAAAATCATTGAAGAAAATTTGTACTTTCACAAGTCAAGCATAGGAGAGCCAACAAAGTAGAAAAATCAAGACTTCGCGTAACATGCATGAGGAATCAAACTTTCATTATTTATGTGATTCACAAATTCACAAAATATACGGAGGAATAAATTTCATGGTGGCCATTAAAGAAAAACACCTAGAAATATTATAGAGGCCGCTACTAAACACAAGGATAAAACAATAGAAAAGAGCCAACTTACCTACAATTTCTTCTGTAATTTTTCATTATTCAAGCTCAAACTAACATATTATCAACACAATACAAGGAGCTTTGAGGAGTAAGAAAGAGCTCATAGCAACCATAAAGTTTAGCATCACATTCTACAAAAATTAAGGAAAGAAGCTCAAAAGGTAAAAGTGTTCTTACCTCTTTCTTTCATGGAAGTTGCATTTGAATTTGAGTTCAGAGATTCAAGGGTTTCCCATTTAAATTTTGAAGCAAAGAATCGTCAACAAAAAATAATAAGTATATCAGATTAAGTCATGATTATAGCCAAAACATGATAGAAACTTTTCTCACAGCCTAAAGAAAATGGAAGGAGTGAATGATGCCAGGAAATCACCTCGAACCTCTATCTCCATGGCAGCCGGTGCAACAAGGTTTCATTCTCAGAGTTCCAGCTCAAGGAATCACTTAGAGGTTGCAAAGTATAGAGGAGATTCGAGCTTCATTTCAGTCCAAACCCCAATTTCATGGAGGACACAACAATGAGAGCTTCTACTCAAGGCTTCTTCATTGAAAAATTCAAATGACATTATGATTAGGGTTACCTAATATTTACCCTGCCAAGCTCGAGTATTTCTTTGATTAGTTTTTTAGAAATTAATCATGATGTCTTTTGTTTTCCCGAAGGCCTTCACCACCAAGGTAATTATGCCTTGTAATATATGCATCGACATGACCAGTAAAATATATGCTAAGGGTAAAACCTTATAATATATACTTTATGCATATTACTTGTGTTGTGGTGGCCGATGAAATATGTGCAAGAGTAGTTAATGGAATTGTATTCTAAGGCATATATTTTATAATATGCATGGAGCCTATGAAGTTTTAGTGAGGTGGCCAATCAAATTGCATGGAGGGGCCTTTCGAATAATTGTGTTGCATGATATTTTGTAAAGATAATTAATTAAATGACAATCTATAAATCATTAAATTAATTAGACTATTTTAAATGCAAACACGGTTATGAGTTGAACTTTAATCATGCATGGGCGAGTTGATAAAAACAAGATTGTTCTCTGATGGTTTAGCTCATGCATTAGGAGTTTTCAGTTTAGTTCGGGTGCCCCATGGGTCAACTATGAGTTGACCTCGAGTTTGAGCTTGAGTTCACTCATTTTTGCTTGAGTTTGAGCTCTTCTTTTTAGGTTTTTTGCTTCTGCTCGGATTTCACTTTGGAGTTATCGACTTTGGCACTTGGAGTTGACTTTTAGTTTCACCTACATGCCTTTGAGAGGCTTATTGTATAAAGTGAAATGACTTAGGCATTTTTCACTAGTTCTTGTTTTTTTCCTTTGCCTTCAGCAAATAGACTTCATGTAACTTAGTTTTTAGAGTTTAATAGATTATTCAACAAGTTATTATAGGTTAATAGACTTTTTCAAATATTGCAACCTCCTATAACACACAATCTCCTATACACCCACATTCCAGCCCAACCAACCTTTTCTTATTGTCTTGCTTATATAAGTATCATGGTCTCTTATATACAGGAGGTCATCTTTACAGCTACATTCATAAATACCCCATGTGTCTTTTTGCAACTATAGTTTGAGCATTGACAAGCCTTCTTTTCTTTGCACTCATCCATATCTTCATAATTATTGAAATTATCTCCCTTAAAAGTTAGAAGCACACTTACATCCACTATTCCATATTTCTAGACAAGCATAATATGACTATCCATCATAGGTACTATGCCAGCAACCACAATTATTGATCTTGCACAATGATTCATGATTTGGACTATTCTTGTGATCAAGAATAATGACTTCACTTGAAGTCAACAAATACAACTTCTCACTATCATACTTATGCTAGATCATGGTGACTCCAAAATTTGTTTACATCTTAATCATGATTTACCCTTATGCCTCTGCCCCTTATGGTCATGATCAATGTCCTTGTATCCATTTTTTTTTAACATTGGGGTGTAAGGGTGCATGTTTATATATATCAATTTGGATGCCTTGTATGAAGCATGATATTTGAAAGCATGTCTCAAATGAAACTTCAACCATGTGATATCCACACCAAAACCTCTATTATAATTATGTTCAATAGAATTCATGTGTTTCATTATGCACTAAGAAATTTCCCCACAATGGGATTCATACATGTGTATCAATACTTTAAGGCAGTCCTAATCATCAATAAAAAGTTTCCCATGTGATTGTATAACCCTCAAAATAAAAGAGGCCATTTCTAATCTAAACTAAGATTTTCTAATAAGATTTATACTTGTATCGATGTGCGACCATTATGCCATGGATTCAACAAGCTTCAAAACCCCTATCTTTTGTCACATGTTTTCCTTTAAATACTATTTGCAAGGATCACTATAGTGTGTGTTCCAGTTTGTTCTAGTTTTCTTAAACATTGTTATGAACTATTCATACCTAATGTAGCCATCATTATTTTTATCTATTTTATGCATAATACCATTCATCTTTGAGTGTATTTTCTTTCCTAAATAAATCTAAGGATATGAAAGATACCTAAATGCTCTTGTTATAGCTTTCACACTTGAAACAAACTTATGGAATACTTTTCATAATGAGATTACATGTAAGGTTTGTATTATGGGGATATGAAGATGACCTCCTTAAAACTCTCCAAATTTGGCAACATTGGTAACTGTTACCTCCATTTTCTGCAATGTCCTTATCTGCTACAAGTTTGTATAAAGTCCTTATCTATGGAAAGTCCATATTGAGACCAAATTTCCTTATCTCCTACAAGTTTGTATAAATTAGGTGAAATATATATGTCTTCATGAGGTCTCTCAATAAGCCTTTTTGTAAAATTCAATGAATATCAACAAGTTCTCAATTATTTATGAATTCCATGGGAAATGTATGTTTGTATACCTTCAAAAATACTCAGATAACTACCTTATAAGCAATCCAAAAATAGACATTGAAAGGCAATCCATAGAAATTTTCTTGGCATGGCATTCATCATTTCATACCATCTCCATGAGACCACATTACTTTGATTAATTTTTTTAAACAGTTCACTGCCTTGTCAATGCTTTTAATTAAACAAAGAAACTAATGAAAGTGATAAAAAACCTTCATATTTGTTGTTTCATTTTAAGATGTTGACATCAGACAACATTAGTGATGTTGTTGGAATGATGTACTATGGATTTGTTGCAGTAATAGCTAGTTCTAATCCTTTGAGAGAGGTATGTGATAGATTAGTCAATTTGACATAATATTTTCTCTTATATGGTCTAATATTGAAAATTTTCATGATACTTGTATGTAGTTTAATTGTTATCTTTATTCTCCTAGATTTTATGTTGGCTTGTAGTATTGTAATTTCAAGAAATTTGGCATAAACAAGTATAAATCTAGCAAGATCTAGCAATTTAAGTATTCAAGAATTATATAAAATTAATGATAAGGAGAACTTTCAAGAGCATTCAAGAGTTGATTATCAAGTATTTTGGATCTACATTCAAGATTCAAGCATCATGTCAAAGTCATCATGCATTATGTTTGTTTTTGAGCTAACATTTGTGATGTAGGTATTTCATGACTTGAGCAAGCATTCAAGTCAAGATTCATAACATACAATCAAGATTCAAGATCTACATTCATGCTAGCCATTTCATACAAGATTGCAACCTCTTATTCAAGGGTTTGGTGTGTTGCAACATATCTTATTTTTTCATTCATCATTCCTTCATTCTTTTTGATTTCATTTCAAGGTTTGATTACCAAAATGGGGTTTGACCAAGGCAAACCCCTATCCACTAAGAAAACAAAATTTTCCCCTCTCTTTGATGTTTGATTTGTAGATTTCGGTTGAAGATCCATTGAAGAGAAATATTGGAGAAACTTGAAAAGTTTTCAAAGTTGTCATCTTTCTTGCAAGATTATGAAAAGTCACTTACAGGTCAGAATTCAGAGTTTCAAACTCAGAGATCAGAAGGGAGAGAATCTACAAAAGATGACTAGAGGATATTAGAGTTTTAGTTCAACCCTAATACTAGGACTAAATCTCCCCAACTAGAATTTGAGTCCCAATTTGCATTAAAAGTTATTATTTCAAGATTACATACCTTGTTTCAAGCATCTTCAGTTTTTCAGGTGCACCTATGCTCATTCTCAATTTATTATTCTAATTTTGAGTTTGATTTCGTAGGTTACATAGCTATATTTTCATATCATTTACATTTCTTTCTTCCTAAGCCTTTTCTTAGTGTTGAACCCCCTTTTTTCTTTAATTACACCCAAGGAAACCATCCTAACCCTACTCCATTCCTCAATCAAGTCAATTGGTTGAGGGATCTTGGTTTCCTTTAATGAACTAGAGTGAAATAGGCCCTTATCCCTTGTTCCATCTCCTAAAAGGTGGAACCCTATTTATTTATATTCATCTTGGTGAACCTAGTCTTTGGACAAAATTATTTTCTAATTTGGAGTGCATCATAGTCCTATATCTAACCTACATTAACTTTTCATTAGGTCTTACATTAGTTAATTTTCATTTAGGGCTTCTAAATTTTGCATTAGTGAAAGTGCATATAGGTTGCATTTTTTGCATCTTGCATCATTGAATTTCATTTGAGATTTGTAATTGCACATAGTCTAGACAACATACAAACTAGAAACCTTAACATTTACTCAGAATTTGTTGATTTTAGTGTCAAAACCCTAATCTAGGACTCATACGCCCCTCTGGGCAATTTAGTCCTAGTGTAGGTTGTTTTACTTGATTTCTAGGAATTCTATGTTGACTATTTTTTAGCATTTGAACCCTTCAAAAACTCTAATTGTGACTCATACGCCCCTCTAGGTCATTTAGGCCTATTTTAGACCCGAAACTACATTTTAGAGCATTAAAACCTTATTTTTGTGCTTTTGTTTGCTACTATTAGATCTTTGCTTCAATTTACTGAGTTTATGTTTCATTCATTTCATTGCATCTAGCTTAATTTCATTTGAATCAGAATTAGAATATCATTTATCTTGTGTTTATTGCATTTATCTTAAATTCATTGATTGTCCCTTGCATGAGCTTTACAACTTGGTATCCTATTGCTAATACTATAGTGAGACATAGTTTGAGACTCATGTCATCTCATGATAGAACACTTGTCATGGATATTGGGTTATCTAGCTCTTTCACTCATAGTTTTGACAATAGTTCACTAGGTATGGACCATACCCTTAACAAATATTTACCTTCAAGTAGTGCGACAAATGTTGAAACAATGGTTACTAACATTCCTCAAGAAAATATAATCCAAATCCATGAAGACTTAGCAAACCTCCAACATCAACTAAGTACTAAAAAAATTTCTACCACTGCTATCCCTACCATAGATAACATACATAGCATGATTGAAAGAGAAGAAGAAATAGAATTTGCGTGTAACCTAGCTCAGATTTTTTGGTAAACTTACTAGTTGTGTTCAACCTTCGAACAATGTCCAAATTCAAGGAGGAACTCAAATTCATCCTCCCACAACTATTGACTCTATTCCCACCTATACCAAGCCTCAAGTTACAAGAATGATGCAACCTACTAGTAATATCTTTCCTACCTTGGGTATTTTCGCTAGCAATCTGTGTACCCTTTGTGGCACCACACATCATATCTCCTACCACTTTAACTCCCATAAGAATTTCATTCACTTCCCCCTCGAACACATATACACCTCCACCATATTCACCTCCATCTCAAAACACAACCAATGACACTATCCTTAACCAACTTCTGGAAAATGTTTCACCCTTTCAAAAGAAAATTTCCACCATAAACCAAAATTAAAATGGCCAACCTACATACTATTTTAAAAGAAATCCCTTATCCTTGAAGATATTGAGAACGTTGATACCACAAGGTATATAAATTCCTAGATTTGAGAAATATGGGGGAAAGGAGATCCTTCTAACCATGTTTCTGCTTATAATTCCTTATGTAGTGATTTTGTCCTTGAGGATAAGCTCTTGGCCAAGCTTTTCCTTAGGTACTAGAAATATACTACTTTAGAATGGTTTCCCTCATTATCGAACAACTCAATTTGTTCATTCAATGAACTTTTTGATGCATTTATAAACCATTTCCAAGTGCACATGACTCCCAAGATGACCTTAGCTGATTTGATGAGATGTAAGCAAAAGGATGATGAAAAGGTTATTGACCTTATTTCATGCTACCATTTTCTTTATTCACAAATCTATGTAAATATTCCCAATCCTCGCCTTTAACGGATGTTCATTGAAAACTTGCAAACTAAGAGACAAGATAATCTTGGCATGATGAAATTTCCTTCCTTTGTAAACTTGTGTATTGCCCTTCATGATTATCAAAACTCAGTTATCAGTCGTGAAACAAAACCCACCTCTAGCCATCATGAAAATTATGAATCCATAAATAAAAACGGTTATCAACCTTTTAGGCAATAAAATAAAGGCTTCCTTCAAATAAATCCCCCTTAACCAACTCAACATGTTGATACCCAAGTGGCTACTATAAAGAAGACAATTCCTTCTACATTTGGTTATCCATCTAGACAATTTACTCCCCTACCCAATACCCTTCATAACACAATGTTACAACTTCTATAATAGAAGATGATCACCTTACCTCCCATTAAAACACCTAATCCTAATAATCCTTTACCTCTAAAATTTAGATCGAATTCCTGTTGTCATTATCAATGAAAAAATGGACATGATATGAAACATTGTAAGTGTCTTAAACATCTTGTGCAAGACCTCATTGATTCTGGTCGAATTCAAATTGGAGGTGTTAATGATCAATAAAATAAGTTCATTTCCCCTCCTAACCAAAACTTGCAAATATTTACCAACCCTATTCCAAATCATAATATCTCATTTGTCAAAGCTAGTAAAACTAAGAACAATGATGTGATGAATGTTGACACGGATGATGACAACATGGATACTATTGAACAAGGTCCTATGGATACTAATGACCAAAATCCTATGTATGGTTTGATTGCATTAATCGAAACTCAACCTCCTAAGGGTTGAACTAAAATCCTCGACATTGCTTTCTCATATAAGGATATAATTAGAAATGCATATAATGGTCCTCTTTACATAGTCAATAGAATCAATGACAAGCCCACTAATGGGATATTAATTGATCCCGTCTGTGGAGAGAATGTGATCACTAAAGAATTCTTACTTGTGCATAAAATCTATCAAGAAACATATAATAAACCATAACCATGGATAAAATCTCATAATGGTTTCGCTTGCCCTACGATGGGATCAATAACCCTTCCTTTAAAAATCAGACTGAAACAATTAGATGTATCATTCACCATCATCCCGACATCAGATTAATTTCATGTGAAGCTTGGTTATCCATGGCTACACTCCATGGAAGCTATCTCATCGATTGTTCATAAATGCTTAAAGATTCCCTTTGACAATGAAGTCTTTACTATGCACCATAGTGGCTTTAATACTGTGTCCTCCCATGGGAAATTTTTATTGGATTTATTTTTTCCCAAACCTATAGAACCTATAAAACCTCGTGAGGACTTTTTTTTTAGATCCTATCAAAATTTTAAGGTGAAACACATAGAAAAAATATCCCTTATAAACATGCTTCAACGTATGATTGAGCCACCTATCCTTGACGAAACTATGATTGAACCAAAAGAAATTTCAAACAACCATGACCAACCTAAGATTATTTGCCTATTTTCTACAAAATACCAAGAGATAACCAAAGTAATTCTATCACACCTCCTAAGATAAAACAAGTTTACAAAGATAAGTAGAAAGTGGTTGAACAACCTTCCATGGTTCCTTTTGAAGAAAATTATAAACCCACACCTACAACAAAACTTGAAAATCTCATAAAAAGAAGCAAAAATACTAGAGAGTCTAGGCATAGATGTCATGTTATTCCTCAAAGGTTAAATGAAGAAAATAAAAAATAAAATCAACATCCAAACTTGACTAAAGAAATACACAACGAGTCCCCCCATTTTTTGCAACAAAAAGATCCTATATCGCAACCACAAGAGCTAAATCCTTCTTTAGACATTATCATTTGACCTCTTGTTGTGATTAACTTAGACAATGCTGATGAGATTGCTAAAATTGATGAAGTGCATAATGAATTGAATACATTATTTTCCTCTTCTTTGAGCTTAAATGATAATTCTCCTAAGAAGAGTGTTGAACTTGGTGACGACCCTAGTTTGGCACTTGTTTTTGTCCCTTTGGATAGTTGTTCACCTTCCATATACGATGAACAAGATTAGGATGCAAATGACCTGCTAATAGGTTGACTTTCATGTGCCTTACTAGTCTTGTCTTTATTTTCTTTTACATGTTTCTTTATGTGATTTCATGTGCATAATGTGTTCCCCCATACCGTTTTGTTTTATTTTCCTTTCTCTTTGTGCATTACTCTATTTGTATCCACATTATTCTCCATGTCAGAAATATTTTTCTTTTTCTTTGTCTTGTATTTTCCTTTTGGGGATGATGCAAGGTGTCGAGACATTCATGTCTCTTCCATGTTGACCCAAAAACTTTTCCTTTATCTTTTCACTTGTCTTGTGTTTTCCTTTTGGGGATGATGCAAGGTGTCTATAAATTTAGATCTCTTCCATGTTGACCCGAAAGTTTTATCTGTTTTCACTCTCTTTGTGTCATTCTTCCTGTTCCATGAGTATTTGGGGAATGATGACAATTTTGAGGTCTCTAAAACATTATAGTAAAGACATACTGATGCTAAATCTGTGGATCCCTTATGTGTCATTTTGGGATTTCATTTTGGGGGAAACCCTTTTTCATGACATAGCTTCATTTGGAAACATATGACTTGGCATAGGGTTTTCCAAATAAGCTCTCATGTGTTGCAAAGATGGCTTCCATTGCACCAAAAGATCGACCTGATAATGCTCGATACAACCACTCGATTTATACAAGAACCAAGATCCACAGGAGGTGGTTAAACCATGTCATGAAGCCTGAGTGCCACACTGGCCCACACCAAGGAGACCAAGGGAAACACCTTGCAACAATCCCCCCAGTGCAAGTGAGGGGTTCGAACCTATGACCTCGGATATAATACCAATTTTTTCAAAGATGGATGTCGTTGCACAAAAATATTGACCTAATAATGATCGATACAACTGCTAGATTTATACAAGATCCAAGATCCACAGGAGGCAGTTAAACCATGTCATGAGGCTCGAGCACCATGTTGGCCCATGCCGAGGAGACCAAGGGAAACACCTTGAAACATCATGTCCTCTTTAATGTTAGCATTTATCATTTTCTACTTTAAAGTAATTATTCACAACATGGTGTTTAGAAATTTCTTTAAAGTGGGGCATACATTAGCATTATTCTTTTACTACTCATGTTTCATTGTGTAGTCTCATTACTTTATGCAATGCATCTTTTGCTTTGTGGTGACATTACGTGTGATTTCCTTCAAGAGTGTGAGCTCTCTTAGCATATTATATTCTTCTTAGTGGCTTGATGTGACACACTGCATCCCCTAAGTTGTGAATCTTCTATTCTTTGATTGGTCCTCTCTTGGATACATTAGGCCTAATGTTCCCTAAGTTGAGACCTTACATAGACTAAGAAAAATTCCTTTGAATGTACCTTACACTATTTTACATTTACAATATCGGTTATATGGCTACCTTGCATAACAAACTTTTCTTTCCTGTGGAGCCATCCTATTTGTTCATGGGTGTCAAGCATACAACGTTTTGTTTGCCTCATGAATCATGTTTTTCATGTTGTGTGCTACCTTAGAAAATTTAGCAGGAGGTATAGCTTTGGTATGGTTAGCATATGGGAGTTGAACTTACGTGTGACTTTCCCCTAGCCACTTGCTTGT
Source organism: Sequoiadendron giganteum (assembly GCA_007115665.2). Classification (NCBI taxonomy): domain Eukaryota; kingdom Viridiplantae; phylum Streptophyta; class Pinopsida; order Cupressales; family Cupressaceae; genus Sequoiadendron; species Sequoiadendron giganteum. The sequence goes on from CM021105.1 coordinate 427,412,217, forward strand.
CTGTGTGACCGCATACTAGTCACGTGCATATGTGTCTTGTTGGGGGCTCACCTAGTGGATTGCCTAACGTTCCACAAGCCCTTGTGAGTATTTGTTTGGTTTTCATAGTGGAAATCATGTTCCACTTGTAAAAATATTGGAAAAACAACTTAGATCTTATCCACATCGTGTTGGACAAATGATCAAGGCTTGATCCACCCCCTTTTTTGTTTCTTTAATTTTATTTCTTTATTTCTTTGACAGTGTATGCTTGTGTCTTGTTGTTACTCCTTACACTATTCATATACATGTCCTTTTGTTCCTATGTTGGTTTGCCATAGGATCTTGATCCTTGGGGCTTAATCATCCATCTTGATTATTGTTGTCCTATTTCACAAGCATTGGTACACTTGGACTCCTCTTGATGTGGGTTTGTCTACTTTAGTGTGAGTTTGAAGCAATTTCCTCCTCTCACTAAAGTGGTGGCTAAATGTAGCATAGAAAAATGTATCCCTTTAAATTTTTACGCTTGTTTGGGCCCTTCCTACTAAAATTAGGCTTCTTTATGCCTTATTTTGTCCTATATTGCATCCACAAGCCTTATTTATTGCATCTTTCTGCAAATAATATCGACACATATCAAATAACCAATCATAATTCATTATTTTAGGTTGTGTGTGTAAGCACTGAACCTACAAGAACTTGCTCAAACCATGAAAAATGTTAGCATTAGTCAATTTAAACAAGGAAAATACAATGCTCATATGAAATACTTGATCATGGTGTATATGAAAACAAGAAAACAAAATGATCTAAATAGCTAAATGAAAGCACATGAAAACATGATCAAACTCTATTCCATAGTGGGAGTGGTGCTCCTTATGATGTGGAAAGGATGCCCTTTCCCACCCCATGCTAAACTCAAAATGATATTGATGCCAAGATGCAAGTGATGATAATGAAAATGCTTGAGATTATAGGTGAAAATGAAGGAAAAGTGTTTTCTATTTATAGAAAGACAAGATGGAGGAATGAGAAAAATGAAGCAATGTGGGATCATTCAACATCCAATGGCCAAGTGACACTTGTCAAGATGTGAATGGAGGAAGTTTGAGCACATTTTGATGAATGAGCCAATAAATGATATTAGGTGGATTTTGAAAATCATGCAATGACTTGTTGGAGAGGGAAAGAAAATGACTTAAATGCCACTTGGCTCAATGCACAAGGACATGTAAGAGGAGATAAAAGCTTTGTTGGAAGGAAAAATCCACTTGGAGGGATTTTCAAACTTGGAGGAGTATTCCCTTAAAGATTCCATGTTGAGAGAAAATATAGATTTAATAAATCAATTAAATATATTTTCATGTGCAAGTGGCAAAACCTAGAGAAACTAGGTGATTCAGATTAAATTAATCGAGATTTGATCAATTTAATAGGAGATTAGATGATATGACACTTTATTTAGATTTTTTTGGGTTTCTTTAAATAAAAATGAGAGGAATGTGAAAATTAGTAATTTAATTAAATAAGTTTGATTTATTCAATTAAATGAAGAACATTAGATGTTTAATTAAATAAACTTGATTTATATATTTAAATGAAGAACATTAGATGTTTAATTAAATAAAATTGATTTATTTAGTTAAATGAAAAACATTAGATACATGATGTTAATTTGCATGTCTATATTTTTCCCCTCTTTGAAGCAATGTACTTGTTGCATTGATTCAAAGAATGATGCCGCTAAGATCAAAATTTTAAAAAATCTGATTTTTTTGGATGCCCCAGCGGAAAGTACATTGGTACATTGGCCCTCGAGAGATTGAGAGAAAATTTAAATTTGAGGGTCAATCTCATGACAAAGAGGTTCAAGATGGATGTATGGATGGTTAGACTAACAGATCTATATGATAATGATGATGTAAATGAGATGTTTTTAAGATGCTTAGAATAACCAATCTATATTATCCTAAACAACTTAAATGATAATGCAATGCATGTGAGATGGATGATATTTTCCTATGATGATATGGCGTGATTATGTAGGATGAGAATGCGGATGTTTTATGAATGCAGGATGGATGTATTGATGAAATGATACTATGTTAGTGTGAAAGAGGATAGAAGAATGAGAGGGATCAACCCTTGAATCTAAGAAGATGTAGAAATCCAAAAATTCTATGAGTCATTGAGACTTTATTAGATATGATGATGAATGATGATGATGTATTACTTATCTAGGGATGGGAGAGATAAAGAGCATAACTTTCCTTATGTTTGATAACACACATAGGTATGATGCATCAAGGTATAAAGAACCAGGATGGCATTGCACCTAGTGCAATGGACTTTGACTCAACAATCAAATAGGAGCACTCGTGTTCACACCTGACATACAAAACCTTATTCAGAATACAGTTCAAATATTCTAAACATCTCGTACCAAAACATAGAAAAGAAAGTCTTCCTATGTGGTCAACAAGACATCTAAAACACCTTCCCTACAAACCAAACAAAGCACACATGACCAAGTTATATTACAACATCCAACAAGCACAGTAGATAAAAAGATAATGATCATTTCCCCATTCCTTTCTCTCTAAACCGTTTGATTAGGCATCATTGAGAGGCCATTGGAATGAACGCAAAATAAGATAAGTCAAAAAGACCAAGATAAAGTAAACAAACAAGCTAATGTTCTTCATACCGCTAGCCAAGACTAAACTATGGCGATGCTTGATGTTGATGTCCATTGTAGGAACGATGCATCCTAGGACATGTCATGATCAGGTGATGGTGAGATTGACTGGATGATAAGCTATTCATACCAAGAGTTGACCAACCTATTTACTTACTAACCTAGACTTGAGACTTTGACCATTGAGCTTTCACTTTAGAACCTACTAGACTTGCTTCTGACTGGCTCACCAAATGATGAAAATGATGATTGATTTATTATGAATAATGATTATTGTGGGTGCGAGAGGAGACAGATGCACCATTTTGGGTTTTTTCAAATATTTAGATGTTTTTGGTGTTTTAAAATGTTTTGAAGCTATTTTTGGGATTTTTGAGATTTTTACAAATGTTTTGATTTTCAAATTTTCTGATTTTTTTGGGTTTTTCGAGATTTATGACCAAGAGACTAACCTAAAGACCTATCCTGGGGGTCTTGGGAGCTGGTCAACATATTAGCCTTTCCTACGTTATATACGTAGAGACCACATAGTTCTAGATGATGACTCCACTAGCATGATTTTTAGATTTTTGAGAGTTTGAATGTGTTTGGATTTTCGACATGATTTGGATGTTTTGGATATGGATATGTGATGATATCAGTGCTTTGTTCGGGATTTTTTTGAAAACCATGCTAAGGTTGATTGATCAGATTGATGGATTGATGATGATAACATTGTTGAGGATACACAAAAATGCAAGGATAGTGTTTAAGAAACACAAGGACTAAAATAATGATCGATTGATTGGATTTGATTGATCAGGATTGATGATGATAACATTGTTGAGGATACACAACAAAGCAAGGATAGTGTTAAGCAGCATGAGGACCGGGAAGGATATTCAGAGATGATGATGGATTGATTGGATTTGATTGATCAGGATTTGGAATCTTGGCTTGGAACAAAAGTTGTTTGAATGATTTGATGTGACAATGACATGCAAATTAGATGTGACTGATATTTGATTGTTTGGACTGATGTTCGATGAAAGATAAATTTTGCAAAGGAACATATTTTCATAAAAATATGCCATGGGTTTGTGATTGTTCTTTTCTTCTCACAAGTGCTTGACCAATTTGATTTTACATTTACCAATGTTTGGATCACCACAGAAGTGCAAATATATAGATCAAGATTTATTCCTGAAGCAAGATGTAAATATCTACCCCAGTGTCTAGCAATGTATGGAATTCCATGGGTGGATGCTTGAATTGGTAAATGAATGGATAAATACGGTAAGCATGCAAAGAATGCAAAGGATTATCTTGTGATAAGATAAGGTGTTCGAACAGAGGATTCTCATTTGGATAGTGCTTTGTGGCTCAGATAATGTTGGATTGGATAGGATCAATGAAAATGAACCATGCCAAAATGTTTACCATAAGCAAGTGTAAAGTGTGCACCAAACTTGGTCAAGATCAAGATAATTTGGAAGATGGATGCAGATAGATGAAGATGGATGGGATAAATGATTCATGGATGAATGGATTTATTATGGATAAGATGGATGAAATGTCGACTTTATTATGGATGTGATAATATGCTTTCACACAAAGTGGCACACGTAGATGCTCAATTCTACACATGACGCTTGTTTTCTAGGTTTTCATCATGGTACTTGTCCAAAGTGCCACTGAAGTGATTTTCACTAGAGGATGATTTTTTCTCTTTACTATTTTCAATCCTTTTTCAGATTTTTTTGAATTTTTTGATTTTTTGATTTTTTTGGATTGTTTGCTGAAATATTTTTAAGCTCATGTGGAATCACCTAGTACTTTTGACGTTGATGTTTCTATCATAATGTGCCACTAATATCCTTCTTGAAGAAGCTTCTTTGCCAAGATACGTGCACTTGAAAGAAACTTCTGAGATTCCTAATCTGCTTTGTTGATATCAGAGTTTACTTTGTCTTTGTCTGCACATCGTGATAGAGTGCCTTCTGAATCCTTATGATGAAGGGTCAGCAACACATGGTCAATGTGAGAATTGGATATCATGTGTGGAGGAGTGGATGGTGTTGTGTGTTTAGGAAAAGTAAATGGATTGGTTGATAGCTTGAAACCTTTGACTCTCCAAACTTGGGAAGATGAGCAATGATGAGTGGATATGAAAGTGTGCATGGAATTAGGATCAACTGCTTGATATACTTTGTACATCACTTGGGAAGCCTTCTTTTTCCTTTGTGGAAATCTTTGATGGATACTTTTCCCTTTTTTATTTTTCCCCATAGTTTCTTTGACTAATGGAGTTTGATAGGGATAATCTTTCTTTGTAATTTTTGGTATCCACTTGTATTTGATTTGTCCATTATGCTTCTCTACTTATTTTTCCTTTATAACATTTTTCATTCTTTGATTCAAATCTTTCTTTTGATGTTGGTCCCAATTTGTAGATGGGGTGATGGGTGGATGAAGATTCATGATGTGGGTGGTTGTATTATTGGCATTGGTTTCATCATAAAGATTATTTGTGCTCCCTATGTTGACGTTTTCTTGAGACGAAGTTGCCCCCAGTATGGTGGAAGTAGTACCTACATGCTTTGATTCTAACTGTTTTGAGAGTTCCTATTTAGCAAGCATTCTCTAATAAATGACTATTGTAGATGATGTTATTTAAATTTGTTGCACTGCTAACTCCAGAATATCATGTTTGGTTTGACCTATTTCTTTGAATGGATAATGTTGGATATATTCATACATGATGTCCTCAATTTGAATTTTGGATACATTTGATCTTGATGTTGACAACTCAATTTGACTGTAGGAATCAATAACCTACCCCTTTTGTGAAATTATGTCAGGAGTAAAGGAATCTTGTTCTAAATGGAGATCATCTTTGTGTCCATCCAAAGAAAGCATCTCATGGGTAGATGGTGGAGTATGTGCTATATGGATATGATCCTTATTTGTGACATCTTGTATAGATAGGAGAGTGTCTATTACCTCATTGTAGTATCTTTGAGATACAAATTCTTGGTCTTCATTAATTTTAGAATTGCTTTTGACATGCTTTGGATCACGTTCTTGACATAGGTCAAATTCAAAGGATGGATTACTTATAAAGGGTTCTTGGATATTGTCATTAGGCATGGGAAGTGGCTCAATATCCTCTTGATTTTTGAGTGGACTTGGATCAAATGTTGAGTTGAGGATTTATTCAATATTTGCAACCATGAGGTCAAAGGATGTCAATATGTCTTGGAAAGGACCATTGCTAGACTTTGGTGAAAGCTGTTGATCATGCTTTTGGGTGAAATCTTGAGATATGTCCTCTAACTCATTAGGTGATGCAAAGAAACTTTCAACACGATCATTGGTGGAAGGATCACCAATTATAGGATCAAATAATGTTAACACTCCTTTGAATAGATCATTGTTGGATATTGTTTAGGGGTATTGATCATGATGAAAAAGTGACTCTTGATGTATGTTGATTTGATCTTTGGGTGAGGTGGAAACATCTTCAAGGTGCTTATTGATGGGTAGATTTTGATCATCATTTTCAACAATTGTGGTTGAAATATTTTCAATGTTTTCAACCATAGGGTCAAATGATGTTATCATTTCTTGAATTGGATCATTGTTGGGTATTGTTGTTGGATTTTGATCATGATTGAAAAGTGGCTCTTGGTGTATGTTGATTTGATCACTGGATGAGGTGGAAACATCTTCAAGGTGTTCATTGATGGATTGATCTTGATCATAGTTTTCAACAATTGTGGAGGAGAGATTGTCATTGTTATCGCTAATGGTTGAATCCTTATCATTATCCCCAATAGTTATTATTTTTTGATCAATAAGGTCTTGGATGATATTTTTATGTTGAATACAATTTGATGTTGTGTGTCCCTTTTTTTTGTGAAAATCACAAAGGTGCTTTTCATTATACCCTGGTGGTTTCACCATGGGTTCTTGATAATTCACATAAATGGGGATTTTAATGAGATTTTATTGTATCAACCATTGCATGACCAATTCAATTGGTTTCCTAAGTGGTGTGTATTTTCATTTGTTACCTTGTGAGATTTGTACTTTAAATTGACCTTGTGGCGATTGATTTTGGAGATGTGGTGATTGATCTTTGAGATGTGGTGATTGAGTTTGTTGTTGATGTTATTGATCTTGATATCCAATTTCTTGACATTGGAGATATTGTTCTTGATGTGGTTGTGGAGAAAAATTAATGCTTTGATGACATGGTTCAACCAATGGAAGAGTGTATTGATATTAGGGTCGAGATTTCTCTTGGTGATATGAATCAATGAGTTTTTTAAGTGTAACAATTTTGTTTCACAAGATTTGGCCTTGACATTCTTGATATGGTTGAATTGGTTGTTGATTAAGCATATTTGAAATGCATCCTTGTGGTGTTTTCCTGGGATCATGGACAAGTTGATTCTAGATAATTTTCTTATTTGGTGTGATGTTTAGATTTGGCATTATAGGTTGAATTTGAACATTGTTGTGGTTGGGAATCATATTGCTTTGATTTAGGTAACTTTGATTTTGCATGGTGTTACCTTGACTTGGATCAATACCTGGATTCATTAACATATTGCTTGGACTTTGAACAAATTAGTTTGATTTGAAAACAAATCTATCCCAAAGTTCACCAAGTGTGAATTTGAAATGCTCATGTTTGGTAAGATAGGATTTGGTATAGTCACATTTGGCATGTATGGATTAGGTGGGATAATTTTGTTTGGAAGAAGACTCATGCATTGAATGTTTGGTTGATAGATTTTTAAGTTTTTGACTTTGATTTAAATCTACCATAGGAAAAGGTGTTCCAAAATTTAGATTGGGAAAACTCACATTTGTTGTATCATTGAGATTTGTAGGAGATAATGATCCCATGTGTGGATTGTATAAATGTGAGTTTTGAGAATCAATTGGTATTGTAAGGCCTTGATAGTTTGGTTGAATTAGATCACTCATGATATATGAATCAAGTTTATACTCCATGTACCTCTTGTGTTTTGACCTTGTTGCAAAAGTGAACCTCTAAGGTGTCTAGGACAAATGATGAGATGAAAGATGAAAGAGTGAGTGATATGGGTGTCTGAACTTTTAGGAATTTTAGATCAATGCTAGACTTTAGGATTTGATTTTGATAATGAATTTGTAAATCCCAAGATGTTAGATGTTATCTTAGGCTGAAATTGTTCAAAAGGGTGATAACTTAACTAAGTGTGTGACGAAGGATTCATCCACACACACCCAACTAAACAAATGATTTTGATTTGGTTTAACAATGTACCCAAGTCTAGATAATGATGTTTCCAAAGCTCTAAAATTTGTTTGGTGGGATGGTATAATAGATGTTTTGGGATGGATGATGTGTTTGATTTTCTCCTAGATGAACCTAAGAGGACTTTGTTTACAAGACCAACGTAATGAAGAACATTCTTTTCCCTAAGAGTGGTTCAAACCAAAAGACCAATGTTTGCATGAAAACCATATGACCCAAAAGAGACCAAGCACATGTGTGGTTCAATTTCTGTTATCTTTCTTAGATTTGGTTCTTTTTACTACAAACACTTTCTTGATTATGTTTCAAACTGAATTTCTAATGTCCTAACTTCTCATCCCATAAATTCCATTATGTGGAGAATCGAGGAAATTAAGGAAAAAGTTCCCTAATGTTGACTTTAGTGAGAAAAAATAATGATTAAACCCAAATACTTAGATGCCTTTAAGGATGAAATCCCTAGGGAAAAGTAGTAGCACTTGGATTTTTCAAAGATATTTGCTCCTACTAAAGGGTTTGAAATTTTGAGGATTTTGTGAATGTTATTTTTCAAGCATTTTGAGATCCAAGCAAAGTGTTATAATTCCAATAATATGCACAATCCTAGGATGAAAGGACAATATTTGTTGGGTTTCCACTTAGATGAATCTAGCTATGCTTACTCTTAGTGGATGATTAAATGCTTGAAAACACAAGCTCCCCCTTACAGTGCACTCACTTCTCAGGTTAGCCAAGCATCAATACCCATGAATCTCCCATGGAATACTTCTCATCTCTACTAAAAGTTGTAAGAATGTGGGGTGTCTTCAGAACGATCGTTCTTGCACCAACAAATAGTTAAGGATTTCGATCTCTCCTAACAAGGGGTTTTAATTACGGGCATTACGTTTGTGGGGGACCATCCATGCGGCAAGAGACCATGTATTCCCTTCTTGTTGGAATGATCCTTGTGATACTCAAAATTTCCTTGAGTACCCACACTTATATGCTAGTTGGAAGTTGCTTAGCTTTAGTGTGTTACTAGTTGGGTCGTTCCCTGGGGTGATTACTTTTTCCCACTAGGCACACCCTCTATGGATAAACAAAAGAAAGCAAGTACATCCATAGTTTGATCAATCTTTGTTGAGAAACAAAGAGAGAACACAAGTGATATACCTAACTCACACTAGCAAGATTTGTTCAATTTTAAAATGCCCAAATTGAAGCGTGAAGGCAATCTTTTAGAAAATTAATGTCACTAAAATGCCTTTGATTCCCAAGATCATCGTGATGCATGAGAGAAGTGCATACTCATTTGAATGAAACTAATTGGAAAAAATATTACAAGACAATGAAAATACAAGTTCATTTTAAGCCTCAAAGCAATGATGAGTTCATTTTAGAGCACCGAGATGAAGTGTGAAGTTGTTTGTTCAGTTTTAGACCAAATTGAAATTTTGGTAAGTTTCTAAGGGTAAATTTTAACCAACTTGAACAGATCAAATCAATGGTTACTTTTAAACCCCAAAAATAAGTGAGTTGGCCCAAAACATAAAATGAAAGCAAAAAATGGAAGCCCTAGATTATTACAACAAGCATTTAAAAATTCTTTTTTCAAGTCTTAATTTCAATGTTCAATGATCAATTTTCTAACTCCCATTTGCTTCCTTTTGATTAAGTCCAATGTCCAATTCCAATGCCACCGGTGCAAACCTATAAACAATACAAAAGTTACCATAAATAAGAAGAATGATATTTCAAGGATTTAATGATAACTTAACATAATGAATATAGTTTCAAAACGTGATGAATGTATAAACTTGTCAAAACAAGAAAACAATCTTTGGGAATAAGTGTTTGGGAAATAAAAATTTAGTTCAACAGTTACTAAAATAAAAAAATTGTTAAACATGTTTTCCTCCTAAACCCACTTTCAACTTGTAAATAAAAGTTATTTAGATCAGATTTTATGCTTACTTTATGATTTTCCACCAAACTCAAAAAGCAGATTGCTTTCCTCATAAATGTTGCTCCTGCTTGTCACATAACCAAAAAAAACTTGTGATATAGATATTTATTTTGAAAACAATTATCATTCAAATCAAAATCCCATCAATCCATTGTTGGAAGAATAAGTTCATATCTTAAGCAAGTACCGAATCCTACCCAACTGGTCAAATTCACAATATATGTCTCAAACAAATCGAGTATGTATGTTATCTCCTAGATTCGTACATTCACTCAATTCGAAGGATTCAAACACTTTGAGTCTTTAATAAATAAAGTAGATGACGTGTCTTTATTGCATGTATGTTTTTCCTCCCAAGCGCTGGTTTTTTTTGAAACCTTCAAGCATTACCTTTTTATATTCCTATCTTTGAGCAAGTGGGTGGTGCCTTCATGAGGAAAATTGAAGAATGTTGAATGATGTAGGCAATATGAATGACTTAATGAGATAGAGACAATGATAATATGATACTTTTCGCACTCAAGGACTTGTTGAAAAAACTTTAGAAAATTTTAAGGTAATGCAACTGGTAGGCAATAAACTCATTTTTCAGAGTCTCTTCCAAAATGATATGATTACAGGGCCTACACAACACAAATTTGTTGAAAACACATATGAACCTTAAAAGTAAATGCAGTTGGGTAGCTGCTGACACAACTAACAAGTGCATTTTTTTTCTTTTTAAAAACTTTCAAACTAATGGAATTGTTCAGTGAGAATTGACACTCAATAGGAGAAATTAGTCTTCCAATGAACCACTCCTTATGTTGCTTTGCATTGACATAGAATGGTTGTTTGGAGAGCAGGTCTCAAAACCTTTAGTCATACTTCTGCCTCATTGAATCTATTACTTGTTGCTTGATATCCTTCAGGGCAGTGATATATTGTTGCTTCATCTCCGGAGTCAACAGACAAACCTTTGACCAACATCCTCCCTTTGCCCGTGACCATCTCTTCCAGGAAATAAGAACCGTGTTCATCAAGCATTCGATTTTGATTATTATAACTATGGAAGATCTATTACTATTATTATGTAGTCCACACAATATGTCGGCCATTTTAGAAATGTGTGGTCTGCCACATGTGGACTTTTGAACATGCTCTATAAAATTCGGCCAAAGCAGTGGCAACAAAATCCCACAGATTACTATTAATCATTTTCAATGAAGAGCTCAGTGAAATTGAACTACTATTCTCCTCAGCGACTATAAGAAAACCAAGAGTTCTCCAAACCCCTCCCTCAGATTACTATGTAGGCCATGCCAAATGTGAGAAAAAATCCCTATTAAATGCCTCTTTCAGTTGATTTTTTAGCAATGAACGAGGATGTGCAAACAAAATGTAATAATCAATGATTGAGGGATCCCTATTATTGATGTGTTAGAACTATAAGATAACATAAAAACATTAATATCACCATAATTGACATAGGGAATGGTGACTATGCACCATGCTTGCCAAAGTAAAAAATGTCAAGCTATTTAATAGTATTTGAAAGGCTTGACAAAAGTAAAAAAATGTCAGCAGAAGTAAGATTCACAGCAAGATCATACTTTATCCTTCATCAAGAAACCAAACACCTAGCCACATTATATTGTAACAAAAAAATTTCTCTAGTTACGATCTAGCATAAAATATACAATCTACTCAATTGAGCTGAGTGAATATATTTGTGAGGTACTTCACAAATTATCTGAAACTCAGTGTGTGAGAAGAAAATATATGTGTATTATTATTTTAGCAAATGCTATGATAATTTTCTAGTAAGCAGTTAGCAGTGAGTCAATGTGCAACAAATGGGAAGAAAAACTATGATCACCATTGCATAACAAAGGGAATTGCTAATGAAATGGAAATATGATAAAGGTTGAGAGATTTCCTTAAGCCCCATGGTGGGAGCCAACTGTAAGCACTGAACCTACAAGAACTTTCTCAAACCGTGACAAATGTTAGCATTAGTCAATTTAAACAAGGCAAATACAATGCTCCTATGAAATACTTGATCATTTTGTATATGCAAACAAGAAAACAAAATGATATAAATAGATAAATGAAAGCACATGAAAAAATGATCAAACTCTATTCCATAGTGGGAGTGGTGCTCCTTATGATGTGGAAAGGATGCCCTTTCCCACCCCTTGATAAGCTCAAAATGATATTGATGCCAAGATGCAAGTGATGATAATGAAAATGCTTGAGATTGCAGGTGAAAATGAAGGAAAAGTGATTTCTATTTATAGAAAGACAAGATGGAGGAATGAGCAAAATGAAGCAATGTGGGATCATTCAACATCCAATGGCCAAATGGCACTTGTCAAGATATGAATGGAGGAAGTTTGAGCACATTTTGATGAATGAGCCAATAAATGATATTAGGTGGATTTTGAAAATCATGAAATGACTTGTTGGAGAGGGAAAGAAAATGACTTAAATGCCACTTGGCTCAATGCACAAGGACATGTAAGAGGAGATAAATTCTTTGTTGGAAGGACAAATCCACTTGGAGGGATTTTCAAACTTGGAGGAATATTCCCCTAAAGATTCCATGTTGAGAGAAAATATAGATTTAATAAATCAATTAAATGTATTTTCATGTGCAAATGGCAAAATCTAAAGAAATTAGGTGATTAGGATTAAATTAATCAGGATTTGATCAATTTAATAGGAGATTAGATGATATGACACTTTATTTATATTTTTTTGGGTTTATTTAAATAAAAATGAGAGGAATGTGAAGATTAGTAATTTAATTAGATAAGTTTGATTTATTCAATTAAATGAAGAACATTAGATGTTTAATTAAATAAACTTGATTTATTTAATTAAATGAAGAGCATTAGATGTTTAATTAAATAAACTTGATTTATTTAGTTAAATGAAGAACGTTAGATACATGATGTTAATTTGCATGTATACAATATGTCATAGATTTATTAATATGGGACTCCTACTCCACCTTGGGTGTATGGTTCCCACCTAAGATTTGGGGCCTAGTCCTGAATTGGGCATTAAACTTAACATTTCTTGAAATTTGTGTCCCAATCTTTTCTTACTGGGACTCATACACCCCAACTGGTGTATGAGTTCTACTTAGCTTGGACCTATTTTGAATTCAAATTCTTGGTGGGATTTTTATCCTCCTATATTTGATGTCATCTTGTAGTGTTGTAATTCTGGAAAATTTGACATAAACAAGTATAAATACAAGGTTATTTCACATATTTTCTCCTAAACAGATCTATCAATTCAAGTATTCAAGCATTATAGAAATTTTTTCAATCAAGAGCACTTTCAAGAGAATTCAAGAGCATCCAAGAGATGATAATCAAGTATTTTGGAGCTACATTCAAGATTCAAGCATCATGTCAAAGTCATCATGCATTATGTTTGTTTTTGAGTGAACATTTGTGATGTAGGTATTTCATGATTCAAGTAAGCATTCAAGTCAAGATTCATAACATACAATAAAGAGTTAAGATCTAAATTCATGTTAGCCATTTCATACAAGATTGCAACATCTTATTCAAGGTTTTGGTGAGTTGCAAAATAGCTTATTTGTTCATTCATCATTCCTTCATTCTATTTGATTTCATTTCAAGGTTTGATTACCAAAATAGGGTTTGACCAAGGAAAACCCCTATCAACTAAAAAAACAACATTTTACCTCTCTTTGATGTGTGATTTGCATATTTAGGTTGAATATCCATTGAAGAGAAAGATTGGAGAAAGTTTCAAAGTTGTTAAAGTTGTCATATTTCTTGCAAGATTATGAAAAGTCACTTACAAGTTAGAATTCAGAGTTTCAAACTCAGAGATTGGAAGGGAGAGAAGCTATAGAAGATCAATAGAGGAAACCAAAGTTTCAGATCAACCTTGATACTAGGACTAAATCACCCCAACTAGCGTATGAGTCCCAGTGTGAACTAAAAGTCATAATTTTAGGATTACATACCTTGTTTCAAGAATCTTCCATTTTCTAGGTGCACCTCTGTTCATTCTCAATTTACTATTCTGATTTTGAGTTTGATTTCCTAGGTTACATAGCTAGATTTGCATATCATTTACATTTATTTCTTTCTAAGCCTTTTCTTAGTGGTGAACCCCCTTTTGTCTTTAATCATAGCCAAGGAAACCATCCTAACCCTAGTCCATTCCTCAATCAAGTCAATTAGTTGAGGGATCTTGGTTTCCTTTAATGGACTAGAGTGAAATAAGCCCTTATCCCTTGTTCCATCTCCTAAAAGGTGGAACTCTATTGTTTTCTTTTTAATTGTATACTTTTATTGACATATATCATTATATAGCCTTACAGATTTTTTATTAATGCAAATCTTATTTTACCACTGCTATTCTTGAATGATGTTATTATGTGTATTGTGTAAATTTTATGCTTGAATATTGTAGGCATGGTTGTTGTTTACATCTGATGCTTGAATAATTACTTAATACTTTTATTACATTCAAATTTTTACACGTGCCTATACCTTTGTAACATTCATGAAAATTTTTACTGAGTAGACATTTAATTATCTAAATACTCTTGCAGTTAAGGCTAATAAACCTATTACCTTATTTAATAAACTATTCATCCTTCTTATTAAGCAGGCGAAAAATGCATTTCTATATGAATGTGCATTTCATGTTCATATTGGTGACTTATGTGTATTCATACTTTGTTACTTATGTGTATACATTTGAATACTTTGTGAATACTTTGTGACTTGTAATGTGCATTTGTATGTATACTTCATGACTTGAAACTTATGAGTTGCATTTATTCAAGTGTATACTTTACAACTTACATGTATTCTAATGTATACTTTGTGACTTACGTTTTTTCATGTGTATACTTTGTATTCATGTGTATAATTCATGACTTATGTGTATTTGAGTATTTTTTCTTCACTTATTCACATGTATGTTTCACTTATTCACGTGTATTCATATGTATGCTTCATGATTCATGTCTATACATCATGTATTCACATGTATGCCTCATGCTTCTTGTGTATACTTCACATATTATGTCTATTGACATGTATGCTTCATTCTTCCAATGTATAATTCATGTGTTCATGTGTATTCTTCATGATTCATGTGTATACTTGAAGTATTCATGTGTATGCTTCATTCTTCTTATGAATACTTCACGTATTACATGTATTGGCATGTATGCTTCATGCTTCATATGTCTATTTCATGTGTTCACATGTATGCTTCATGATTTATGTGTATACTTCCTGCATTACGTTTATTAATGTGTAGGCTTCATGCTTCCTATGTATACTTCATGTATTGCATGTATTCACGTGTATGCCTCATGCTTCATGTGTATACTTCATGTGTCCATTTGTATGCTTCATGCTTTCGGTGCAATGTATCTCAGAACAATCCAACATGTTTGGGTGTGAAAATAGACCATGCCTAACCTAAACGTACCCATTCATATGTGTTAGAACTGCTAGTTTGGTCACACGAGTTGCATAACAAAAGTTACACCCCTTTGCAATTTTACACTGCTTGTATTTGACATTTTTTCAATCAACTAAAAAGTTGACACCACAAGAAAATGCCTCAGAGATATCAAAAATTGGGAGAGGTTATTGTAGAGGGGCCTTATGTGATCTCACAGCCTTAGAAAAAATGTTTCTAAGTGACATGGTGTTTGAGTAATTGTTCATCAAATATTGATACCTTTTTTCGCTTTGGACTCTTAAGAGATATCATCAGTGCAATGTACCTCATACCACTCCTACATGTTTGGGTGAAAAATAGGACCATGCCTAGCCTAAATGTACCCATTTGAAAATTTTGGAACTTTTGGTTTGGTCACACAAGTTGCAAAATGAAAGTCACACCCCTTTGCAACTTTACACTACTTGCATTTGACACTTTTTTCATCAACTGAAAAGTCAACCCCACGAGAAAAAGATTTAGAGATATCAAAAAATGAGAGAGGTTATTATAGAGGGGCCCTACATGATCCTGTATCCTTAAGAACAATGTTTCTAAGTGACATAGTGTGAGTAACTACTCGTCAAAGATTGTTTCATTTTTGCACTTTGGACTCTTAAGGGATATCACCAATGCAATGTAGCTCAAACCACTTCAACATGTTTGGGTGCAAAATATGACCATTCATAGCCTAAATGTACCCTTTAATACATGTTGGACCTATCAGTTTGGTTGCATGAGTCACAGAATAAAAGTTACACCCCTTTACAAATTTACATTGCTTGTGTTTGACACTTTTGCAATCAACTGAAAAGTTGACACCATGAGAAAACGCCTCAAAGATATTAAAAATTGAGAGAGGTTATTGTAGAAGGGTCCTACATGATCTTGTAGTCTTAGAAAAAAAAATTTAAGTGACATGATTTATAAGTAGCTACTCGTCAAAGATTGCTAACTTTTTGCACTTTGGACTCTTAAGGGATATCATTGGTACAATGTAGCTCAAACCACTCCGACATGTTTGGGTGCGAAATAGGACCATGCCTAGCCTAAGCATACCCATCCAGACATGTTGGAACTATTAGTTTGGCCAGAAAAGTTGCAAAATGACATGTTGGAATCGCCAGTTTGGTTGCACAAGTTGCAAAACAAAAGTTACACCCCTTTGCAACTTTATATTGCTTGCATTTCACATGTTTTCCATCAACTAAAAAGTTGACACCACAAAAAAATTCCTTAGAGATATCAAAAATTGAGAGAGGTTAATGTAGATCGGCCTAACATGATCTTGTAGCCTCAAATGAAAATTTTCTAAACGACACGATTTCTGAGTAATCGTTGATCAAATATTTCTACCCTTTTGCACTTTGGACTCTTAAGGGATTTCGTTAGTTCAATGTAGCTTGGACTGTTTCAGTGTGTTTGGATGCAAAAGAGGACCATTTATAGCCTAAACATATTTATCTATACATGTTGGAACTATTGGTTTGGTTACATGAGTTTCAAGAATACACCTCTTTTCAACTTTACACTGCTTGCATTTGACACTTTTTCCATCAACTAAAAAGTTGACATCATAGGAAAATACCTCAAACATATCAAAAAAGGACAGAGATTATTGTAGAGGGGCCCAAAATGATCTCATAACCTTAGAAAAAAAAATCTAAGTGACATGGTTTTTGAGTAACTGCTCATCAAAGATTGCTACCCTTTTGCACTTTTCACTCTTAAGGTATTTCGCTGATTCAATGTAGCTCAGACTGTTTCATCATGTTTGGGTGCAAAAGAGGACCATTCCTAGCCTAAATGTACCCATATACATCTTTTGGAACTTTTTGTTTGGTTGCATGAGTTTCAGAACAAAAGTTACACCCCTTTTCAACTTTACATTGCTTGCATTTGACACTTTTTCCATTAACTGAAAAGTCGACACCATAGGGAAATGCCTTAGAGATATCAAAAACTAAGAGAGATTATTATAAAGGGGCCCAAATTGATGCCATAGCCTTAGATATAATGTTTCTAAGAAACACAATTTCTAACTAACTGCAAGTCAAAGATTTTTGCTCTTTTGCACTTTAGACTCTTAAGGGATTCCGTTGATTCAATGTAGCTCAGACAGTTTCAACATGATTGGGTGTGAAATAGGACCATGAATAGCCTAAATGTACCCATATGGAAATGTTGGAACTAGAAGATTGGTTGCACGAGCTACAAAATGAAAGTTACACCCATTTGCAACTTTACACTACTTGCATTTGACATTTTTTCCATCAACTGAAAAGTTGACACCATGGGAAAGCTCCTCAAAGATATAAAAAATTTGAGAGAGGTTATTGTAGAGGGGCCTAACATTATCCTTTATCCTCAAACATAATTTTTCTAAGTGACATATTTTTCGATTAACTGTTTGTCAAATATTGCTACCCTTTTGCACTTTAGACTCTTAAGGGATTCCGTTGGTTCAATGTAGCTCAGACTATTTTGACATGTTTGTGTGTGGAAGAGGACCATGTATAGCCTAAACATACCCATCAGGATGTGTTGGAACTATCGGTTTGGTCACATGATTTGTAGAACAAAAAGTTACACCCCTTTGCAACTTTACAATGCTTGCATTTGACACATTTTCCATCAACTAAAAAGTCGACACCACGGGAAAATACCTCAAAGATATTAAAAACCAAGAGAGCTTATTGTAGAGGGGCCCAACATGAAACCATATCCTTAGACAAAAAATTCTAAGTGACATGGTTTCTAAGTAATCGCTCATCAAAGATTGTTGTCCTTTTCCACTTTGGACTCTTAAGGGATTTCGTTGGTTCAATGTAGCTCAAACTATTTCGGCATGTTTGGGTGCAAAAGAAGACCATGCCTAGCCTAAATGTACTCATTTAGATGTGTTTGAACTATCAGTTTGGTTGTATGAGTTACAAAATGAAAGTTATACCCCTTTGCAACTTACATTGCTTGCATTTGACATTTTTTTTATCAACTGAAATGTTGACACCACGGGAAAACGCCTCGAAGATATCAAAAACCAAGAGATTTAATTGTAGAGGGGCCTAATATGATCTTGTAGCCTCAGATGGAATGCCTCTAAGTGACATGATTTCTGAGTAACTTCTAGTCAAATATTTATACCCTTTTGCACTTTGGAATCTTAAGGGATTTCGTCGGTTCAAAGTAGCTTGGACTGTGTCAACATGTTTGGGTGTAAAAGAGGACCATGCATAGCCTAAATTACCCATCTGAACATGTTGGAACTATCAGTTAGGCTACATGAGTTGTAGAACAAAAGTTACACCCCTTTGCAACTTTCATAATGAGTTTTAGTTCACTTATGTATTAGGGTTAAATGGTGTAGATTATGTTTCCATTATACATCAAAATTTCATGCCATGCCTAATTCATTTTTCTATGCATCATAATTAGATGAAATTGACTCTTATATTTTATTTTTTGAATGGAGTATGACATATTTTTTAGGTTGAATGGCATACATGACAACATCGAATAATTTTTTGATTTTTTAATAAGCATACATCATAACTAGTGTTCACTTGTCACACTTTCCTTCTCAACTTGAGCTATGTGAAATCTTGTTTCTTATCCCCTATTTTTTCTATGTTATTAGGTTTGAGGGTATTCAAATTCCCCATGTCTAGATTCTCCACACTTAAATCATGTTCCACAAAATTTATTTCTTCTTCCTCTTTAAAATTTTCATCTACCTCTAGAGTAGTAGTTTCTTCCCCATCCTCATTGGTTACTATCTATGTCAATGCTTGTTTCTTGCTGATTTTCTTCAGAGCCACATACAAGATTGGATTTTACTCTTCCCTTTGAGGATTTACCTCTTCTGCTCAATTTTTAATTCCTTCAAAAATATTTTCGTATACCTTTGAGGAAAATTGAAAGGCTCCCTCTATGGCCTCTAGGTTTTAATTTTCACTTTTCATTTTCATTGTCTTTCAAGTTTCACATGATTCCAACATAGAGATGAATGCCCCTTAAGCCTTGTAGTTGGTATCTTCACCTAACTAGGGTATTTAGTTGATTCTAAATCAAAGTAATTATTTGTTTCTAAAATCCAATCTATCAACTCTTCTGAATTAAAGCCACAACTATAATTAGGTAGGTCCACTTGATTTTTATTGAAATCTCTAGTCATTGCATTCAAGAACCTAATTTCCTACTCATCTATTCCTTCTTCTACTTACTCATCACTAAATTATTCATTCTCACACATTTGCAATAGGCACTCTCATGTGCTATGTTACATTAATTTCTTCCAATATACCTATGATGCATCTCATGATTTTTACATGTGTTGCATCCCTATCTCATTTGTAATTCCTTTATTCTCTCTTCCTAAAAAAATATTCTTAAGGCATCTCACTCATCACATCCACAAATAATAGTAAGTAATTCTCACTAACCATAGCCATAAAAATTTTCATACATGTCTACCAAAGCATTTTATGAAACATATGCATATCGTTGATTACATTGCATTGTATATCTTTCAAAATGAAAGCATTACTCCATGTTGCATAACTAATAACTAGATGTTGATCTATCTATTAAAAAAATTCAAATTCATGCATTCCATGAGACCATATTTATTTAAAGCTTTTTTGAAGCAGCTCACTACCTTATCTATGCTACCACATTTTGCATTTGCTTGTCATGAATCACCATGAGACGATATTTCTTTGAGACATTTTTCCAAATATCTCACTACCATGTCTATGCTATCATATTTTGTATACATGTCTACCAAAGACTTATATGAAACATATTCATATTGTTGATTACATTGCATTGCACATCTTTCTAACTAAAAGAATTACTTCATGTTGCATAACTAATATTTTTAGATCTACTGATATCTATGACAAAAATTTAGTTACAATCTAATTTTATTCAAAATCATGCATTCCATGAGACCACATTTCTTTGAGGCATTTTTTCAAACTGCTCATTGCCTTGTCTATGCTGCCACATTTTGTATTTTCTTGTCATGCATCACCATGAGACCGCATTTCTTTAAGACATTTTTTCAATCACCTCACTACCATGTCTATGCTACCACATTTTAAATACATGTATATCAAATAATTTTATGAAACATATTCATATCATTGATTACATTGCATTGCACATATTTCTAACTAAAAGCATTACTTCATGTTGCATAACTAAGAGTTCTAGATCTATTGATATCTATGATAAAATTTCAATTGCAATCTAATTTATTCAAACCCATGCATTCAATGAGACCATATTTCTTTGAGGCATTTTTTCAATCTACTCATTGTCTTGTCTATACTGCCACATTTTGCATTTTCTTGTCATGCATCACCATGAGACCACATTTTCTTAAGACATTTTTTCAATCACCTTACTACCATGTTTGTATACCACATTTTACATACATTTCTACCAAATCATATATGAAACATATTCATATCGTTGATTACATTGCATTGCACATATTTTTAACTAAAAGC
Source organism: Sequoiadendron giganteum (assembly GCA_007115665.2). Lineage (NCBI taxonomy): Eukaryota > Viridiplantae > Streptophyta > Pinopsida > Cupressales > Cupressaceae > Sequoiadendron > Sequoiadendron giganteum. The sequence goes on from CM021105.1 coordinate 427,433,144, forward strand.
ATTACTTCATGTTGCATAACTAATAGCTCTAGATCTATTGATATCTATTACAAAATTTCAATTACAATCTAATTTTATTCAAACTTATACATTACAAGAGACCACATTTCTTTGAGGATTTTTTTCAAACTACTCATTGCCTTGTCTATGCTACCACATTTTGCATTTTCTTGTCATGCATCACCATGAGACCACATTTCTTTAAGGAATTTTTTCAATCAGACACTACCATGTCTATGCTACCATATTTTTCACACATGCCTACCAAAGAATTTTATCAAACATATATATTCATATCATTGATTACATTGCATTTCCCATAGATTTCAAACTCAAAGAATTACTTCACATTGTATAACTAATAACTAGATGCATTGATAGATGATCAAATTTTAATTGCAATCTAATTTTTTTAAAATTCAACCTATTAAGTGTAGTTATGCAATTACTGCACATACATTTCTAATGAACTAGGAGTAGTTTTCAATTGCATTTTCTTGTCATGCATTCCATGAGATTGTAATCCATATTTTCATATTTCTCAAGTAATTATTTAAATGTTTGATTTAAATAATTTTGTCTTAAGTCTTTTATTCTCACAAAGAGGACAATTATCATGCATATAATGATAGTCTTAAATACTAAAGAAAGTATTACAATGCCACATTGAATAATAAAACAATGAAGACTTGAAGATAGTGATAGCCACATCATGATAAAGGACAAATGAATAATCACTGTCAAATGAAGGTGTTGATAGTGTGTATCTTGCAAGATTCAGAGTCACACAAAGGTAAAAGTTCAAGGTTTAAGAGTAGCTTTAGGAAAGGTTTCATAAAGTGTCACAATAGATGAAAGAGGGAAAGACAAGGTAATCTACATGTAGTTGATTAGAAAATTGCTATGTAGTAGCCTACATTGAGTTTGTTGCTACTTTGAAAGTCTATGAAAGTTACTACTTGAGAAATAAAGTAGGAAACAATTAATGTTAAAGGAGAAGACTTCAAATGATGGCAGTCCTACGTGCATAGCAATGAAGGAAATAATGAACAAATGAGGCACAATCATATCATGATAGTCATGTCTAGGGATTCATAGTCTTCATATCAATATACAACAATGCCACGAAGGATGTAGTCAAATCAAATACAAAACAATAGTCAACTCTAAAGGTCAATCTTTGACAACAAAGTGAAGAGAAAATACAAAGTCATTATGGTTGTAGTAGGGTGGATTTTGGAGTTTGAAAAATTTGACAATCATGATTATAAGGATAGTATTCTTTGGTTTTAGTTGTGCAAACATAAGAAGGCATAAAGGAGAGTGACTTCAAGTTATTTCAAAGGATATTGATTACAATGCATTGCACATCTTTAAAACTCAAAGTATTACTTCACATTGCATAACTAATGTAACTAGATGTTTATAGATGACAAAATTACAATTACAATCTAATTTTTTTGAAAGTATTCCTAAGTGTAACTCTAATGCAATTACTTCACATTGCATGTAGCTATCCGGCCATCCGTCCATTCCTCCGTCCATCCATCCATCCATTCCTTCCATCCATCCTTTCCGTCCATCCATCCATCCGGAATCCTCCTCCACTCCTCCTTCCATTTCCATCCATTCCATCCATCCATCCATCCATCCATCCATTTCCTTCCATTTCATCCATCTTTTCCGTCCGTCCGTCGTCCGTCAGATCATTTCCGTCCGGCTCCATCCATCCGTCCATTCCGTCCGTCCATCCGTCCATCCGTCCGGGCTCCATCCGGGCTCCATTCCGTTCCTTCCTTTCCATCCATTTCCTCCATTCCGTCCGGTCCATTCCGTCCGTCCGTCCGGCTCCGGCTCCGTCCGGCCACTCCTCCATTTCCTCCATCCATCCTTCGATCCTCCATCCGTCCATCCGCTCCGTCCATCCTCCGTCCATCCATTTTCCATCCGTCCATCCATTCTCCATCCGTCCTTCCTTTCCTTCTTTCCTTCCTGTCCTGTCCATTCCATTCCATTCCATCCGTCCTCCCATTCCATCCTCCTTCCTCCGGCTGGTCCAGTCAGTCCCCAAGATCCATTCCTCGTCTTCTTCCACCCTCGCCTGATCCCTGTTGCCTAATGGTTGAGCCCTCATGTCTTCTAGCTATGTGAGACCTGCTTACACCATTTCCTCAAAGCGAAATCATGATACTATGGGTGAACTCCCAGTTCTGTGCCCGTTGGTGGGTCCACCTTTGTGTTCTGCTACCTGTAGGAGGATGTCACCACAATGCCATTTTTCCTTCATTACCTCCCCACTCTACGGGTCTGCCACCCCCTCGGTGTCATCTCCTTCTTGGAGATCTTCCTACGGTGACTCTCATCGGTCGCCCCGATGTGCCTATGCCGAACTCCTGAAGATTGGCTTCTTATGGTGCGGGCTACACCACCTCCAATGTCATTCATTCCCTAATAGAATTTCATGGGCATCCTCCCATGCCTCCTCACCCACAGATGACAACCATGAGGGCTCCATGTGCTTTCTAGCTGATGCTCAGGCTCGATGACATGAATTTTCCATGAGTAGTGGATGACGTCCATAAGCCTGTAGGGCGATTAAAATATATCTTCAAGGTGGGGTGAATGTGAAGGTCATGTTAAATAGCCTTATCTTATGTATTGGTTGAGCACAACCCCATGAGAATCACAGTTCCAAGCTTTAGAAATAAAAGCAATGTATAGGGTGTATCATTTAAATTGTAACAAAGCCCCATTAAGAAGAGAAAGGACAGTCACCATGTGATAATTAAAGGTAACATAGGCAAACTTGAATGGTTTAACAAGATCTCATATCGAAGGTATTAGAAATCCTCAAGTGTTGACTCTTGTGTAATCATGGATCTTCTAAGTCTTCTCACATCATTTTCCCTCCATGTATATTCTCTAGGAGTCCTTAAAATAAGCATGCTTACCTTTTCAAAGGTTGTGGGATAAATCATATTTTCATATGGGGGACTCTTGTTTGACAAGGATGGTATCTGTGGTGACTTTCATCCACAAGACTGTCGCTAGATGGTGTCTCCTCAATGACCATTTGTGTTTCCCTGCCCAGAGAAAACTATGTATGTGGGTTCTACACCTTCAAGCGATGTCCATCTTGGTCGTGATCATAACAAAATTCCTATGTCATCCTCCCACTACCCCACCCCCATGTTCATGATCTACGTGGGACCTGTAGTTCTTTTTACCATTCATAATGGCATTCATTCCACTTCTTCCCACAAGTCGGTCCCCACGACATGCCTTCTCCTTTCACTTTTAGACCCGAGCCAAGGGGACCAATATAGAGATCCCAATTTATATGGAGGATAGTGGATGTGTCATCATCGCTCAACTAAACCAGATAGGTATCACCTGAGAATTTGGGAATGATGGAGCTCAAGTATCATCGACATATTCCAAACTATTTTCCAACCATCATTCTTTCAATATGCACTCAATTGAGCCCAAGCTTGCGGGTTGTTTAGATGCGGAGGGTTGTCAATGCTTTTCCATTTTCAAGTGGCACCCTCACCTCCACCACCCACATTCACACACCCACTAACCTCTCCTTGTGCAGAACCTATAGGTCTAATATTCATCCCACAAAAAAAGTGCTCACATTCATTTCTAGGAACCATCTATGAGGCCGATATAATCATCAAATTGGGGACATTGGTGAATCAATGATGATTGCACCAGAAAGTTGGTTTTACAGGAGCTCTGATTAATTACCAGATGAATTGTGCAATAAATAACTAGTCTGAGGTGTCATTTCCATAGTGATGGCTAGATGACTATCAGAAAATCGTTCACACCCCCACAAGTTTCTCCTCCATGGACATCTTCCGTGTGGAATTTTCATGCTCTATGGCCATCATTTTCATCTGATTCTAGAAAGCTTCCACAAATAGACTTCTTTTACATGGGGTCTGCTACCTTCAATGTCATTTGAACAACCATCCTCAAGGTGCCAACCACAATACCCACTCCCTCATAGGTGAAAGGTTCTCCACTTTCTGTTAGTGTGCAATGATAATCAAGAAGCTCCTAAGACAAGCTTCTGGTCCAATAAGGGAAATAGACCAATGGGTGGAATGAATGCTTTATGGCTAGATGTGGATTTTGGTCTATAAAATAAAATATGATAATGTGTGGACATTTAGACATTCACACGGCCAAAGGAGGCTTTCAACTTCGGAAGACTCCCTTTACATTAATATTCATAGGATTATTATCAAGTGGAGCCAGGGCATTTAAAATGGTCATTTATACATGGGAAAGAGTAATATTATGGAGGGAAATACATGAACCTGATGTCGGCCCCCTTTTTCTATCATAAGGTTGTGCAAGGGGTGGTCATGAGGGATAGTTAAATATGACCTGGAATTAAAAGGGGGGGTTCTGGTAGTAATGTCACTCTTCAATCAATTTCATGCATTTTGTTAGGGTCCTCATTTGCGTATTAAAATGATTTAATGGTGCACTGATTAATACATTGTCAATAATATGTGCAGGTATCCTTGTGGGAAAGGAAAATTTTATAAAACCTCTAAAGGCACTTGACAAATAAATACACACACTTGAAGAGTTTGCATATAAAGGGAAGATAATGCTTTTATCTTGATGGCACATGGAACCCTGATGGGAGGCAGAGCTTTAGTTTAGGATCACCAAAGTGGCTAATGGGTGACAATTTATCATGAAAGACATATCAAACTGGATGAGGACAAAGGAGACTATGTCATGAGGGTTCACATACAAAGAGTGTAGATGAAGGTCTAATGATGATAAAGTAAAGTATCTGCTTGTTCATGGATATATGCTAAAGAGGACTGATATTCATAAGAACAAAGGCTCATACCATTTGTGCAAGAGATCGGTACAAAGAAAACAAGGGGTTGTTTACCAAAGTCAGAAGTGGGAAAGGCCACCCTATTTTGAATCAAATGATTGTGACCCATCTAAGGCTATCCTACAAGATTTGGGGATAGTTGATCTATCCCACACCGATTCCAATCTGTAAATGGGGGCCCATTTAATCTAATGAAGAATGTTGCAAATCCATCAAGTAGAGGGAAACCTTTGAACATTTTTTTCTATAGTGAAAAGGGCATTCTTTGATAGCTTTTAGCAGCAGCAAAGGGTAGTCATTAAAGGACAAAAATGCTAGAGTGATAGGTCACTATAGGACGAAATAGAGAAAGAGAAAAAAATTGTATTTTAAATTGCCATATAATAGGGGGTAGGTGAAACCCTAACTTGTAATCAATCTGAGCCACATAATGTAATCCAATCTTGGCCATTCATTGTGCTTTTGGAAAACTATAAATAGGGGCTTACCCCTCATTTGTAAATGTTTGGAGAGCTGGTGTAAAGGAATTATGCAGCAATATAAAGCAACATTGCATGATTTATGGATGTTTCCTTTTGAGTTTTCTCATTATGTGTGCATGGTTCTACTTCCCTAATAGTTTAGTTGTTAGTTTCTTGCATGGATATGGTGATGGACATTGTTGTTATGGTATTCTATGAGCTTTCAACCCATACTTTTGGCACTTGTTGATGACAATCTATTGTGCAAAGTTAGCTTGGGATTCTTTATTTGATTGTTGCAACTTTGTTCAATTGCATGTTCATGATGTCCATGTGCAATCTAAAAAATCAGCAGACCTAAAGAGATTGCACTGGTTTTGTGTAACTGTAGGTTCCTCTTGGCCAAGCAAAACCCAGTTGAGGAAGTTTGTCTACTATAGCAGCCTCTATGATTATTGTTCATTCATAGCTTCAATTCTAGGAACTTCCTCTATTCCCTGCCCTTTCTTCCTTTTTTTTTAATAAGTAACCTATGCTAAGGTTCATTGCACATTGTAAAGCCAAATATGAAGTTGAAATAGGAGTTCTAGACTGTTGTTTAAACCTACAGCAACTGAACAACAATTTCCACATCCTAAGAACTCCATTTGTAGACCATGCTTCCCACACTTTGTAACTCATCCGTAAGACTACCTTGTGATTCCAACAAATCACATCAAACAACTGAGATATTTCAAGCACTGTCAAGACCTAACATTAGAGACCTTGGGATAGTGTTCTGTAATTTGATTGTGGAAGATTGTCTTTCAAGAGAGGTGATGCACCTATGCATTACTTGTGTTGAGAAGTGCATAAAAAACACATCAACACACTCCAAATGATCTTCAAGTCTTCAACCTAAATCTATAATAACAAGCATATGAGGAAAAAATTGTTGAATGTTAGTAAATGGGGGTTTACCTTTGTCAAACCCCTTGTTGGCAATTAAACCTTGAAATGAAATAGAATAATGAAGGGAAATGATGAGTGAACAAAGTGCTATGTTGCAACTCTCCATACCCTTTTTTTAAAGTTTGCAAACTTTTGTGAAATGGCTACAATGGATCTAGATCTTGAAACACTTGAATACTTGATAGATCTTGACTTGAATTGCTTGCTTGGATCAAAACCCTACATCAAAAATTTTAGCAAAAAACACACACATGATACAAAAATAGCCTTTGATATGATGCTTGAATCTTGATTATAGCTCCAAAATGATTAAAGAACTGCTCTTGAATTCTCTTGGATGAATACTCAAGTTGCTAGATGATCTCATGAATTCTTAGATATATTGTTAGTTTAAAAATGAGAGAAGGGACCTTGTATTTATACTTATCTATGCTTAATATCCTCAAAAAGATGACATAGGAAAATATTAATTAAAGGAGTTTCAATCCCACCATAATTTGAAATTAAATCTCAAAAATAAGCTAAGGAGGACTAAGATGCCCTAGTTGCCATCCTAGTTTTGAGGCTCAAATATCGGGGCACAAACTCCAAAAAGGGACCTTTTTAGGTGTATTCAAAATCAAGATCCCAAGACCCTTGGGGGACTAAGATGCCCTAGGTTGAATTTTAGTCTCAACACAAGCATCAAGGACACATGGACAAAATCATTAAATGATCATTTTCCCTTTGATGATTGTCGGGATTATCCAAAAAAATATGTAGTTTATTAGGCTTGTGGATGCAAAATAGGACCAATTAAGACACAAAGAAGGATAAATAAAGCAAGACGGGCCCAAACAAGTGTGAAAATGCAAGGGTGTGCATTTTACTACATTACATTTATCCCCCACTTTAGTGAGAGGATGAGCTTGCTTCAAACTTACACTTAAGTAGCCAACCACGTAACAAAGAGGGGTTCCAATGTATGAATGTTAGTAAGATAGGATGACAATAATCAAGAGGGTGGCCAAGCCCCCAAGATAAAGATCCTATAGAAAACCAATTTAGACACAAAGGAAGACACATTCAAATGATATATGAAGCCATAATTAGATCAAAAACATACACCATCAAAGACAAGAAAAAAAAAGTAAAAATGAAAAATACAACTTATCAAGCTTCGACTAGCCGTCCAACATGGTGGAATGGGTCTAGACTGAAGGTTTACAAGTGGAATGTGTTTTCCACTATGAAAACAAAATTGCATGCTCATAAGGGCTAGTGGGAGCTAGTTGTCCACTAGGTGAGCCCCAAGAGGTCCATATCAACATCATACCCCCATGACTATGATAAGGACAAAAATAAAAATGCATGCTCACATGGGCTAGTGAAGCTAGTTGTTCACTAGGTGAGCCCTAGGAAACCATATCAAATCCATACCTACATGACTTTAATAAGGCACCAAAATAAAATGCTCACTCACATGGGCTAGTGAAGCTAATTCTTCACTAGGTGAGCCCCAGGGGACCATATCAAAGCCATACCTCCATGATTTTAATAAGGCACAAAATGCAATGCAACAATAAAGAGGGATGTTCATAGGGATTTGGCTTAGTTCATGTGAGGTCTTAATCTTAGGAGAAATTTTTCCTAATGTCTCCAAAAGAGTACCAATCAAAGGATAAAAGATTCACAACTTAGGGGATGCAGTGTGTCGCATCACCACTAGGAGGAATGCAATATGCTAAGATAGATCACACTCTTGAAAGACATTACTCCCAATGTCACCACAAAGAGGAAAATACATTATGTGAAATAAGAAAATCACATCAAGGAACATGAAAAACAAATGAAAGAAATCATGCCAAAAATAATGCCAATGTATGCCCCCACTTCAAAGAAATTGCTAACACCATGCTATGAGCAATTAATTTAAAGTAGACAAACATAGAAAATAAAAACGAAAAAGGAGGGTTTCCCCCTAGAAACACATAAGGCATCTATATGGATTTGGGGTCAGTATCTATCTTATTTGCAATGATATTAGAGAGCTTAGAACTGTCATCATTCCACAAATACACATAGAACTAGAAAAATGACACAAAGAGAGCGAAAACAAAGGAAAAACTTTTGATTCAACATGGAAGAGACATAGGGTTTCTCAATGCCTTGTGTCATCCCCAAAAGGAAAACACAAGACAAACATGAAAGGAAAAGAAAAGATAATGAAAAATCTTTTGGGTCAACATGGAAGAGACATAGGGTGTCTCGATGCCTTGCATCATCCCAAAAGGAAAACACAAGATAAAAAGGAAAATGAAAAGGTGAAGAGCTTACAACATGTAGAAGAATGAAGGTACAAATAGAGGAATGCACAAAGAGAGAGGGTACATAAAACAAAACATCACGGGGGATCAAAATATGCACATTTAATCACACAAAAGTAAGAAAAAAGACTAGTAGGGCATAGGTGAGTCAACCTAAATCAAATCATCTACCTCCCAATCTCAACCTGTATAAGTGGAAGGTAGATAACAAACCTAAGGGACAATAAAAAATTCCTTACTAGGGCAAGGCCATCGACTTCTTGCCCCCACTGAGTGCAAAGCAAGAATGAGCCGAGGTAAGTGATGAGAAGGATCATGTAATAGTGAAAATGTCAATATTCTACAACTATTACATGATAAGGGGTCCCATTTTAGGGGATTATTTCTATAATGTCAAATTATTGAAGGATTATTATTACAGTTTGACACTCATCAGTAAGGTGCCCAAGAATCCTATGATATGTGTAGTACTTCATATTCTCTTTAGGGAATTTGCTTCTAGTGCGAGGTGGGAGTTTAAGCTGACCTGTGTCTATAAGATGTTTCAGTTGTCATTCAATTTATGTTTGGGTGTGTGAGAACATGTAATTTTCTTTTCTATATTCACCAACTTCTATAGTGTAATAAGGAGGAGGACCTAAGGAGATCATATCATCCTTTTAATTCTTGTGAGGTATTGGTTGTTCTTTAGGTAGAAGGACATTGATATCAAGGGGAGAGTCAAATATCACCATACCATCACTACAAAGTCTTAGGTATTCTCGAGGTTGTATATTGCGAGGGGGATCTTGATATCCTAACCCTATTGTATTTTCATTGGTTGTTATTTGCTCTAGGATTTGATGAATTTCATGTTCATTTGTTGTGTCACATCCTTGTTTTCTCAAGACTTTGAAGCCTTTGAACCATATGTTTGTTCTAGGTTTATTGGAGTGTTTGTTAATTTTTTTTCATAGGATGGTTGAGTATTTATTTGTTTAGAGGAACTAGGTACACCTATTGTAGGGAATTTATGTTCAACTTTTATTTACGTTTCAAGATGCAAGTAACCAAACATTTCAAGAGGTGGTATTGTTGGGATATTTGGTTGTTTCATGGATGGATAAAAGGATGCATTATCTTCAAGTTTGTTAAGGAAGTCATTTAGGAACATATTCATGCTATCATCATCTTCTCCAATGATGTCAAAATCATGAGGACATGCATTAGGAGTTGATTGAGCATGATTGTTTTTCAATATCATTAGGATCATTACCAAATGCACAACTTGACACATCTACCAAACATTTTAGGGACATCCAAAAAAAATTGAAGCACATATCAATGATGTAAGATTAAGAAAATTCACTTAAAAATGAAAGAAACTAAGATAACAATAATTTTTCAAACTATAATAGAAAATTGAAGGCAGCAAACAGAAGCACAAAAAAGAAATTTCAAACCTTGGAAACTAGGAAGTCAAATTCAACAAGGACTAAGACACCAAGAAGGGCATCTTGGTCCTCCTAGTGAAATTCTAAAGTTCTAGGGATTGAAACAAACAACAAACAACACACATAGGGTTTTGAGCAAAAAACCTTGAGAGGGACTAAGATGCTAAGAAGGGTGTTTTAGTCCTAGCAGAGGTCTTTGTAAGAAAAACATAAAATTTTGGTTTGTCTACAATGTTTATAGGTTTCCTATTCAGGGATCTGATGTTTTGAAACAAAAACTATGCAAATGGATGCAAGGAAAACTAACTTGTAACAAGAAATTCAATGCAAAGTTGAATGCATTTTTTTAAATTTCCAATGGAATAACAATGTTTTTAAATGCAATTGGAATGATTAACAATACACTTTTTAGTTTTTTCAATGAAATCATGCAATAAAGTAAAAATGCAACCTATATGCACCTTCACTAATGCAAATATAAGAAACACTAGATGCAATTTCACTAATGCAAGATGAAAGAAACCCTAGATGCACTTTCACTAATGAAAGATGCAATAAATGCAATCTAGATCTAAGGATTTTATGGACTCCAAATCAAAAAATAAATGCTCAACAAGGTTGGGTTCACCAAAATGATTTGGTGGAAAAAGGGGGCACTATAATATCACTCTTTCTCCAACCAATCATTCAAGGATGTCCTAGGAGTCCCAATTAGATTGACCATCAACCTCACAAGGTGAGTCAATTCCCAATTAGGATGACCTAGGAGTGGGGTTCACCACCAAGAAAATTCTTTGAAAAGACAAATAAGCATTCAACCTACAAAACCTAGTTATGCAAGCTAAATGAATGATGCAAACAATGAAATTATGTAACAGGAAGTTAGAGTATGTGTACCTGGGAAGTCTAGAGATGTCCTTACTATTTTCTTACTCTAGCTATTCTTTTTCAAGGCATATGCAGAATCTTTGAATTTTGAAACAAAATCTCAAAGAATCTCTAAAAAATACCCCTCAAAGGACTAAGACTCACTAGGTGGTGTATTAGTCCCATTTTAGATTTTTGAAAACTCTAAATGTGATCCTGAGCTCCAAGGTTTGCACTTGCTTCCTCTCAGATCTCAGGCTCTGAAACTTATGGATCTGACCTATAGGTGAGTTTCTATGAAGATGACAACTTTTTCATGCAACTTTGCAACTTTTCAATCTTGCACTCCAAATGATCTTCAAGTCTTCAACCTAAATGTGCAATCACAAGCATACAAGAGAGGGAAAACTTGTTGAATGTTATTAAATGGGGGTTTGCCTTGGTCAAACCCCTTGTTGGTAATTAAACCTTGAAATGAAATAGAATAATGAAGGGAAATGATGAATGAACAAAGTGCTATGTTGCAACTCACCAAAACCTTTTTGTAAATTCTACAAACTTGTGTGAAATGGATGCAATGTATGTAGATCTTGAAACACTTGAATACTTGATAGACCTTGACTTGAGTTGCTTGCTTGGATCTAAACCCTACATCACAAATGTTAGCATAAAAACACACATGATGTGAGAATAGCCTTTGATACGATTATTGAATCTTGATGATAGCTCCAAAATGCTTGAAGAACTGCTCTTGAATGGTCTTGGATGAATACTCAAGTTTCTAGATGATCTCATGAATGCTTAGATATCTTGTTAGTTTAAAAATGAGAGAAGGAACCTTGTATTTATACTTATCTATGCATAATATCCCAAAATCACATCACACCAAGCTAACATAGGAAAATATTCATTAAAGGATGTTAAATCCTTCTACAATTTGAAAATAAGCCAAGGAGGACTAAGATGCCCTAGGTGGAATCCTAGTCCAGAGGCTCAAATCTTGAGGCACAAACTTCAAAAAGGGACATTTTTAGGTGTACTCAAAATCAGGGTCGCAAGACCCTTGGGGGACGAAGACACCCTAGGTGGCATTTTGGTCCCGACCCAAGAATCGGGGACACACGAACATAATCATTAAATGACCATTTTCCCTTTGATGATTGTCGAGGTTAGCTAGAAAAATATGTAGTTTATTAGGGTTTTGGATAAAAAATAGGACCAATTAAGACATAAAGAAGGATAAATAAAGGAAGGTGGTCCCCAAAAAGTGTGAAAATGCAAGGGTATGCATTTTCCTATACTACAACTACAACTCACCAAGCCTTCAATGGCTTCCCTTAGAAGATTGAACTCAAACACATCACTCCAAGGAACTTGATTCTACTTTGCTTTATTTTTTAGATACTTGAATCTTTGGATGCTTTGAGGATCAACAATGCATATTAGCCTTTACAAGATGATATGAACACGCATAAGATTGAAAATTATGTTAGGACCTCGAATGCTGCAACAAATGACTAATAAATCTACTCTTGAATGCTCTTGGCAATACTATTTTCTCATATTAAGTATTAATTGTGTATCTTATGTGTTCTTAGTTTTTAATTGCTAAAATGGTTGTGTATTTATAATTGTTTATTTAATTTCCTAAAAAATAGATTCTAAAAGCAAAAAATTACATATAAAATTTTAATCATTAAAAGGCCACCAACAACATAATTAAAATGGGTCCTAGGACTTGATGGGGATCCATTTGCCCTTGCTAGCCTAAAAATATAGGACAGTCATTCTCCAATGTGATTAATATATTAATTGCATTAATTAAATTTTGGTTTCCCTTTTGAAAAATGAGGTAAATAAGGCTTTGAAATACAAAATTTGGAAAATTAGGAGCTTAATTAAGTATAATTAATTAAGCGACTCAAAAAAAATGTGAAATTGTAAAGGGTATACAATTTCCTACACTACATTTATCCCCACTTTAGTGAGAGTGTGAACTTACGCTCATATTCACAATAAAGTAGACAAATATACATCAAGAGAGGTCCAAGTGTACAAATTTTAGAAAGATAGGATTGCAAATATCAAGGAGGATGATCGAGCCCCTAAGATCAAAGATCCCATGGAAAACCAACATAAGGAAAAAGGGACACACAAGATGTTGCAAGAATTGAGAAAGTATTGAAGGTGTTCTCATTGATTTCAACTAGTCAACTAGTTATCTACTAGTTGTTATTGGTTGTATATGTTGAGGATATTGAGAAAATTGTATTAAAGAAAGTTTACATGTATTCAATTATTACTTCAATATTTGCCCCTATGTTTGTGCAGTTCAGATATGTTTTCCATGGTTGTTGAAGGTTGCTATATCCAAATATTTGGTTGTTGGTTTTTTGTGAAGTTTGAGTTGTGTTCACCAATTGTGAACTATGTTCTTTTGTGTTCTGGTTGAGGTTCAAGAGAAAAATTATTGGTCCGGATTTATGTTTTATGAAGTCTTTTGACTTGTGGTTCTAGAGTTAAGATGTTTTGGTTGCATTGAAGATATTTTTGGTGTCTGGAAGTTTTGAGCTTAATTGTTCTATGTGTTTTACATTGGTTTGGTTGACCTTGTGTTAAACACTATCTTTGAAGTTAATGAAGCGTGTTGGATCTATTTTGGGTCTCAATGAGATTTGTGTATATGTTTCCCTAATTCTAATTCCACCTTATGATATTTGGTGTTGAACTAATTTTTATTTGAAATTGGATACTTGAATTTGTATATTTTTTAAGGTTGGAGATAGTATAAATACAGGATGAGCTACTAATAAAAAACATACAAGAGAAAAGAAGGAAGATAAGTGAAAGAGTAGACGCCAAATTGATTTTATTCAGAAGTGTGTGTGTGATGTGTGGAAGATTAGTGTGAAGCTTAATGTTGAGTTACTGAATGCAGTGAGAAAAAGGAAAACTCTATCAATCATGCAAGTTGATCAAGTGACAGTGGTGGAATCCTTTGTTGCATTGGGATTATATTTTCTCTATAACAAGTCTTCTTTGTCTTCTTTGTATATCTATGGTAGTGATCCCTATAGATTGTAGCCCTACCGGACAGTGAGTCCTTGTTTCAGGCAGTGAGCCTTACCTCATATAGTGAGCCTTTTTGTAATCGGTTTTTATATTCTCTATAGTGTGAGTTAATCCTCACCTTGGTTTTTCCCTCATTGGGTTTTCCATGTAAATATGGTGTTATTGTGTTTATGTGTTGGATCTAAGTTTCTGCATTGGCATTTGATGATTAATCATTTAATCATTTTTAAGTATTAGTTTCAATGATCAAATTAAAGGTTAAAATTTGTGACAACTGATTTACCCCCCCTCTCAATTTTCCTATTCAACAATTGGTATCAGATCTTAGTTCCTTAGTGAAGAGCTTAACCGCTTGAGGAAGGTTTGAGATGGCTACCAAGATGGTCTTTGATTATCCAAGGTTTGATGGAACTAATTATGGTATCTAGAAAGTTTTTATGGAAGAATATTTGGAGTATTGCAGATATGATCTGTAGAAAGCTTACAAGATTCCTTACACTCCTCTTGTTAATGGTCAGAGTATACTTGAAGATATTAGAGAACATGAAGTGAACAATAAGGAAAATTTCATCTTGAAGAATAGTTTAGAACATTCTGAGTTGATTAAGGTTCAGAATTTGAAGACAACTAAGGAAGTTTGGGATGCTTTAGAAAGAGCACATGATGATGATGAAAGAGTTAAAGAGGAAAAATTGTAGAATTTGGAACACATTTTGATCTTAAACATATGTCCAAAGATGAAAATGTTAAAGCTTATGTATAGAGATTAGATGAGGTAGTGATTGAAATGCAACCACTAGGTGCTACTATAGATGAAACCAGGATTGTAAAGAAGATTCTTAGAACTCTTCCTGATGCTTATAGTGAGAAGGTGAGTGCTATTGAGAAGAATATAGATTATAATACTTATACTAAGGATTTGTTGTTATGATTTTTGACATCTTATGAAATGAGGAAGTCGATTCTAAGAAATGGAGGCAAATCAAAGACTTCTTTTAGAGCTACAAAATCTGAAGATCCGGATGAAGAGAACTTTGATGAAATAGAAGCTAACTTTGTAAGAAGAATGAGAAAAGGCTTCGGTAAGTATGAAGGTAAGTTTCCCTTTAAATTATTTAGTTGTGGAGAAATAGGTCAGTATGCTACAATTGTTTAGAAAGAGAAAAATGGAATAAACAAAGATATGAGAAAGAAAAGAAAGGAAATTAGAAGATTAACAGAGCTTACTATGTGAATGAGAATACTAGTATTTCAGATGAATATTTAGAATGTGAAGATCCAAATTACAATGAATGATTTTTGTTGGTGATTAAGAATGAACCTATTTCTACTAAATTAGAAAAACATGTAAAGGAAAGCCCTCCAAAGAAGAATGATAAAAATGAAGGTACATTATCTCTGCGCTACATGCTAAACAAGAAAAGAATCTTTGGGTAGTTGATAGTGGTTTCTCACATCACATGATTGGTGATAAGAATAAGTTTGTTAAGCTTGATAAATATGATGGAGGCTTGATTATGTTTGGAGATGATACTAGTGCTAAAATTTGTGGGATAGGTTCAGTAATTTTTGATGGAAAGCATCATACTGATGACATTTACTATGTTAAGGGATTAAGGCATAATTTGTTGAGCATTGGTCAAATGTGCAAAAAAGGATATGATATTTTGTTTAAGGATGAGAAACGTGAGATCTGGAAAGGATCTGAAACATTGATTTCTACAGGAAAGAAATATGAAGGAAATATCTATCAAATTAAGGGTGTTGATGGATGATGCTTTATGACTCGAATAAATGATAATTGGTTATGGGATAGGAGAATGTGTCAAATGAATTTTGATAACTTGGCAAGGATTAGTGTTGTTCAGACTGTGAGAGATTTACCAAGAATTACAAAGCCTATTAATGCTTTTTGCAAGAATTTTCAATTTTGGAAGCAAGCAAGAAGCCATTATAGATCAAAGGAACAATCTACTACTGAACTATTGGATTTAGCTCATATAGATCTTTGTGGTCCTTTGAGAGTGCGAAGTCTACTTGGTGAAAGGTACTTTATGCATTTGATTAATGATTATTCTAGATATACATAGGTTACATTTCTTAGAGAGAGACTAGATCCATTAGATAGATTCAAGGCATTCAAGGCTATGGTTGAAAATAAAATGAATTTGAGAATAAAATGCTTAATATTTGATAGAGGTGAAGAATTCACCTCCTATGAGTTCAATATGTTTTGTCAAGTGCATAGGATAAAGAGACAGTTATCTATGTTGGCAACACAAGGGCAACCAACTGAGAGGGGGGGTGATCTAATAAATAAGCATGAAATCATAAACCATCACGACATCAAAAACACACATAACACCAAGATTTTTGCATGGGAACCCTATTAGGGGAAAAACCACTGTGGAGGTTAATCCACAAGTTTATACTTTGTTAAAAGTATTATAAATTGGGAATGCACATGTATTCAGGCATACTACCTAGAGTTCACTACTTAAATACAAAAAGGCTTACTACCCAAGGGAAGACTCACTATCTTACAATCACATTCAGATTTCATCCGAAGATTTTGAACTGAGAAAATAGTATCTTCTAATTCCTTATTACAATTCAGGTTAAGCACATAAACACTTTCCTCTGCTCACTCTTCTTCACACTTTACTTCCTCCTTCGAAAGATTAGAACATTATTTTCACATAGCACACATCACACATTACACTTTATTCCCCAAATGATATAAAAAATTGGTCATATATATCTACAACTAAAGATAACATCAACTACATGTCAGCCCAACAAAATATGAAATGTGTACAAACTATCAGCCCAAATTAATAAACAATTTATCAATGTGAACAAAACAATTCCAGCCAAAACATAGTAAGGACCCAAAACAAAATGTCTCAAACATGAAACACCTTAAATAATTATGCCTCAAAGATCCACAACATGCTACAATCACCCTATCATCCATGATCATGAAAAACATGAACTAGCAGAAGAAAATCACCAACCATGAGCACAAAAATCAATGCGGACCAACAACACAGATAGAGCATAATCTAGAAACATCCACAAGCATCATGAATCACCACAGAAGCATCCACAACAACTCAAATTACTAGAATCATATCATCTTCTTTTAGGAACACCAACTAAAGCAACAAAACAATTGTCAGAACACAGATACTCATAACTTAATCAAATCTTCATGTGAACCTCTAAAAATTCAAGTGGATAAACTAGATATACTTGTCAACAAACCCTTTAATCCACAACTTCTTATCATCAATATACTGAACTAGCCATCATATTGAACTTCACTACATCATCATCAACCTACAACTTATTTTATTACAATTTTCTCAATATCCTCGACATATACAACTTTAAAGACATTAATGTCAATAGTGTTGACATCAATGAAAACCACATATCAGCAATATCCAAAAATCTCCCCCTTTGGCATTGATGACAACACATGATGTGAAAAACACCATCAACAATACTTTGTCTTAGCACTTTCTCCCCTTTAGGTTCTAACTCTTTTCTCCTTAACTCTTTCATATTTTTTCACATGACTCTTCTCTCCCTTTGACATCAATGACAAATGTACACATTATCTTTCTCCACACAAGCTTTGAACCACATTTTTGAACATTTGACTACTCCCCTTGAGTAGCAGCCAACACAACATCAATTGAAATCACAAGATATGACTATGAAATGCATGGACTGATGCAAGCCATTGTATCTTAATTTTGATTAGGAGGGGTAATCACCCCTAGCTTCCCTCTGAGGTACTCAAAAGTATCCTTAGGAAAGGGCTTGGTAAAGATATCTGCAATCTATTACTTAGTGGGAACATACTCCAATCTGACTTCCTTTTCACTCACCTTTTCTCTCAAAAAGTGAAACTTGATAGATATATGCTTGGTTTTTGAATGTAGCACTAGATTCTTAGAAATGTTAATTGCACTTGAATTATAATACAATATAGAAATAGGTTCATCATACACAACTCTGATATCTTTCTACATCTTCTTCATCCACAATACTTGAGTACATTGTTAGCAGCAATAATGTATTATGCCTCTGCAGTAGAAATAAATGACATTTTATTTCCAACTTAACCATGAAATGAGCTTCTTTCCCAAGAAAAAATCACCACCACTAGCACTCTTTTTGTCATTCACATCTCTAGCACAATCAACATCAGTAAAAGCACTCAAAGTAAGGCCATCTTCTTTAGGATACCATAGGAAAAAAAATGTTGTCCCCTTCACGTACCTGAAAATACTCTTCACAACTGTCACATGAGATTCCTTAGGATTGGCTTGAAATCTTGCAACAATGCATACGACATTCATGATATCAGGTCTAGTTTGAGTCAAATAGAACAATCCATAAATCATGGATCTGTATCTAGTCTAATTTTTTCTAGGAGAATCATCACCTTGAGGCAACTTACATCCGATCACCATAGTTGTACCAACTGGCTTTGAATCTTCCATACCAAACTTTAGCAATTCTTTCACATACTTGGACCGAGATATAAGGATCCCTCTATCTACTTGAGTAATTTACAATCCCAAAAAGAGTCTCATTTCTCTAATCATAGACATCTCAAACTCACTCTGCATCTCATCAACAAACTTTATGCACAAACTATCTCCTCCAAAAATGATATCATCAACAAAGACTTCAACAATAAAATCTTTGTCATGATCAATATTGAAATACAAATTACTATTAGCAGTGCCTTTATTAAATCCAAGCTTCAACAAATACTTGTGCAATCTGGCATACCATGCTCTTGGGGATTTCTTAAATCCATACAATGATCTCTTCAATCGGTAAACCATATCTCCCTGATCAATCAATTGAATCCATCAGATTGCTCAATATACACTTCTTCATCCAGTTCACCATTTAGAAATGCTGACTTGACTTCTATCTGATAAACCTTGAAATTTTTGTAAGAAGCATAAGCAAGAAATAGTCTCACAAATTCAATCCTAGCAACAGGAGCAAAATTTTCTTCAAAGTCAATTCCTTCCATCTAAGAATATCCTTTACACACCAGTCTTGCTTTGTTTATAACAACTTCACCTTGCTCATTCAGTTTATTCCAAAAGACCCATTTAGTTCCAATTACATTTTTGACCTTAGGTTTAGGAACAAGAGTCCATGTATCATTCTTCTCAACTTGCAGTAGTTCTTCTTTCATTGCTTCCACCTAATGTGCATCTTTGCATGCTTCATTGGCATTATTAGGCTCAATCTTTGAGATCAAACAATATTATTTTGTAATTCTTCTCTCTGTTTGAACAACTTTGTTCTGATCACCTATAATATGATCTTCTGCATGATTTAGTCTTACATACCTTGAACTCTTAAGCTCTTGAACTTTAGGCTCTTGTGATCTTACTTCTACACTTTCACCAGTTTCTTCCTCTTGATTTTCCTGATTCACCGAAATGATTTGAACTTGATTTAGAGTCTAAACTTTATTTCCTTTATCTGAACTGTCATTATGATCATCTGAATCATATTTGTAGGTTCTAGATGGTCTAACTATGTCTTCACCAACCTTTACATTATCACTTTCAATTAATTTCCTCAATCTCTTATTCTAGCACTGATAGGCTTTACTTTTAGTAGAATAATCAAGAAAGATTCCTTCATCACTTCTAGCATCAAACTTTCCTATATCTTCATCTCTTTTGATATAGAATTTACACCCAAATATTTTGAAGTATCTAACAATAGGCTTATGACCAAACCATAGCTCATAAGGAGTCTTACCGATATCACCTTTGACATGTACCTGGTTGAGAGTGTAAATTATAGGACTCATAGCTTCTCTGCAATAGATATGAGGAACATTTCCTTCCAGCATTATAGTCCTAGAAGCTTCTTGAATTGTCATGTTCTTCCTTTCCACAACTCCATTTTGTTGAGGGGTCCACAGGGAAAATAATTGTCTCTTTATCCCATGCTCTTCATAGAAATAATTAAACTCACTGGAAGTGAATTCACCACCTCTATCTGATCTTAGACATTTAATCTTCAGACCTGTCTCTATCTCAACCATAGCCTTAAAAGTCTTGAATTTATCTAGAGCTTCAGATTTTTCCCTTAAGAAAGTAACCCACATCAATCTAGAATAATCAACAATAAGTAACATGAAATACATGTCTCCTTGTAAACTTCTAATTCTAGAAAGACCACACAAGTCAGCATGCACAAACTCCAATACTTCATTTGAACAATGTTGTTTACTTCATAATGAATTTCTATTTTGTGTCCCTAATCGACATTCCTTGCATATAGTATTAGTAGGTTTTATCAACTTAGGAAGATCTCTCATTGCTTGAGTAGAACTTATTTTGATAATATTGTCAAAGTTTACATGACACAATCTCCTATGTCACATCCAACGTTCATCAACTTGAGCAATCAGACAACTTTTACTAGTAGTACTTAGGTGAAAGATATTACCTTTTGTTTTTGTACCAGATGCAATCACATTTCCAGAACTCCCCAATATTCTACACTTTCCATCCTTGAATTGAAGATTATATCCCTTGTCAACCTTTTTCCCAAAACTTAAGAGATTATGCTTCAAACCTTCCACATATAGAACATCATCAGTATTATGCTTACCATCAAAAGAAATGGATCCTTTTCCATGGATTACACCAGCTTTTTCATCACCAATTATTACAACACCACCATCATACTTTTCTAGGCTCACAAATTTACTTTTATCACCTGTCATGTGATGAGAGCATCCACTTTCAATCACCCATTCATCTTTTTCTTCAGCTTTGGTAGCTAGAGCTTTCTCCATATTTATGCAACTGGCATATTGAATAGGTACTGGATTATTTTCCTTGATAGCAATAAATACCCATTCATCCTCACTTGCATTCCCTTCATTAGATTCATCATCAGTAGCATAATAACACTTTCTTTGGAATCTATGCTTGTTACGTCTTGACTTAGGAACTCTTTCCAAACACCTTGAGGTAAAATGACCTATCTTATTGCAAGAAAAACATTTAAGAGGTAATTTCCCTTTATAATTACCTTCTCCTTTGGCTACCCTCTTGACAATAAGTGCTTCAAGCTCATCTAGTTTTCTCTCCTCTTCTTCAATCTCTCTCATTTCCTACTCATACTTGGACATTTTTTTAGAAGAACTTTCTTCTGGATCATATCTTTGCTTATCTTTTCTGGAGATAGTCGCTTTGAATGTAGATTCTATCTTAGGAAGAGATTCACCAAAATCACTTAACTCAAAAGTAGCCAGCTTACCAATCAACATGTCTTTGGTTACATTTGTCATAGTTTGGATCTCCTCAATAGTAGCATCTTTGTGTTCATATGCAATAGGCAAGGATTTGAGAACTTTAACAACAATTGTTGATTCTTCCAATGTTCCACCAACACATTTGATACTACACACAAGTTCATTCACTCTCTGCATAAAAGAAGTGATTTTCTCATCTTCACCCATTCTTAATGTTTCATATTTCCCTTTCAAGCTTTGTAGCTTAGAAATATTCACATGGGTATCACCTTCATACAAAGTTTCCAACTTTTTCCAGATCTCATAAGCAGTCTTCAGCTCCATTACATTTGTCATCTCGAAATTAGTCAGAGCACTCAGCAATGCTTCCTTAGCCTTGATATTGTACTCGGCTTCCTTAATCTCACCTGCAGTAGAAGGACCATTATGTGGGATGATATATCTGTTTTTTGTAATTTTCCAGTAAGGTTCACCAATGCATCTCAAATGACACTCCATTCGAGTCTTCCACATAGAATATTTTTTCCATCAAATCTTAGACTATCCTTCTTATATGTTGTGATCCCAGATCACCTCAAGTGGTCAAGCTTCTCCAGACAAATCTTCTCTGATACCAATTGTTGGAAACACAAGAGCAGACAATTGAGAGGGGGGGTGAATCAGTTGTCACAAAAATTGTATTTATTAAACTTATTCTCATATTTGATAAATAAAGATGAAGCATAAACCATCACCACATCAAAAACACACATAACACCAAGATTTTTGTGTGGAAACCATGTTAGGGGAAAAACCACGGTGGAGGTTAGTCCACAATTTTATACTCAATTAAAAGTATTATAAATGGGGAATGCACATGCATTCAGGAACACTGCCTAGATCTCACTGCTCATATACAAAAAGGGTTACTTCCCAAGGGAAGACTCACTATCTTACAGTCACATTCAGATTTCATCCGAAGATTTTGAACTGAGAAAATAGCATCTTCTAATGCCTGATTAAAGTTTCAGTTAAGCACATAAACACTTTTCTCTACTCACTCATCTTCACACTTTATTTCTGCCTTCGAAAGATTAGAACATTATTTTCACACAACATGCATCGCATATCACACATTATTCCCCAAATGGTATAAAAAATTGATCATATATCCACAACTAAGGATAACATAAACTAAATGTTGGCCCAAATTAATAAACAATTTATCAATGCAAACCAAACAATGTTAGCCAAAACATAGTAAGGACCCAAAACAACATGTCTCGAACATGAAACACCTTAAACAATTATGCCTCAAAGATCCACAACACACTATAATCACCCTATCGGCCATGATCATGAAAAACATGAACTCAAAAGAAAATCATGAATCGTGAGCACAAAAATCAATGCAGACCAATAAAATAGATAGAGAAAAATCTAGAAACATCCACAATTATCATGAATCACCACATAAGCATTCGCAACAACTCAAATTACTAGAATCATATCTTCTTCTTTCAGGAACACCAACTAAAGCAATAGAATAATTGTCAAAACACAGATACTCATAAATTAATCAAATCTTCATGTGTACCTCTGAAACTTCATGTGGATAAACTAGATATACTTGTCAACAAACCCTTTAATCCACAACTTCTTATCATGAATATATTGAGCTAGCCATCATACTGAACTCCATTGCATCACTGACAACCTACAACTTAATTTATTACAATTTTCTCAATATCCTCGACATATACAGCCTTAAAGACATTAATTCCAATAGTGTTGACATCAATGACAACCCCATATCAGCAATATCCAACAATCTACTCTGAGAACTCCTCGGTAGAATGGAGTTGTTGAAAGAAAAAATAGAATAGTTCAAGAGGCTACTAGGTCAATGATTACTGAAGCCAGATTACTAGAAGTTTACTAGAAAGAAGTTATTCATACTACTGTTTATGTGTTCAATCAAGTTCAAGCAAGAGAAAATAGTACAAAGACTACCTATGAGCTATGGCACGAAAGAATTCCTACAATTAAATATTTCAAGGTATTCAAAAGCAAATGCTATATCAGAAGAAATGATGAAACTTTTGGTAAGTTTGATGAAAGAAGTGATGAAGGCATATTTCTTGGATACTCTACTAAAAGCAAGGCATATAGATGTTTCAAAAAAAATACCAAGAAAAATTATAGGGATCGAATGTGAAGGTTGATGAGGAGACAATGAAGAATTCTACTATTATTGATGGATATGTGTCTGATGAACATGATTGTACGATAATAGAAGAAATTATGGAAGAATAGGACAAATATGATTAGAAGAAGTTGGATGAATAGGATGAAAGAGAAGAAGATGCTTCGATGATGTCCCCTAGGACACTGAAATATGTACAGAGGAATCATTCAAAATATAAAATTATTGAAGACAAGACAAACAACGTGTTAACCAGAAGCAAGGTTGTTGTTGAGGTAAATTTGTGTTTACTCTCTGAGATTGAGCTGAAGATAGTAAGTGAAGCTTGTAAAGATGAACATTGGAAGGAAGTTGTGAACCCCTAAACCTGCAATTACACAAGAAAAACAAACAAATCAATGTGTTAGATCAAATGCAAACAAGAATGAAGGATTCCCCATGAAATCCATCTACTAAAAATTAAACTAGAAATATGAAGAACAAAATATAAAAAGCATGTAAATCCTAATTAAGTGAGTAAACTTGTGATCCCATGGGGGAATTGGTGCCAATTGAATGTTGAAATTGGCCCTTTCCCAAATCCTAAATTGCAATGTTGAAAATATGTAGATTGATCAAATCTCCATGATGAGATTTGAGCATAACCTAGCTAAGAATTGTGAAAATGATGAAGTATGGAGTGATGTGCACAAAATTGGCTCTCAATGTCAAGAGAGTAACTTTGCATGAAATTGTGGATGATGAATGAGGAGAGAAGCCTCCAATTTATAGATTTGAATTTGGAAGAGAAAGCAATATTTGAGCAATGTGGGACTAACTTTCACCCAATGGTTGAATGCCACTTGTCACCATGTGAATGGTTGATGGTTGTGCACATTTTGGCCAAAGTGTCAATAAATGCAATTAGGTGGAATTTTAATTTGAAGAAATGACATGTGAGAGGGAAAAAGGAATGAAATAAATGCCACTTGGCTCAATGCACAAGGACATGTAAGAGGAGTGAATGCCTTGTTGGATGTACAAGTCCATTTGGACTTTTTGAATTCAAATTTGAGGGAATATTCCCTTTTGATGCCATGTGAGGAAAAATAGAAATTTAATAAATGAATTAAATCCATTTTCATGTGCAAGTTGCATTCTCTAGAGGATTTTAGTGATAGGGGTTAACTTAATCAAGAATTTTATTAATTTAATGAGGGATTAAATGATTTGACAATTTTGACTCAAATTGATGAATTGATTTAAATAAGAATTGAGAGGAAATGCTTACTTAAATAAATGATTTTGATTTATTTAACTAAGTGGGATAATGTTAGATTAAATCAAATAAGGTTTAATTTATTTAATTTAATAAGAGGACTTTAGAAACTTTAATTACATAAAATGATTTATTTAATTAAACATAAATATAAGGTTAATTAAATTAAATTGATTAATTTAATCACTAGAGGAGAAAGACTTCATTAAATAAATAATGTTTTATTAAATTAAGAGATAAAATATGATGAAATGCTGAGAGTATGATTCAGGAGGAAATGTCGTTAGTAATCAGGATCAAGTGTGTCGAACCGAACTTGTACATTTTCCATCTCTACATTTGCCCCTCTTTGAAACAATGTACTTGTTGCAATGATTTAAAGAATAAACTATTGTGATTAAAGTTCAAAAAAATTCTGATTTTTTCGAATGCCCTACTATTGCCCCAATGAAAGGATTACACTGGTATATTGCCCCCTCAAGAGATTGAGCAGAAATATTTGATTTTCCAATCAAGATCGCGATAAAATGTGAGAGGAGTGGTTCTATTGATCAAAGGATGAAAGATAATTCTTTAGAAAGATCATATATTTGACGTAGACAACTTCGATGATGTATAGACAACGATCGGCCATTGGTAGCCGCATGTATATTTTGATACAACACACCGATTTTAGATAGAAATGTTAGTAAAGATAGAAGAATGAGATGATGAAAGGAGGATCCACAAGCCTATACTATGATGATGATGATTTACTTACCAAGATTTGAGATTTTGAAAGGGCCAATTACTTTATGTTTGATAACACACATTGGTACAATGCATCAAGGTATAAAGGACCAGGATGGCGTTGTACCTATAGTGATGGAATTTGACTCGACAATCAGATAGGAGTATTCTTGTTCACACTTGACATACAAAAACCTTGCTAGGACGGACCTAACAAAGAAAGTATTTGCCAAGTTATTTTACAAGAGTATTCAATAAGAACAACAGACAAAAAATAATGATCGTTGCCCCATTTCTCTCTAAACCTATTTTGTTTAGGCATCATCGAGAGGTCCTTGGAATGAGCGCAAAATAAGATAAGTCAAAAAAGACCAAGATAAAATAAACAAACAAGCTAATGTTCTTCATACCGCTAGCCAAGAGTAAACTACTATGAGGTACCTGATGCTTATGTCCATCGTGGGAAGGATTCATCCTAGGACATGTTGTGATCAGGGTTTTGATGAGACTGATTGGGTGATAAGCTATTGATACTCCGAGTTGACCAACTTGCTTGCTTACTGACTTAGACTTTCAAGACTCTAACGATTAGGGTGTTCACTTTTGAACCTACTAGACTTGCTTCTGACTCACTCGCCAAAGGGTGAAGGAGACGATTGATTTTATTAGGAATGATGACTATCGCGGGTGAAAGCGAAATGAGATGGATGCACCATTTTGGATTTTCAGATATTTTGAGGCTGTTTTTGGTATTTTTGAGATGTTTTACAAATGTTTTTGGTATTTTAAAGATTTACAACGAACGGACTAACTTAAAGACTTATCCTAGGGGTCTCGGGACCTGATCCATAGATTATCCTTGCCTACGTTATACACACAGAGACCACGTAGTTCAACTGGTGACTGACTTGACTCATTGATGAGATAGATGGGCAATTGGGTTGCCATTTTATTGCGACGGATGCCTAAAGACTGACCTAAGATGTCTCGGGGGATGATCAAAGATCAACCTTGCCTACGTTCAAGCTCTGAGACGACATAGTTCGGACAAGGTGGAAGACTGATAGGACTCAATGATGACATTTTTGAAGATTTTTTGAGGATTTTGACATGTTTTTGGATATTTTGATGAATTTTTTTTTTTTTTTTTTGGCTTTTCTGATGTCTTGGGAAGAGCACAAAAATATACACAAATCTGATTTAGTGCTAGTTTCAAAGACATGCCCCTAGCATTAAGCAATAGACTACTTCAATAAAGGTAGGACAAACTGACCTTAGGAATATGCCCAGTAGTACTATGGTGGAATATGATATGGGCATCAGCTCAGGCTATGGTATGGATGCGAGCGGATGGGTGGATCGAGGATTAATGAAGTGTGATGGAATGGATGAGTGAGTCATGCAGATCTTGGTAGATGAGGCATGCTTTATTTACACTTGGTGCCTATTTGCCAGGTTTTCAACAAGGTACTTGTCCAAAGCACCACCAAAGTGGTTTTCACTAGAGGACAATTTTTTTCTTTACTGTTTTCAATCCTTTTTCTAATTTTTTTTGACTTTTTTTATTTTTGTATTTGTTTGTTGTCACCAAGACACCTGTTTGCCAGGTTTTCATCAAGGTAACCATTTTTTACAAGACTTTTTCTAATTGTTTTTGCATTTTTCAGTTCTATACCTTGCAAGTTCTTAGGCATAAAACTTTTTGAGATGGGAGTTGTTTAGAGGCTCGCCTTTTGGTGTTGCTAATTGATATGCTCCTGATTTATAGCTAGCTATGGTGATGAAAGCTCCCAGCCAGTTGGGTTCAAATTTTCCTTTTCTCTCTGGATTTGGCACATTCCTTTGGTTCTCTTTCATCACAAGTTCATCGACTTGGAAGGTGTGTTGCCTGATCCTCTTGTTGTAACTTTGTTTCAAATGATTCTGGTAGACCTGTAGATGATTTAGGGCATCCATTCATTTTTCATCTAGTAACTCCAACTCATTTAGTCTTGTGACCTTGTATTCCTCATCTGTGATGAGGTTTTGCAATGATATTATTAGTGATGGGAGCTCGATCTGGATAAGGTGGATGGCTTCTGATCCATAGACTAGGGAGAATGGGGTGGCGCATGTTGGTGTGTGGATGTTGGTGCAATAGGTCCATAAGGTAGGATTTAACTGTAGATGTCGGTCACAACCAGAGTCATTGAATTTTTTCTTAAGGATCTTCAGAATGGTTTTGTTGGTAGCTTTTGCTTGTTCATTGCCTTGTGGGTAATATGGTGTGGAAAAGTGATGTTGGATTTTAAATTTTTCACACAAGTCACGGACATCCTGATTCTTGAAAGGTGTCTTGTTATCAGACATAATGGATTAAGGGACGCCATATCGACAAATAAGGTAGTTGAAGATGAACTTGGATATCTTCTTTCCGGTGATGTAGGTCATGGGAATTGCTTCGACCCACTTTGTGAAATATTTTGTGGCGGTGATGATGAACTTGTGGCTGTTGGATGAGGTGGGTGAGATTTTACCTATGAGATCGAGCTCCCATTGGGAAAATGGCCAAGGTGTAACAATAGGATGTAATTCTTGAGGTGGTGCATGAATGAGGTCTCCATATTGTTGGCACTCTAGACACCTTCTAACAAAGTCATGTGCCTCTCTTTCCATTATCGGCCAGTAGTATCTGGTTCTTAGTAACTTCTTGGCCAAGGTCATACCACTCGAGTGTGAACCACAAGTGCCATTGTGTACCTTAGTCAAAGCAGTCAGGGCTTCCTCAGGTTTTAAGCAACATAATAGGGTTCCATTAATGCTTCTATGGAATAGGGTTTCCCCTAGGATGACAAACGTAAGGACCTTTTGATAAAGGTTCACTTGAGGTTCCATGTAATGTCGACTAGGAGGAATCCTAATCTTAGGTAGGTGTAAATGTCATGATACCAAAGATAACTGGAACCAATGAGTTCACATGCATATTCTGGCTCTGGTACCTCAAAAGTGGGTACGAGAAGCTTCTCTACCAAGAATTTGTGTTTCGCAACATTGCGAGGGATATCTAACAAGGGTCCAATCATTACCATTGCATCAGTCGCTCTGTTGTTTACCCTTGGTATCTGCTCAAAGGTGATATCAATAAATGATTATTTGAGGCTTTATACCACTTTTTTGTATGGTGTGAGCTTATCATCCTTATTTTGGTATTCTCCATTAACTTGGTTGATGATAAGCGGTGAATCTCCATAGACCTTTAATGCCATGATTTGCCACTGTGTCAAAATTTTGAGACCTATGGCTAAAGCCTCGTACTTTGCAATGTTGTTGTTATAGGGGAATGCCAACTTGTAAGACCTTGGTATGCAATCCCCCTGTGGGGTGATCAAGAATACACCGGCTCCCGATCCATGTTGTGTGTGGGAACCATCAAAGTATAGTTTCCAGTGATCAGCTATGCTGAGATTGAAGATGGACTCATCTGTAAATTCTGATATGAGCGGGTTCTCTGTGTAGATGGGAGCTTCTACCAGCTGGTCTACAATAACCTGTCCTTTGATTGTCTTTCACTCCACATACTCAATGTCATACTCTAATAGTATCATGACCCATTTAGCCATCCTTCCAGTGAGCATAGCTTTTGATAATAGATATTTTAAGGGATCTATTCTAGCGATGAGCTTGATTTTATGTGCTAGCATGTAGTGTCAGAATTTATGTGAAGTGAACACTACTCCTAGGAAATATTTCTCAATGAATGTGTAGTTTAACTCGTGGCCAACCATTGTCCTACTGATGTAATATATTGCCCTTTTTGTCCCATTTTCATCATGTTGAGCTAGAAGAGCATCCAGAGCTACTGTTGTTGCTGAGATGTATAAGATCCATGGTTTTCCTACAATGGGTGGCATCAATACGGGTGGTGTGAGCAAATATTCTTTGATTTTTCTAAATGTTTGATCGCATTTTTCATCCCATTTGTATGTTACTCCCTTGTGGAGTAGATGTGAATAGGCAATCTATTTGTCCGCCAACTGTGCTACGAGCCTTTGGATGGACTCGAGTCTACCCTATAATCCTTTGAGTTGTTTCAGTGTTATTGGTGCTTCCATATCAAGGATTTCCTTAACCTTCATGAGATCCACCTCTATCCCCCTTATCGACACTATGTATCCCAGTATTTTCCCTGATTGTACCCCAAAGACACACTTCTTTGGGTTGGGCCTGACCTTATACATCTCCAATCTATCAAATATGTCACATAGGGTTGCTATGTGGTTTTGCCTCTTCTTTGATTTCGCCAATATGTCATCCACATAATCTTCGATGGTTTTGTGTATCATGCCATGGAAGATTAGTGTCATGGCTCTCTGATATGTAGCCCCTCCATTATTTAGCCCAAATGGTATCATATTCCAGCAGTAGATGCCCCAAGGACATGTAAATGTTGTTTTATGCTAGTCTTCTTTTGCAATCATTATCTGGTTATACCCCGAGAAGCCATCCATCAGGGATAGCATCTCATATCCAGTTGTCATGTCCACTATCATATCAATGTTGGGTAGTGGAAATTCATCCTTAAGACATGCTTTATTGATATCTTTGAAGTCTGTGCAGATGCAAATTCCCCCATTTGGTTTTGAGACTGGTACAAGGTTGGATACCCATTCTGGATAGTCAATCGAGCGTATGAAGCCAACATCCAAGAGCTTCTATAACTCTATCTTGACTAGCAAAGCTATTTGGGGATGCATTTTTCTTAACTTTTGTCTAACCGGCTTCGCTCCAGAGTAAACAACTAAATGATGAACCACCACTTCCGGATCTAGACCTGGCATGTTAGCATAGGTCCATGCAAAGTTTACCTTCCTTTCTTTCAGAAATGCTGCTAGCAGTTCTTGCTCCTCTATCAGGAGAGACTCGAGATAGAAAGTGATTTGCGGTGTTGTCTTTGTTCCCAAGTTAACAGGATTACATTGCTCTGCTAGGACTGCTGATTTTTCTTCATGTAGTGCAGTAGGGGGGAGATTGAATCCTTCATCCTCTAGCGCCTCAGAGAGGTTTTCACCATTGGATGCGTCCTTTATTTTTACTATTTTATGGTTAGAGAGTGCCACAGTGTGGTTTTCAATCAATAATTTTGAGCTTATTCTCGATATTTTTCTTTTGCGACTGAAGGATTCAATCGTCTCCCCGTAATATACTAGGGTGTCTAAAGTGATGTCGATGCCTACCTTGTGTTCCCCATACAGATTTGTATCCCTTATTCCCATGAATTCTGAGAGAGCCTCATCATTTTTGAATGAGTCTAGAATTGGCGGTCCTCGTTGGTCATGATCGATGAGTTGAGGGTATACTAAGGTGATTTTGTGGGTTTGTTGGTTTGACTCAATGGGTGAGGTACTAATCATTAATAAGGAGGAGTCCTCAAAAAACATGGGAAGGCTTGTTATGGTATCATCATCATCACTACTAGTGTAGACATCAGTGACATCAAAGGTGAAGTTGTCAAGCGGGATACCTGTGCATACGAGTGGTCTAAGGGTGGTTACTGATACCTGAGGGGAGGACCTGATTACCCTACTGGGAGTACCTATACCACGTATAGTTAGACTCGGTGGAGTACATCTGAGGCCAAGGTTTCACATTCTTCTTTTTGCAATGATGGGCTCCATCCGTCCATCATTGTTCCTTCCAAGGATTTGGTTTCTATTGTAGCCCTCTGTTGGTTCACTGATAAATTTTGACCCAATTTCCGATGAAAGGTCATCGAAATTTCGACAAACTTTTGTTAGAAATATTTCGTCGAAAAATCGACGAAATTTGAAACGCCGATTTTCTGACCCTGCTGATGATCCTGGGTCAGAAAATCGACATTTCAAATTTCATCAATTTTTTGACAAAATATTTCTGATGAAATTTCATTGGAAATTGGGTCAAAATGTATTAGTGGTTTCATCCATAGGTAATGTGGGTGTGGGTTCTACATCACGGTATATTGTGCTTGAAATATCTTCCTCATCAACATTTTCCCAACTTAGGTCTCCCCAATGGAAAAATCCAGAGGGGTCTGCCCTAAGGGTGTGGATGGGTGTTTTGGTTGATCAAGGTTGCCCATGTGACCTCCAAGATTATGGTAACTCTCCTACAACAAATGCACTCTTCTTCATTATGTAGTCTCAGCATCCATTATCCTAGATCATGTTTTTGATGTTAGATATGTCAGGGATGGCGGGTGTCTCTATCGCAGAAGTGGAGGCAAGGTTAGCTGGGTTGATGTATGTAGTGGATGGGCCTTCATCATTTTTTGGAACTTGGGGGACTTTATAAAACTTGGCTTACAAGTTTTTGCAGTAGGCAAATGGTTCAGGATCCCTGTGTATAGTGACCTCCTCATTTTGGTGCAAGAACTTGATGCATTGGCTATATGTAGAGGCCATTGCTTTCATTTTGTGGATCCATGGACATCCTACGAGGATGTTATATCGTAAGTCAAGGTTGAGGACCTAACAGGTAGTCTCCATGGTTATTGGTCCCACTTGGACTGGGATTTTAATAGTGCCCTGAGATACTCTTTCTTGATCATCATATGCCCTTATTGTGATACTCTTGTTCTTTTTAATGGAATCCTCGGCGAATCCCAAGTTCTTTATAAGTTTGAGAGAGAAAATATTAAGGCTTGCACCTCCATCCACCAGGACCCTTTTAACTTTCATTTTGTGGACCAACACTTGAAGGTGAAGTGTGTGGTTATGAGATGGTTGCAGGGGGAAATCTTGTTCAAAGAATGTAAGGAGGTTCAGGGTAATGATATTAACAACCATAGCCTAATAATTGTTTTGTCCCAAGGGTGGCGGAGATGGTGGATGCCACTAAATCTTCATCAATAATTTGCCTATGGGCAACAGAAATTTTTAACGAGTTCCAAGATGGAAATCTGTGCAGGAGTTCTTTTCAGCTGGTCGATGACATTATAGTCATAGGGGATGACTTTTGTGTTTGAAGTGGGGGTCTTAGATGGTGCCCCTGCAATGGTGACCTTTCCACCACGTGTGGTGACTCCACAATCGGTGTTGGCACCCTTGACATTAATGACCGTGACCATTTCATCAACACATGCGACTATCTCTTCATATACTAGATTAGCACTAGCATATTTTGTCTTGCCTTTATTGTTTCCCTGACCATTTCCTTGATTGTGGTTCGGCATCGGATTTGTGTATATTTTCAGATCTTGATTACCAATTGGTTGCTCAATGTTGATGATCTTTTCTTCAATGAGGTCTTGGATGATGTTCTTCAGCCTCATGCAATTTGTGGTGGTATGTCCCTTGATCTTGTGAAAGTCACAAAGGAGGTTTTCATTATACCATGGTGGTTTGTTCATGGTTTTTGTGTATTGCTCGGAGTTAGAGACTTTGATTAGGTTTTCCTTGACTAACTTCTTCATTATGGACTCGATAGATTCCCCAAGAGCCATGAACTTCCACTTGGGAGGGTATTTTCTTCGGGGAGGTGGTCCTCCTTGATTTACCAAGTTATTGATTTGTTTGGTGGGAAGTGGTTGTTGTTGCGCTACTACTGTATTAGTTTGCACATTATTGCGATTATGATTTTGTGGTTGGTGGTGAGTTTGGATGTTTGGTTTGGGAGAATTTGTGACCACTTTAGCATTCACCACGCTGTCGTTTGTGATATTTTTGTTCCTCAACCATGTTTGAGATTTATCATTATAATTGTTGGACAGGTGGTTATCCTGTGGTGGAGTAAATGTTGATGCGCCTCCTCACGCAGCAAGGGCTCTTTCGATGTTGAGTGCCTTCGGGATCATTTGATCATATGATGCGATGCATTGAATTTTTAAGTAGAACACCACGTTTTCATCTAGATTGGATATGATCATGCAAACTTGTTCTTCTGGCATGGCCCACTTGCTTTGATTGGCCTTGGATTTCCATCTTTGCAAAAAGGATGTGAATAGCTCTCCTTTTCTTTGTTTGAGTGTTAAAATCTGCACCCATGTTGAAAGCATAATTTTTAAGGAATGCTTCCACAATTTCTTTGAATGTTTTAATGTCTGTGGGTAGATGAGAAAACCATTCCATGGCTGGACCAGTCAGACTTCGGGGGAAAATTTGCATTAGATATGTGTCATCATATGCAACCTCCATGCAATACACTTGAAATTCCCTAATGTGGTTTTCAGGGTTACCTGTTCCATTATACTTGTCAAATTTGGGGATCTCAAATCCCTTTGGGAATGGTACCATTGTGATACTTCTGTCAAATGGATAAGGGCACAATTTTCCTTGTGTTCTAATTGTTTTTCCTGCTTGGAGGTCCAACACCTGCTACGAGAGAAGTTTGATTTGCATTGCAACATCATTGTGCGGATCAGGAGGTGGGATGAACGTGTTTTTAGGTGTTTGGGGTGTTTGATTGGTGGGAGTTTTCTGCAAGCTTTGTTGTGCGTTCAAGGCCTGCTAATATGCCTACATTTGTGTCAACAACACCTGTTGTTGATCTTGTTGTTGTTGTTCCAACAAAACTTGTTGTTGGTCCATCTATTATTGTTTTGATGAAGCCTGTTGTTGGTCTAGCTATTGTTGGGCCAGCAAAGCTTGTTGTTTGTCTACCTGCTATTGTGCCAAAAAATATTGTTGTTGGTCAAGCTGATGTTGGGCCAACAAAGCTTGTTGTTTAGCTTGATGTTGTGCCTGAAAGGCTTGTAGGGCTTGTTGGTATGCTTATCAATGGATTTCTTGTAGTTGTGCTTGGTATTGTGCTTATGCCTGTTGAGCCTGGTGTTGGGCTTGAGCTTGAGCTTGTTCTTGTTGGGCTTCTTGAGCCGTTTGCATAGCTTGTGTGGCTTGCTAGGCTTGTGTGGCTTGTTGGGAAGCTAATTATGCTTGTGCTTGTTGAGTAGCCTGTTGTACAGCTTGTTGGTTATTTTTTAGTACTCTTTGATGATTGGCTTTTTGGATGGTTTGGATCAGGGTGGTGAATGAATTCATCACGTTATCTTTTGGTGGGATTGGTGGTGGATTGGGAATGATGCCAACCATTGTGACAAGTGAAAGGGTTATGTTGGTGATCAGGATTTGAGTTGTTGGAGGTGTGGTTGAGATGCTCGGTCCTTGAGAAGGTATGTTTTGAGAGATTTGAGGAGTGGCTAATGTATTGGTTGTGGTGGCTTGAGTGGTTGCTGCTTGTTGTTCTGATGCTGTAGGCAAAAGAAGAGGATTTGATGTGATGCTCAGATTCCCTGAGTTCGAGAAACTAGAGGTGGCTAGGGGGGGAAGACCTAATCTAATAAGTGATGTGGATGTGAGTGGTAATGGAGGAAAGGGTGGTAAGGTCCTCGAGAAGGAGAACGAGTCAAATAATCCTACTACTCCAAACAAACCACCTTCTTCTTGTGGTAGAGAAGTTTGTATGTTTAGCGGATAAGCTGGTGTTGCACGGAATGAGGATGAATCTACGCGATTATGGAAGGTGAGTGGGACGTATGGGTGTGATGGATTCACCGGGACAGATTTTTCTGGTGTGGTGCTGACACTTACCTCTTTGTTGTTTATAAGGCGATGTTGTAACTCACGAAACATTGCACTTCCTTTGTTCGCAATTGGTGAGGTTGGTGGGATTGTTGATATGGTTTGAGGCATTTCTTGAGTGATATTCAAAGTTGACATTGGGGATGTGTTTTTAAGAGGCATGTCCATACTAGCACCTATGTCAAGGTCAGAAGGAATCTGGATCCCTCCTTCCATTAATGTGCATAAGTATTTAAACATGGCATTGACAATTTAATGATTCTCTAGATTTTGAACCATTTCTAGCATTTATGATTGTGTCTTCCCCACGTCCTCATTTGTGATGTCCTCTTCATAGCTTTCCTCTTGAGGATTTTGTGATGGTAGAGGAGAGCTACTTGTGGGATTTCTTGATCCCGCAAGGTTTGTTTCGGTGGTTACTTAACCTAGATCATTGGAAGTTGATATTTTGTCAATGTCTTCCATGTTCTTCTTGTATTGTGATCTTGTTTGGACCATAAAAATAGGGATCGTTTGATCTTAATCTCTAGGCCCAAAAGAGAAGAACTAGGGAAAGAAAAGGATCAAAGGGGGTGGTGATGATGATGAGATAAATGGATGAAGTGAATGAGTGAAACCTTTGAAGAAATTTTTAGGGGTTATGCTAAACTTCTTGGATTGATTGTGATAGTTTGACTAGGTGTATTAAGTCAAACAAGATGGTAGTGAACTTGTAAACCCTAGGAAGTTGTGTTATCCTAGGGAGAACTCAAACAAGAGAATGGATTGGCTAAGTGTGTTAAGCCAGCCAAGGTGATCATGAACTAGGAGACCTTAGGAAGTTGTGTTATCCCAGAGGCAAATTTGTTCAAGAGAATTAACTATTTGTTTAGGTGTGTTAAGCCAAGATAGAGTGATGTTGATTTAGCCTTTAAGTTTAGCATGAATGATTTTTCTAAAGTTCTCAAAAATTTGTTGATGGAATGAGATTTGATTGATGGGGAGATGGATGAGAATGATGACTTTGATCCTAGACTTTGACCTAGACACGACTCTTTTTTACAAAACCTCGGTATTGAAGAACATGCTATACTTCCTATGTGAGGAAGGAAAACCTTTCAAAAATCTCAGGATTCTTTTGACAATAGAATGCATACAAAGTTGGGTTGTTTCTTGAAGCCTTATAAAAATTGTACACTAGTCTTTCTATGACTTCAAGGAGCATTTCAATACATTGTTCACAGGCTTTGAGACTAATCTTTTTGAATCTTGGTTTTGGAATTTTGACTTTTCAGGAAATCATTTGAGACAACACATGTGAGGTCCAATTTGTCTTTTATCTTTCCTTAGTGAATTATTTTTACCAAAAGCACATTCTTGATCATGTTTCAAACTGCATGTCTAATGTTCCACTTTCTTTTTCATTCCACAAGGTCCATTATGTGGAAATCAAGGAAATTAGGGCAAAATTTTCCTTGGTTTAACCTCAGTGAAAACAAATGATGATAAAATCCAAGCACTTAGAAACCTCTAAGGATATGATCCCTAGGGAAAGTAAGAGTACTTAAATTCGTCAAGGATATTTGTTTCCTCCAAGGGGTTTGAAATTTGGAGCTTTTTGCGAATGTTTGTTTTTCAATTGTTTTGAGGACCAAGCAATGTATTTTCCATTTCCAAGCACATGTACAACCCTAGGATGAAGAGACAATATTTTGTTGGGTTCCCACTTGGATGAATCCAGCTACGCATATTATATGTGAATGACTAGATACTTGATCACACTGGCTCCCCTCCATGGCACACACTTCTTGGTTCAGCCAAGCATTAGGACCCGTGAATCTCCCATGACATACTTTTCATCTCTTCAACAAAACCGCATGTATAACGTGGGGCGGCTTCAAAGGACATGACCTTTTGCACCAACAAAATAGATAAGGATTTAGCCTTCTAAACAAGGGTTTTAATTTGGTCTTTCCATTTGTGGATGCTGACCCATGTAGCAAGAGACCATTTCTTCCCTTCTTATCGGAGCCAACCGCGTGATACTGGCTTTTGTTCTAGTACCCACTTTTATATCCCAACTGGAAATACACTTGTCCTTAGTGTGTTAATGGTTGGGTCATTCCCTTGGGTGATTACTCTTTCCCACAAGGCAGGCCCGCTAAGATAAACAAA
The DNA here is from genome assembly GCA_007115665.2 of Sequoiadendron giganteum. Lineage (NCBI taxonomy): Eukaryota > Viridiplantae > Streptophyta > Pinopsida > Cupressales > Cupressaceae > Sequoiadendron > Sequoiadendron giganteum. Next base: position 427,470,287 of record CM021105.1, read on the forward strand.
AGCGAGTAAACATATTCATATTTCGATCAACCTTCATTTAGAAACAAAGGGAGAACACACGCAATAATCCTACTCACACTCGCAAGATGTTTTGTTCAATTTTAAACCCAAAATGAAGTGTGGAGGTAATGCTTTTGACAACTTAATATCACAAAAGACTTTTGATTCTCAAGATCACCATGAGGCACGAGAGAAGCGCATACACCTTTTAAATGATATTACTTTGTGAAAAGGATTACAAAACATCAAAAACACACATGTTCATTTTAATCCTCAAAGCAAGAAATGAGTTTTTTTTTTTTTTTTAAAGCATCAACTTTGAAGTGTGAGAGTTTTCCTTGTTCAATTTTTAAACCTTTAAACAAAATCTAGAAGATTGTTTCTAGGTTCTTTTTAGCCTTTTTACAAACATTTGAAAAAAAAGATTTGCTTGTTCTTTTTAAAACCTAGAAGAAATTTTAGTATTTATAAGGCATGAAAGTAAACAAATTCCTTTTAAAAATAGAATTAAGAATCCTAAAAAAGTGTTGAACAACACTATAGTGTTTAAAAAAAATTTGTGCATGATGAACATGATGCCATGATCAACCTCCTATTTTGCTTCCTCCCTTGTTTCAACCTGCAAAAAAAATGACAAAAACCAGAGAGCTTAAAAAACAGCAAACAAGTTAAAAGTTAGGAAATCCAAAAATTAAAAGGCACATGCTAAATTTTGAAATCTGACTGTTTCTAGTGGTGGAGCTAGCGGGTGCGGTGCAATTTGGAACAGAGGCAGTGCTATATAGCATCGCATGTTTGACTGGGTGAGGTGCTCTATAGAAATAGAGACCGCGGAGGTAGTGCAGTTTGTGATAGGGAACCCGCAGCCAAGTTTGTCAAATTTCAATAATTTTAGGTGGGAACACAAGTGCGGCACTGTTTGGAGAATGATGAGGTACGATATGGCACCGCACCTACAAATGTGGTGCAACACAGAGCCACGAGACTAGGTGTGGTGGAGTTTGTGACTGTGGATCCATGGTCGAGTTTGCAGGTTCAAAAAGTCAGGTGTGGGAACAGGTGTGACAGAGTTTGGAAAAGATGCGATGCAATATAGCGTTGCGCCTACAAATGTGGTGCAATATGGAGCCGTAGACCTATAACCTACAAACAAATGAGAAAACCATGATTTTTTTTGAAAAAACATGATTAGAAAAGATAAAAGCCCTCCTTCTGGCGCCAAAATGTGAATCTCTAAACTTGCAATTGCACAAGAACAACAAACAAATCAATGTGTTAGATCAAATGCAAACAAGAATGAAGGATTCCCCATGAAATCCATCTACTAAAACTTAAACTAAGAATATGAAGAACAAAATATAAAAAGCATGTAAATCCTAATTAAGTGAATAAACTTGTGATCCCATGGGGGAATTGGTGCCAATTGAATGTTGAAATTGGCCCTTTCCCAACTCCTAAATTGCAATGTTGAAAATATTTAGATTGATCAAATCTCCATGATGAGATTTGAGCATAACCTAGCTAAGAATTGTTAAAATGATGAAGTATGGAGTGATGTATACAAAATTGGCTCCCAATGTCAAGAGAGTAACTTTGCATGAAATTGTGGATGATGAATGAGGAGAGAAGCCTCCAATTTATAGATTTGAATTTGGAAGAGAAAGCAATATTTGAGCAATGTGGGACTAACTTTCACCCAATGGTTGAATGCCACTTGTCACCACGTGAATGGTTGATGTTTGTGCACATTTTGGCCAAAGGGCAAATAAATGCAATTAGGTGGAATTTTAATTTGAAGAAATGACATGTGAGAGGGGAAAAGGAATGAAATAAATGCCACCTTGGCTCAATGCACAAGGACATGTAAGAGGAGTGAATTCCTTGTTGGATGTACAAGTCCACTTGAACTTTTTGAATTCAAATTTGAGGGAATATTCCCTTTTGATGCCATGTAAGGGAAAATAGAGATTTAATAAATGAATTAAATCCATTTTCATGTGCAAGTTGCATTCTCTAGAGGATTTTAGTGATAGGGGATAACTTAATCAAGAATTTTATTAATTTAATGAAGGATTAAATGATTTGATAATTTTGACTCAAATTGATGAATTGATTTAAATAAGAATTGAGAGGAAATGCTTACTTAAATAAATGATTTTGATTTATTTAACTAAGTGGGATAATGTTAGATTAAATCAAATAAGGTTTAATTTATTTAATTTAATAAGAGGACTTTAGAAACTTTAATTAAATAAAATGATTTATTTAATTAAACAAAAATATAAGGTTAATTAAATTAAATTGATTAATTTAATCACTGGAGGAGAAAGACTTCATTAAATAAATAATGTTTTATTAAATTAAGAGATAGAATATGATGAAATGCTGAGAGTATGATTCAGGAGGAAATATCGTTAGTAATCAGGATCAAGTGTGTCGAACCGAACTTGTACATTTTTCATGTCTACAAAAGCAATGAAAGAAGAACTTTTGCAAATTGAGAAGAATCGGACTTGGGAATCGGTCCCAAGACTGATAGATAAAAATATCATTGGATCAAAATGAGTGTTCAAAAATAAGTTGAATGAGAATGGAGAAGTTGTCAGAAACAAAGCGATGCTTGTGTGTAAAGGCTACTCACAAGTAGAAGGTGTAGATTTTTAGGAGACTTTTTCCCAATTAGCAAAAATGGAAGCTATAATGATATTCTTGGCATTGGTTGCTTATAAATATTTCAAAGTCTATCAGATGGATGTCAAGTCAATATTTCTAAATGGTGAACTAGAAGAAGAACTTTACATGGAACAACTAGAAGGATTTAATTTAGTAGATCAACCAGATATGGTGTGGAGATTGAAGCAAGCTTTATATGGATTGAAGCTAGCTCCTAGAGCTTGGTATGCAAGGTTAGACAAGTATTTGATTCAACAAGGATTTAACAAAGGTATGACAAATAGTAATTTGTACTTTAAGTTTAATAATGACAAAATCTTCATTGTAGTTGTATATGTTGATGATATTATTTTTGGAGGAAATGAAAAGATGTGCAACATTTTTATGCAAGAGATGCAAAAAGAATTTGAAATATCTATGTTTGGAGAGATGAATTTCTTTCTTGGGCTACATATAAATCAAATAGAGAAAGGAATTTTCATTTCACTGTCTAAGTATGTGAGAGAGATGTTGAAGAAGTTTAGGATGGATGGTTCCAAACTGGTATTTACTCCTATGGTGACTAGTTGCAAATTAGGTAAAGATGATGACTCACCTAAGGCTGATTAGAGCAAGTATAGAGCTATGATTGGTGGATTATTGTATTTGGTTGCTACTAGACTAGATATTATGCATGTGGTCTGTCTTGTGGCTAGATTTCAAGAAGATCCAAAGGAAACACATGTTGTACAAGAATATTCATATATTTGAATGGAACTCTAGATTATGGATTGTGGTATCCTAAAGATACTGACTTTACACTTAGTGCCTATACAGATGCAGATTAGGCTAGATGTGTAGATGACAAGAAGAGTACAAGTGGTGATGTATTATTTCTTGGATGTAGATTAGTGGAATGGTTGAGTAAGAAGCAAGTTTCAGTATCCTTGTCTACTACTAAAGATAATTATATTGTTATTTCATCTTGTTGTACACAAGTTCTATGGATGAAACAAACATTGAAAGAGATCACAATGTTATATGATGATTTTATTTCTATCTTTTGTGATAATATAAGTCCAGTTAACATTTTGAAGAATCCTATGATGCACTCAAGGACGAAGCATATATCTATTAGATATCATTTCTTGAGAGAGAAGGTCATGGAGAATGAAGTAAAACCTGAGTATGTTCTGATGAAGGATCAGATTGTTGATATTTTCATGAAGCCTCTTCCTAAAGATACTCCTAAGTATCTTCGGGAGAAGTTAGGGGTTATTGCCCCTCCTTTCATAAACTAAGATGCATATGGAGATGCACCAGTCCGGTGGATTCATGGTTCTATCTTTTTGGACTAATGTTTTGGTAGCCACCTCTCAAGGGGAGCACGTAGTTTCAGGTAAACTTGCTTTCATAGAAAAATATGATTTATGTTCTTGTACTATTTTTTTTGTTTGTCTTTGTTTTTCATTTTATTATCAGGATGTCATTTGATCAGTGACAATAGTTGGTATGACAGTGACAATAGTTAGCTTCATATTATCACTCCATTCAATGTCTTTACTCTATCAATGATCAGTGACAATAGTTGGTATGGCAATGACTGTTTGCAATTCTCTAACTGTGATAGTTATGGTCTTATACTTCTTGCTTTTGATAGTGAAAAAGTGGCTTGCTAATGACAGTGGTTGCTTGTGCTAGTGGTATGCATCTGCATCCCTCTTTGATCATTGGTTACACATCATTGGTGTCAAAGGTAATTGTGTTTGTTTATACAAGGTAAGTTTCAAAGGTGTTGATTAAATTTGATGCAAGGTAAGGCACTTATACATATAAGTATGAAATAGTTGTTTCTTGATCATTGACATATTCAGTGGAAGTGAGTATTCTTATTTATGCTTCAGAAAGTTGCAAGAGGTGTGATTGTATGATTACAAGAGATACAAGGTTGGGATATTTCATGTTTTGATATCATCAAAGGTGAACAGATATGGTCTTTTGCGACATTTATAAATTATCAATGCACAGTTAACAATGGAATATTTACTTCATTTTCTTTTAATAGTGGTTACTTGGTTTCAAACATGAATGCTTTCCTCATTGGTTTTAGACATAAGTGTCTTTGTTTGTAGTTGGTTTCTAATGAAAGTGATTACAAAGAAAATATATAGATCCACGTGTATTATTCCTCATGTTCCTAATGGTAGTAGTTCTTTGATGGTGTGACAGTAAGCCTTCTAAATTGACAGTGCTATTTCATGATTTTAGATAGTGCTTCTATATGTTTCTTGTCCTTATATCCCCTCTACTTAGATGATTAGTTGCAGGTCTCTATTGGAAATGTTATGACTATTTGTATAGCTCAGTGCAGTGGTATGTGCAATAGAGGGGAGTATCTTGATGGTCTTGCATCATGACCTCTTTGTTCTATCTTTGCTAATGATATGCCTCTTTGCTAGTGTACAGTCCATTTTCCTTGTTATCATTGTGATTTTGGTGAACAAAGGTTTGTGGTATTATGGATGCATTGGTTCCTGAGTTTCCAATTGAGATAGAGATAGTGAATGGTTTCTTGATAGTAATATTTTTCTTTATTTTCTTGACTTCACAGTGTTGATATGACATGGCGGTGATATTGGTTGTTTGGTTTATGGAAATGACTTATAACTCTTGTGTCAATAGTTGTGCCTAGGGAATTTATATTTGATTTAGTGAAGTGGCTCGGATTTGTTTATATTTTTTTCTTTAGCTCTGATTTGGCAAAAGCCACTGTGTTTAATGGTGTAGCAACTTTTGTAATATTTTTGTAGGGTATATGTCAATTATAAAATGCTTTGATTTGTGGATTATTCTACTTTACTATTTTAATTTTGTCATGCTTTTGCCAAAAAAATGTTTTATTGTTTAGAACTTTACTATAACTCTTTTGTGCAATTTAATACCTTGAATAATTTAATCTGCACTTTGTCCACATTTTTATATAATGCTAATTTATCTTTTCAATAAATTTTTGTTTCTTGGTGTAGAATGTGGAAAATGACCTTGCATTAAAAGTTTACATTAAAGCAAGGGCTACCCCCAATGTTGTTGCAGCTTTTGTTGAGAGAAGGGAATTCAAAAAATACTTATTTACTCTAAACAAGTATACCTTAACTTTTTTTCCTTGTCATTTATAATGGAAGTAATAGATTTTTTATGTTTAAACTAATGGGAAAATATATTCTTTTTGGGAGCATTTACTTCTTTTATTTCAACACTCTTTTCTTTATTTTATTTAATGCTTAGAGATGTACAGAGTAATGTGAATGGTGGAATAACATAGGGCTTTCTTGAATTTTATGGGTTGGGTATACTCTTGAATACTTGTTCCTCCTCTAGAAAATTTTGGGCTCTGATCCCTAGGTACTATCAATTGATAGAAATATATTTCTAATGTTGAATATGAAGATGTTTTGAAGAGAGGTCTTGTTTGTTGAGTAGATTTTGTAGGAATCTATAAACTTTTAACTAATGATGTCTCAAATGGAGGGTGGTTGTCTAGTTGATTACAATGTCATCGCAGATCTCTTTCTTTGGGTAATTGTTTTCTAGTTGTTGCAAATTCATATATCTTCTTCCTATTGATAAATAGCTTATGATTTTTAATATGGAACTCTAAAGTTGGGGTGACTATTAAACTATTTCTCTCAATTTTTATTTTTTTGTTATATGATTATTTCTTATAGTGCCTATATTTGGTGATAAATTATATTCTTTAGAAAATACTTAGGAGCTAACTAGAAAATATTTCCCTCGAAATCAAAGTTAATAACTTGTCTGGATTGTATATTGTTCTCAACACATTGTCAAAGGTTGTTTTGTTCATCAATCTGATTTAGAATATTGTCTAGATATTCTATAGCCAAATTAAGTGTAGGTAGAACTTCTTATGTTGAAGTATAATCATTTTTCAATATAACTTACTATCTATCTTTTTGTGTAAATCTATATGCAACGTAACATGATCCATGAATTAACATCCTTTTTGTTTGATGTTTTGAAGCATAATTTTCTAGAACATGTGCATCCTCAAACTAAGGCAAGTTGTTAATAAGATCACGAAGCAACTAGATTTTAAAATTTATTAGATTTAGTTTAAAACATGCTTATGTGCAAAGTCTGACAAGAGTGAAAATGAACTATTTATATACATTGTTGGTTGTAGAAATTATTATGATTTGAAGTTTATTTATTTTATCTATTTTACAGGTTCTAGAGATTAATTTGGTCACTTTCCCCAATGTTGTTGATAATATCTTGGCAAATGGAATTTTCAATCACTGTGTTGCAAGTATGAATGAGAATGGTGGTGTTGTCATTGATGTCAACACAATATAGGTTGTTGTAGTGAAAGGAATCAAGTGATTTTAGGTGGTACATGTATGGTTGAGATACTATAGAGATGTTGTGAGTACATGGAGCTATCTTTATGATGTTGCAGGTGTGTTGATATGATGAGTTACCAAGTTCTTCTGAGAAAATTAATAAACAGTGAAGATAGAATTGTGTGTGTGTTCTGAATGTGCTATGATAATGCGCTCTACATTTCTTCTATGTTGATCATATGCTTGTGTAGATCTATATTGTTGTTTATGGGCATCCTTGGGTGATATATCCTAGATTATAGCTTTTGGTTTGATGAAGAGTGAAAGTTGTGTTCACCAGCTTGTGAACTGATTTGGTAGAGTTGTTTGTCTATCGACTGGGAGAAATATTTTTTCTCTGTAGTCCTTTGTTGGTTTGTTTTAGATCTTGCAGGTCTGGAAGAAGGATTGTAATGGTTTTATCTATGTTCTCAAAAAATTCTTCATAGCTTGGTGCTCTGGAAGGCTTGTTCTAGAGTTATTATGTGTGTTTGTATAGTCTGGTTGGACTGTTGGGAAGTGTTCTCTCTATGAAGATTGTTGCAATTGTTATTGATGAATCTAAAGGAATCTAAGAGTTGTTCTAGTGTATGGTGAAGTGTGTTAAGTGGTCCACACATTATCATCTTGTTGTGAATGTGTGTACTTCAAATTTCATTGGTGTTTTCATTAGGTTTGGCCAACCTGGTGTCTACATGTTGCACAAAGGATAAGTATCAATTAAGGAAGTGTGTGATTGATCCAAGATGTTTTTTGAGTCCTATTTAAGTATTTATTTGGTCCACTCCTATTCTCATCCACTGTGAGAATGTTGAGTTGTTGACCTTTTGTAAAATAAAGAATGTATTGAATGTGTAGCCGACCTTGGAGAAAGTTTCTAAGGTTGAAGATGGTATAAATATAAGAAAAGATGTTAAGGATTGGAAAAAAAAAGTGTGAGAAGCAAGAGTGTGTTAAAGTGAATTAAGGAAATAGCACTTTAATATGTTTGACTCCTGAAGGTAGTGAGTTGATGGTGTCTGCAATTCTCTGATCAAGGTTGTGAATGTGTGGAATTTGTTGTGGTGGATCTTCTATTGCATTGAGATAATGTACTTTGTGTAACATTCTTCTTTCTATGTTTCTATATATGTAGCTAGTGAGCCTCCCTTTTAGATAATGAGACCTATCTGGATAGTGATTCATATCTTGGGCAGTGATCCCTTTGGTAGTGAGCTTCTTGTATCCGGTTTTGCAATTACTATTATATTGTGACTTAATCCTCACCGTGGTTTTTCCCTTATTGGGTTTTCCACGTAAATCTGGTGTTTCTTATGTTGATATTACTTTTTGCTATTTGCACTTCATGCTCATACTTAATAACAAATTAAAGTGGATGTGGAGTTAATAATTGTTTGAGATTTGTGAATGTGATTGGTGACAACTGATTCACCCCCCCTCTTAGTTGTCTTATGCATTTCAACACTATGATCATCCTTGTATTGCACAATTTTGTGAGAAAGTTAGTTTATACATTGAAGCAACAACCAAAACTAGACAAATCAAGGAGGTGGAATGTGTAACCAGAGAATCGAACTTCTATGATGCTAAAAAGACAAATAACTTTCTTATGGAAGCAAGACTTCCAGATGCTCATCCACTGATAAATTTTTGTGATTAGTTTGGATTTGTAACTCAGTTTTCTTAGTCACAATACTGAGAAAAAAATTTTGTAACACATTTTTCAAAGAAAAGACACATATTTAAGTCATATATGTAGTAAGAACACCTTTTCTCATTAAAATTTAAGTATTTTTCCTTCTTAGTAGATATTTCATTATGTGCAAATGAATGATTGATTTTTTTTTGTTTTATGTTTAAACCTCAAAAGCATTGTCTCATTTTCAGCACTTTTAGGTAGAAATCAGTGAAAAAAATTAATTAAATAAACTACCAATTAACTAAATATACTACCAATTAACAAAAGTCAGTGAATAAATATGAAAAAATATGACTAAATCAATGACTAAAAATATACTACCAAATTGATAAAAAAGAACACATTATAAATGACTAAAAATGGTTTAGTCATAAATTTGGCCACATTATAAATGACCAGCAATAAACTACCAATGACCACATGACCAAGCTCAGTGAATAAATATGACTAAATCAATGAATAAATTAACGACTAAACATACTACCGAATTGATGAATCAAAATGACCAAATAAATGACTAAAAATGGTTTAGTCATAAATTTGGTCACATTATAAATGATCATAAATAAACTACTAATGGTCACCTAACCAAGTTTAGTCATTTCTATGCAATTTTTAGTAGTTTTTTAGTCATTTGTTTCTATTTTCTACTAGTGGATGGACTATTTTTTATGTTTTTTGAGAAGCGATGAGTAGTAGATGTGACATGTATTGTGGGTGATATGAATTTGAGCAGAGCAATATGAATTGAGTTGTAAGGTGTGGGAATGTGGAGTAGAGCAGAGCATTGATCTAGATCAGTGTGAAGATTGTTATTATGCTTCATTGGAAATATATCCCTACATATTATAGATGCATTTGTAATAGTTCAAAATAGGTTGTGAGCCACCTTCTTTATTCTATATTTTTCTCTATGGTAGTCAGTCCACTTGGACAATAAATCCACCTACAGTGAGTAATTTTATAATATACTAGAAACAATTATAATATATTATGAGCTAACCCTCACTATGGTTTTTCTCATTTTGGGTTTTCCACATTAAAATCTTGTTGTCCATGTGTTATGTGATGATGTGGATATTTCATGCATTCCTTCCTTATAATAGTTGAATATTCTTTTGTAATTGGATGGCTAATGATTGAATGGTTTAAAATAATATTGATTTACCCCCCCTCTTAGTAATATGAGTGTTCAATAATTGGTATTAGATCTTGGTTCCTAGGAAGGAGCTTAACCACTTTGGGATGGTCTTGGAGAATGAACAAATGGCTGATAGAAGGTTTCCTATTCCTCTAGAAGAGATCCCTACTGTTGGATTTATAGAAGAATATTGTATGCTTGACAAAGATGTAGAACTCAAAGTTTCTCTTGATGATCTTGACAAAATTGATGGTGAAAATAGATATCTAAAGGAGAATTTCAAAGAAGAAAATGAATGCATCAAAAAATTGAGAGAGAAAATCAAGAATTTTAAAGAAAGGCATAAGGAAGTCATTGAACAATTGAAACAAGCGAATGAAAATATCACTAGGCTAAAGTGAAAGTTGAAGAAAATAAAAGAGTTGAGGAATTTTTGAATGCAATGGTGAAAGGAAAATCTAATGAATGCATGAGGCTTGAACAAGAAGTGGTAAATATGAGATCAGATCTAAAGAAAGCAAGAATTCATGAAGATAAATTCAAGACAAGCTTTGCAATGATTAATGATTTTATTGTAGGTCAGAAAGCATCCAAAAATAAAGATGGTTTAAAATTTGAAAAAGGTGAAATCTCAAAACCAGATTAGACACCTAATGCAGAAAAGAAGATCAATGAACCGAAGAAGACTGAAGTAAACAAGAATAAAGGAAAGATCTATAATCAAAGAAATAATGCTAGAATACCTCCAATTAGATAACTAAATGATCAAAGGTACCCATCATTCAATGGTTTTTTTTATTCTTGAAATAAATTTAGACATAGAGCAATGGAATGTAGAAGTAGAATAAATCTTAATGTTCCATCCTTTACTGGTCAATTTTTTACATGCAAGAAATTTGGACATAGAGCAATTGAATGCAAAAGTCAAAAGATGAGTGCATATAACAATGGTAGAATGATTCAACCTTTTAATGGTTACTATTATACATTCTATGGATTTGGACACAAAGATAATCAATGCTAATCTAGAATGAATGAAAGCAATATTGTTCAAAATAATGTTGTATGTCGCAGTTGCAATAGACCTAAAAATATTGCTAAGTCTTGCACAAGCAGAAACATGAGGATGGATAATCTAGTAAAGATAAATGAGCTAGTCAAAAAAGTGGATCTAGTTGAAGTAAAGAAGGAAATGGAAAAGATTTGGAGAAATAAGGAAGAGATAGAAGACAAGGGAGAATATATACCACCCTCTAATGTTGATGTTTCCTCCCAAAACTAAGCCAAGAGATATGACTTAGGAGGAGCATTAATGAATATCTTTTTCCCCCCACTAGAAAAGAGGTGTTGAAGTCTGAGCACAAATATATGAGATGAAGATAAACATGCTTGATCTATTGGTGAAGATTGTAGAATAAAATATGGTATTGTGGAAGATTACAAAGCTTTAGAAGCTGGCTCTGCATACAATTTTAGGGTTTCTAGCTTTATGAATTAAAGCATTTATTACAAAATTAGGTCAAATCAAAGGGTTAAAAGAAAATTTGCTAAGGAAAATTTATCTCACCAAAGGCATTCAAAGAGAAACAAAGCAATGTATAGATAATTTGAAGTATTCAAAGTGATTCAAAGTTCTAGAGCATTGAAACCCTAATTCAATAAACAAAGAAAAAAGGTATGTAGTGAATCTTGCATGCCCTAGTTTACAAAAATTCTTGTTTAAAAGAAATTTGAATTCATATTACAATGGTCACACCAAAGGTTGCAGAAGTTTAAGAGAAACCCCAACCTAAATTCAAGAGATACCCTACAAAATCCATAGAAGATGACCCTCTAGAAATGTTTTTGCACATTTTGTATGAGGTCTTAACAATATAGGACATTAAGGTATACATTCATGGAAATATGGATGAGAATTATCCTAGAAATTTCAGGGATGTATGGGAAAATGAATTGGTTGGTGAATATTTTTCCCTTAAGCTAGAATACAATGCCCAAATTGAGAAGAAAATAGATGTATGGCAATGGTTCCCAAACTTCTTCTATGATAACAAGTGGATTAGAATGGCCTTGAGTAGAATTCATGGTTATTTTTTTTGGATAGATATGTCATACATGATCACTAAGGAGGTGACAAGAGAAATCAACGGTTTATGCTCCACCAAACCACTTCGAGTTTTAAAATATATTAAAAATAAAGATGTAATGGATAAAACTAGTGCAACATTTGCTCAGAGAGCCCTTACTGTAAATCCTATCAGAAACCCTATTGTTAGGTATGTTACCACGATTATTGGGTACAAGATCTAATTTACCAACCAAGATAACTCAGTTTCTACCAGCGCAATCCATGTGGCACATGATATGGTATAGAATGGTTTAGATTATGACTTGTGTGAGTTTCTTAGGCAACAACTAATGGAAAATCTAAAGGAGACAAAAAAGAAGAAATATGTGTTTAAGTATGGAACCTTGGTAATGTTCTTACTGTTTTAGTTTTTGAAAGAGGTTCCTATAATTGGAAAAGTTAATTGGGTAAGTGGAAGGCCTATTGCACATCAAATTATAGAATACATGAAGAGCCTTGGAGACACCAATGCATTGGATGATGTACTTGTTGCTTTCTTTGTAGTATTTCAGAGAATAATACATGAGAGAGAGAGGATTCCTAAGTCTATTGTGGAAAAATACAAAAGTGACATCACATTCCTGGTTTCCATATATCATTGCATTATGGAGGTAGTGGAACCAAGATCAATTTGGGTTCCAAAATTGGGTTATGAGGTTACAAAGGCTGATCTTAATGGTTATGCAAACATTTTATTGAAGAGTCCAAAAGATGAGACAAAGCCTAGGTATAGGAATTTTGAAGAAAAAACCATGGAAGTTCACATGAAGCAAAAAGAGCCACAAATCCAGAAAAATATTGACAAAATGGTTGACATATATGCACAAGAATGTAGTATTTCAAGGAAAAGGTATGGTGTGCTAGAGAGAGAGAGCTAGAGTAGATATGGGTATTAGAAAATGAAAAAAATACAAAATTTGACTTTTGTTCCCTTTTCACAAACCCACAAATAAATCAACCTCTACACCTTACAAGAAAGAGGTTTCCAATCCATTGGTGCAACCACCAAGGGATAAAGGACCATTTTTGGCAGAGCTGGTGGATGGTTTTTGACCATCTGCCATCCATCAATAAAAAGTTCCTACAATATTTCTTGAGGAAACTCTACTACGAGTTTGTCCTCAACAAAATCCCCAACTATTTTGATATGCGAGACTTCTAGGGTAGAGGTGGTGGATATGCATAGGATAGACCAAGGGCAGGTCTTGATCCTCAATGGCTAGTGAGATGAGAACTCACTAGACCAACTTATGAGCATGTGGCTATCCCTTTCATTGTGAAGAAGAGTGTTGAGGTTGAGACACTATAGTCTATTAGTTCCTTGACCCACAACACCATAGAGCATCCTAGTCCTGAAGTACAAGGGGAGAATTTGAGGGGTAGGGTTCCACCCTATATTTTCCAAGCTTGTGGGTCCACCTGTGGTTATGACCCCATGGATAGTTAGGAGGTAGGTGCACAGGCTACATCTATATCTGACCAGTTGGTGATGACATATTCCCTCCTAAATAAGGATTTCAGTCTTGATAATCAGGTAAATGTTAGCAAATTCATTGAATTTAATGTATTAAATTTCATTTTTGAAATGTAAGATTAACTAATTTAGTTTAATGATTGTAATTAAATTTTAGGGTCCTAGTTTTCACTCAGTTTGCAGTGGTCCTCCACCTAGTAAAAAATTATAAATATTACATGTGAAAAGAATTGTTATATGAATGATATTCTAATATATGATTTTGTATGTTTAATAGGTTAATCTTGGATATTTCATGGCAGCACCTCCCAGTGGTGGTGGAGTTTTAAGCTTCACTCAGGTAATAGAATAAAGATTTTAACTAATGAATTTTACTTAATAGATTTTTGTAGTTTATATTCATATCATTGATTACATTTCATTGCACATCTTTAAAACTCATAGAACTACTTCACATTGCATAACTAATAACTAGATATTAATAGATGAAAAATTTGCAATTACAATATAGTTTTCTGGAAAGTCAGCATAAGTAGTGATGCAATTACTTCACATTTCATAACTAATAAGTAGGAGCAGCTGCCAATTGCATTTTGTTGTCATGGCATTCCATGAGACTACAATTTATTAAGCCATTTTTTCAAATAGTTTACTGCCTTGTCTATGCTATGGATGCTTTGAAAAATCTATCAAAGCATAATAGTAGGTAATAGCATAGACAAGGCAATGAGTTGTTTTGAAAAAATGCCTGAAAGAAATGTGGTCTCATGGTGATGTCCATCACCATGAGACCACATTTATTTTATGAATTTTTTCATAAAAACTAATTGCCTTGTCTATGCTACCACATTTTCCATACATGTCTACCAAAGAATTTTATCAAAGAATTCACTTCCTTTCTTCTATGGCTAAAATCCTAAAACAGGTGCTTTCAAAAAAACTATGGATGCTTGGAAAAAATATATCAAATCATAATAGTAAGAAATAGCATAGACAAGGAAGTGAGTTGTTTGAAAAAATGCCTTGAATAAATTTTATCTCAAGGTGATAATCCTCTTTAATCAAATAAAATAATTTTAATGTCTTGGATTTGATCCCCAAATCTAATACCATCCTCCATCTTCATCCTTAGATCCTATTCTTCCAATCCCCAAGTTCATTTGTAGTCCATCATCCTAATTTCCATCCTCATCCAACATCAATACCAATCTTTCTTCCAACCAATCCTCCATTGTGTCTAACCATCTAATCTATCATCTATCAACCTAATCTATTCTAGTCCACCTTCATCCATTCCAACCAACCCCAACCATATCGATGATGATAAGGATATCCTTTTTGACCAACTAGAATATAATCCCAATGATGATAATGAGAGCATTGTGGATCACCTTGAATCCATTTTCAATATATAAAATGCTCCAATTTTCCACCAATCGCCCATCCAAAGTTGTCGTCAAGTCCCATCTATATCATCCCCATCCACCACCACTAATTTTATCCTCACCTATTACTTCCATAATTATAAGGATGCCATGCTTAGATGTATCCTTGGAATTGGTTCTAAGATTCCATCCTCCCTACCTTCATCCAATCCCAATCCATCTCCTCTAGCTTATCCTTCCCCTTCCTTTGATAATGGAAACCAAGCCTTTAGCCAATATTTCCCTCCAAATCCTTTTCAAGGTCCTCATCCTCATCCTCAATTTACCAATCCATGGACGCTTCCACATCTTATTCCACTTATTCATATCCTACATCCTTAAAATCCACATCACCCCACTATTACCAAGAAAATACATCCCATGTCTCTCATAATAACTTCCTCCAAGGACTATTTTCAAAGGTGGTTGTTTCCCCATGCAAAAATAAAGTGGTGCAATATTCCCATATCATGCATCCACCTTCATCACCCACACATCAAGATAAACCCTAATACCCTAAATCTTATGAATCCCCTATCAATCCATCTATCCAAGTTGAAGAGTCTATAAAACCTTCCTCCCTCATCACACCATCCATATAAAATGAATTATGTCCATATCCTAATCTAAACATGCTAACATATATTCCCCTCTATATAAATATCAAGGAAACCCTTCTCCTCCATCATATGATCCCCTTCCATCTCATGATCCCATTTCCAATCAATAACAACATATCCCTTCCATCTCATCTAATGATATCTTTCCATCTCAAGAGCAAGATATTTTTTCATCCCCCTCTCACAATCCCCTCTCCTCCATTTCATCTAATGACATCCTTTTGTGTCCAAATCAAAGTACCTCTTCTACTCCATTGTATGATCACTCTCAAAATGTGGTCTTAAAGTACACCTTCCACCCCATCTAATGATCCTCTACCCCTCATGATCAAAACACCCCTCCCTCTTCATTTCATGACCCCCCTCCATCTCATAACCAAGACCACACTATACCATCCACCCCATCCCAGCATAATATCATAAACAAGGCAATGAACTATTTGAAAAAATGCCTCAAAGAAATGCAATATCATGGTGATGGAATTCCATGACAAAAAAAAATTCATGGCATTCCATCACCATTAGATTTCATTTCTTTGAGGCATTTTTTCAAATAGTTCACTGCCTTCTCTATGCTACCACATTTTCATAAATGTCTACCAAAGCATTTTATCAAAAATTTCACTGCCTTGCTGCTATGGATAAAATCCTAAAATAGGTTCTTTCAAAAAAGCTATGGATAGGACAAATAGTAAGCATAATAGTGAGAAATATATAGTCCAATAAGTACTCAATTTTTTTTTATTATCTCACACATTATAAATATGGCATGCATCACTATTCTAGTTTTCATGATTGAATAATTTATTGTTTTATTTTCAAATGATACAAGCAAAAACACCTCCCAATGTTGATAGGGAAATGAAGCTTGGTGTATATTCCACAAAAGACAACTTGATGGCTCTCACGAGGGTATGAGATAGATTAGTAAATTTCAAATTATATTTATAGTTATAGATGTTTAATATTGAAAAATAAAATGATTATTGATTTTTATTTTTATTTCTATTTGTATGATTTCTATAAGACTTTGGCACGCTAGAGATTGAGCATGTGGATCTTCCAATTGAGGAGAGAGATCATTTGGTGGTGGTAAGTTATTATTTTGTTAAATATATCATTTTTTATAATGTAATTTCTATATATTAATGTATTTAATTTTTATTGTAACAGTTGAAGCTTGATCAAGAACTAAATAAGAGGAGTAGCCCTTGAGTTCATAGTAGATGATTGTCATATGCATCTCCATCCCCCTGACGAACAAAGATCGTTTGTCTATTTTATTTACTTGGAGGGAAATGAATTTTGATTGGGGTCCTTTGTTGTACGCCTATATGGCATTTCTAGACATATTTTGTATTGCATATACTTGACATTGTATACATATATGACATTCTTGTAAGCCTATATGGCTATTTTGTATATATTTTATGCCTATATCAAAATATATTGATGTATTCCTACATGGCTATTTGGTTAATACACATATTTTTTAATTATGGTGTCCATATTTGCATTATAAATCCACGCT
This sequence comes from Sequoiadendron giganteum, assembly GCA_007115665.2. Taxonomy (NCBI): domain Eukaryota; kingdom Viridiplantae; phylum Streptophyta; class Pinopsida; order Cupressales; family Cupressaceae; genus Sequoiadendron; species Sequoiadendron giganteum. Next base: position 427,487,359 of record CM021105.1, read on the forward strand.
TCAATAGATATTTTTAGATGGTTTACTCAAATATTTAAAATCCAAGTGTTTTCCATGCACTCTTCTTTTCTATAATTGTAAATATATTATAAAGTTTGAACATTAAATCAATCATATGAATATAATAATGCTAAATGATTCATGTGCTTCACAGAGCAAATTCATGTGTAATCTTCATGCTTCATGTGTATGCTTCATGCTTTATATCATTGAGGAAGATATCTACCATTCCAAATTTATGCTTCATGCTACCATTTACTCGTATGATTCATTCTTCTTGTGTATACTTCACGTGTTCATGTATATTATTCATGCTTCATGTCATTACTTCATGTATTCATGTGTATGCTTCATGCTTCTTATGTATACTTCATGTATTATGTGTATTCAAATGTATGATTCATGCTTCCTATGTATACTTCATGTATTACATGTATGCTTCATGCTTCATGTGTATACACCATGTGTTCACTTGTATGCTTCATGCTTACTATGTATACTTCATGTATTATGTGTATTCATGTGTGTGCATCATGCTTCCTATGTATACTTCACTATTTACCATTATTCACATGTATGCTTCATGCTTCCTATGTATACTTGATGTATTCACATGTATGCTTCATGATTCTTGTGTATACTTCATGTATTACATCATTGAAGAATTCAATCAAGAATATAACCGAAGGCAATATTACAAATAAATTAATTTAGGTTCTCACGAATAGTGATGATATGAATTTGGTTGTGAGTTTTTAAAGGCGAAAAGTTGTCTCTTTTAATAGGAAAGACTACAAACCTTTTATAACAAAGGGTAGTGATCATGCCTAGCGTAGATGTTCCCACCTAGGTGTGTTGGTGCTAACAATTTGGCCCCACAAAGAACAAAACAAAAAGTATCCTACCTTGCAAATTTACACTACATGCATCTGAGAGTTTTTGGGGCATCAAAAAAAATTTAAACCACGGGTAAAATACTTGGAGCTATAAAAAATGAGAGGTTATTGTAGAGGGGCCCTACATGATCTTGTATCCTCATACAAAAAATTTCTAAGTACCACGGTTTCTGAGTAATCACTCATTGAATTTTGTTGCCCTTTTACACTTTGGTCTCTTAAGAGACTTCACCGGTACAATGTATCTCATACTATTCTGACATGTTTGGGTGTGAAATAAGACCTTTCCTAGCATAAAACCGCCCATACAGACATGTTGGAATAGTCGGTTCAGTTGTATGATGAACAAAATGAAAGTTACACCACTTAGCAACTTTACACTACATGTGACTAACCTGTTTTCCATCAATTGAAAACTCTTCACCATGGGAAAACAACTTAAAGAGCTATCAAAAATTGAGAGAGGTTATTGTAGAGGGTCCCTACATGATCCCATAGCCTTATAAATGATGGTTCTAAGTCCACGGTTTTTTATTAATCACTCATCAAAGTTTGTTGCCCCTTTGCACTTTGGTCGCTTAAGAGACTTCACTGATACAATGTAACTTGAACTGTTTTGGAACCTTTGGGTGCAAAAAAATACCTTTCCTAGCATAAACCCACCCATCCAAACATGTTGGAATAGTCATTTTGGTTGTACGATGAATAGAACAAAAGTTACACAACTTTACAACTTTACACTACATGCAACTAATCCATTTTTCATCAACTGAAAAATATTCACCATGGGAAAACGACTTGGATCTATCAAAAAATGAGAGAGGTTATTATAGAGGGTCCCAACATGATCCTATAGCCTCAGATAGAATGTTTCTAAGTTCCACAATTTTTGAGTCATCGCTCATCAAATTTTTCAACCCCTTTGCACTTTGGTCTCTTAAGAGACTTCATCGATACAATGTAGCTTGGATTATTCTCGCATGTTTGGGTGCAAAAAAATCCCTTGCCTACCATAAACCCACCCATCTATATGCGTTGGAATAGTTGGTTTAGTCGTATGACAAATATAATGAAATTTACACCACTTTGCAACTTTACACTACATGCAATTGACCTATTTTCCATCAACTAAAAACCCTTCACCATGGGAAAACAACTCGGAGCTATAAAAAACTAAGAGATTTTATTGTAGAGGGACCATACATGATTATGTATCCTTATATTTAATGTTTCTAAGTGCTACAGTTTCCAATTAATCGCTCGTCGAAATTTTCTTCCCCTTTACACTTTGGTCTCTTAAGAGACTTCATCAGTACAATGTAGCTAGGATTGTTCCAACATGTTTGGGTGTGAAACAAGACCTTTCCTACCATAAACCCACCCATCTAGATGTTTTGTAACTGTTGTTTTGGTCGTATGATGAACATAAAATTTTTTACACCACTTTGCAACTTTACACTACATGTAATTGATCTATTTTCCATCAACTGAAAACTCTTCATCATGGGAAAATGACTTGGATATATGAAAAATTGAGTGTGGCTATTGTAGAGGGGCCCTACATGATCCTAGAGCTTCAAATGTAATATTTCTAAGTGTCATGGTTTTTGAGTAATCAATCATCAAAGTTTGTTTCCCCTTTACACTTTGATCTCTTAAGAGACTTTTTCGATACAATGTAGCTTAGACTATTCTGACATGTTTAGATGAAATACAATACCTTTCCTAGCATAAACCCACCCATTTAGATGTGTTGAAATAGTCAGTTTGTTCGAATGATGAACAAAACAAATGTTACACCACTTTGCAACTTTACACTACATGCAACTAACCCATTTTCCTTCAACTGAAAACTAACCTCAAAGATTTTTTAGAGAATACTAAACTCCTTTTTATTGATGATAAAAAATTCTTTTCTTTTAATTCCTTTTCTAAGTGGTTAATTTTAGTCTTCAATTTTTTTGCTTCAATTTCAACACTTCCAACTATTGCTTTTGCAAGTACAACTTGACCCTCCACACATTTTTCATCATCTCTACTACTCTTACCTATTTACCTCCTAGTATTCCTTTTCATTATCTTCTCACTTCTTTTTTATATCTTTTACTTTGAGCTTTAGATCAGCTGCTCTATCATCAGTGCTTCTTCCTTATCATCTATTTCCATTTGTAGTTTCTCCATGGAAGTATTAAGTTGAATAATCTTTGACTTCATTTGTTCAAATCCACCATGTAATTCATAATTAGACCTTCAAAAGATCCAAAGGTCGTAGATAAATAAAAAATCATAAAACTATGGACAAACTAAAATTGAAAGTAACAACTAGGTCTCACAAACAAAAACTCAAGGCATGCAAGTCTTATTAAATATCATAAGGGCATTGGATTATTGGAGATTGAAATATTGAAAAATGGGTTAGGGGTTCAAACACATAGGGTTTTATACTAAATTTGGAATATTTCACCAAACTTACTATAAATAGAAAGTGCAAAAGTGATGTATTGAACCCACCTACTTTTCTATTTCATTCAGGAAATGAGATCCCTCAAGTCAAAATCCACTTTCAACCCTTAGGTGAGTGAATTCTTTGAGGAATTTCATAATTTCCCTTTTTGTGCAAGGATAGGGGTCTAGGTCAAACAACACTTTGAGGAGAAATATTAAAAATAGAAAATAAACTCCAAATTGCAATCTATAGAGTGGATTCATAAGATTTAACATAACACTGATGGAACCTACAGAAGTTTTAGAGATTCTGGAAGGGATAAATATTGTGTACCTCTCACAAAAAGGTGTTTTTCAGAAATTGTCTAAGAACTCATTCATCCTATGGAAAATGGGTCTTGGGTAGGGCTCTCCAAAATCTATTTTTGGGTTCTCTGCTCCTATGTCTAGGCTCCCAAATTCCCAATTTTCATAGTCAGATAGTCAAAAATAAATACAGGATCTCATTTTCCATGAGATGACAACAAAGGCGACAACAAATGCAACTTTACAATTTTGCAACTTTGAGATCTTCAACTTTTCTTCAACTTGCAAATCAGCAACACATAAAGAGAAAGAAAAATGTTTATTTTTTGATGAATGGTGGTTTTCCTTGGTCAAACCCCATTTTGGTAGTTAAAGCCTGTAATGAAATAGTGAAACATGAAGGAATGATGAATGAACAAGGCAATGCCACAACTCATCAAACCCTTGAATGAACCTTGAAATGTAGATATGTAACAAGCATGAAATGGCTTCAATGGATGTGGATCTTGATCTTGAAACATGATTTGAAACAATACCTTTGAATGATTGAATAGATCATGAACACTACATCAACATATTATCTCAAATAGCATGAATGATGAAAGAAGACTTTGACATGATAATTTGATCTTGATTGCTGAAATAATTCTTCTATAAATCTACTCTTGAATGCCTTGAAATTCTCTTGATCTCATAAACTTGCTATAGGAATTCTCTCTTGAAAATATAAGGTTCCTTCATAAAATTTCTAGGTGAAACTTAGTAAAATGACCTTATATTTATACATATGTTAACATAATTTCCTGAAATTCAAATAACACAAGTTGACATGTGAATATGAATTTGAAATTGGTGCAGTCATGGTAGGAGGGTTCTTGAAGGAATAGTCTAGACTATGTAGCAATGAGTCAACACAACGGAAATAAAACAGAAAATAGATATGTGACCATGAATCTTCATAAATATGAAATGCGTACATGCAACATTGGCCACAAGAGTGAATATCCAGGGCTCACAAGCCTTGCCTTATAAGCTTACAACATACCACTGGCCAACAAGCCTTATCACATGCCCCCAAAGGGTTATTGAAAAATATATTGAATCTATCTAATGATGTACTACTAACTGATTACTAACTCATCACTAAAATTGATTACAATGCTTATCAATATGCTTCTCAAGCTCCAAAATGGATCCGCATCAACCACAAGGGTTGATAACCCATTGAATGATAAAACATGAATGTCGGTCAGAAAAGATAAGAAGAATTAACTCCACGTGAGATGAGTTAACTTGTGAATCTTCAAGATAGGTCCCAACGAACCCAAGATGCTTGTATGATGATCAATTAATCCCTGCATGTTATGGCATAGGTGCAGAATAAGAAACTGGACCAAGATGGCCCCATAGGCTCTGGTTGATAACAAAGTGAATTTCTGAGAGAAATAATTTATGGTAGGAAAATGCAAATGATCCAAAATTTGGATATGTGATAGATGTCAATGTGTAGATGCTATATCCTACTTTGTGAGTAGATAAACAATGATCCAATAAAATTCAAAAAGAACTACTAAAAACTACTACTGAATGCAATGCAATAAAAACTATTTTTGGTTGATGCAGGATTGCTTTACAACTAGGGATGCTCCTGCATCAAAAACCCAAGGTTGGAAGAAAAGTTAGTCCCTCACTTTCCAAGGCTAAGAGGAATACCAAAATGGTCCACCTCAGCTTGAGAAATCCACGATGAATACTCCACTAGTTTTCCTTTCCATTTCACAAGATAGTCTTTGTACTACTTGTTCCTAATGATTTTTTGGTTTTGGTACCAAAAATCTATTCAATCTCCTCTTGTTCTTGATGTGGTAATTGCTCCTTCAAATCTATTTCATCACTACTACCACTTGATTATCCTTTGTGAAACTCCGATATGTCTACAACATTGAAAATAGGTGAAATGCCTAATGTATCTAGTAACTCATCTTCATATGCATTTCTAGAATCAAACTTCCTTAGAATCTTACTTGGTCCAAACTTCCTCATCTATAGCTTGTTGTATGTACCAACCGGAAATCTCTCCTTCCTCATATATACCATTACTTCATCTCCAATAGAAAATTTCTTATGTCTTTGATGTTCATTTTCCTTCTCCTTATACTTACTATTCATGTCTTCCAAATGCTTTCAGATCTGATTATGCAATGTATCCATAAAATTTTCAAACTCTTCTACTCTCACACTCCTTTTATTTTCCATACTAAGGTCTCTTAACTCGACAACACCTCTACAATTTACTCTAGTAACAATCTGAAATGGTGTCTTCCTTATACTTTGGTTTACTGAATTATTGTATGAAAACTCTTCCTATGGTAAAACTATATCCCAAATTCCTGCCTTATCTCCAACCAAACATCTCAACAAATTACCCAAACTTCTATTTACTACCTATATTTTTTCATCTGTTTGTGGGTGATATGCTAAACTAAACTTCAAATCTATCTTCATCCTCTTCCACAATGTCCTCCAAAAGCATCCAATGAATTTAGTATCTCTATCTAGAACTATACTCTTAGGTAATCCATGCAATCTCACAATCTCCTTGAAAAATAAATTAGCAACATGCACATCATTAGTCTTCTTACAAGGAATTAAATGTGCCATTTAGGAAAATTTGTCCACTACTACCATTACTAAATCATGTCCTCTTTGTGTTCTAGGTAATCCCAGTATGAAATCCATGCTTATATCTTCCCAAGGTCTTTCTGGTACTATCAACGGTTTGTACAATGTAGTATTCTGACTACTCCCTTTTGCAACTTGACAAATTATGCAATTATGAACATACTTCCTTGTATCCTTGTAAATTTTTAGGCAAAAATAATGTTCACTTACCAAGGCTACTATCTTATCTACTCCAAAATGTCCTACTAATCCTCCACTATCCTTTTCCTTGATAATTTTCCCTCATTGAACTCTTCAATATACACAATTGATTTCCTCTTAATAGCATACCTTCTTGAATTAAATAATCCAACCATTGGCTCTGTTCTGTCACTATTAGTTCTCTACATGGTTTTCAAGCTTCACCAAAATATGCATCACCTTCATACATATCATTCAATTCATCAAATCCCAATACTACTACTCTCACCTCTGTCAGAAAATTCCTTCTTCTACTCAATTCATTTGCAACTTTGTTTGACTTTCCACTCCTATGCTTCAACACAAATTTATAACTTTGCAAGAACTCAACCCATCTCATATGTCTTTGATTCAACTTCCCCTGACTATTCAAACACTGCAAAGCTTGATGATCTATATACAACACAAAATACCTAGGCAACAAGTAATGTCTCCACTTCTTTAAAGCTTAGATTATGGCATAGAATTCTTGATCATAAATTAAGTATCTTATTCTAACATTGTTCAACTTTTCACTGAAATAAGCTACAGGTCTTCCTTCTTGACTCAAAACTAATACAATTTCATTTCCACTTTTGATGCATAGGTAAGGTGGAGGGCCTCAAATTAACTCAAACAAACTGAACTTTCAAACTTAGAACCCTAGTTTGGTGGGTTTATTCTCACAATTTATCTATTCTCCTAGTAATGCTCCAAACGGTGAGTTTTCTTCATATCTTTTAGAGAAGGAATCAAACCCAAAAACTAAAAATCATTTCAAATACCCTTTTTTCCATTTGGAAACATATCAGAAATTTAGTTAGGCTTGTATTGAAACATCATCCTCAAAATTGGACTTCTACACTACTCTTTAGGCCTAATTAGGCTTGTTCGCATAGGGGTTTATTGATTCTATATACTCCTGACCTCAATTCTCTTCATCAACACCCTATAAATACCTTATAGGATCTATATATTCTCACCAAACTAATTTCCACACTTTCCCAATGCTTCTTTATCAAACCCTAACTCTTAGCCACCTTCATATGCCATAAAACCATGAGTTTTCTATCTAAGGCATCAACCAATGGGTCTCAAACTTTAACCGCTGCACCTATAGACTTCAATAATATCAAATCCTAACTAATTACACCCATTCCACCAATTATCAGACATTTTCACCAGTGGAATGGGTCACAAATTCATTTTTCTTCTCTCAAACCCTAAAAACTAGGGTTTCTAGGCAATTTTTAGTAATTTGGTTCTAAAACCCTCAAAGCTCAATGAAATCAGACAAAATAAACTAGAAATAAAATAATATTCACCCCAAAATCAATTCCAATTCAACTTAGATAAGTATCCACCTTTACAGGGCCATACAGACCTCTATAGCAACAAAATACAATGAAAAACGTAGGAAAAGTATAATGTTGGATATTCAAATTTAAAATTACAAACTCCAACCTCCTTCCCAATGTATAAAAAATTATTTTAAACACACCGAAGCCTCCCCAACCAAAAAAAATTGAATTCTTACATTATTTTCACCTTTTGACCCTTCATATTCCCATTTTTGTAACATGACAACATTTGCAAGAATTGACAAATTTTGCAAAATGTAACAATCTGACCCCACCAACCTCCTAGCAACCTAAAAAGGACTCAATACACATGTGACATGGTCAAAATGACCTTATTACAAAGGAAAACACAAACCAAAATCAAAAATGACAAAATTGCCTCATGGAGGCATGCAACCAACTAGGTGCTCCTACACCAACTTGCATCACAATCCACTTGAAATACTTTTTCAAAATCTAGTAATGTTAATAATGGATACTATATCAACTTTTTCTTCAACAATTCAAAACTCTTTTGTGCTCCAGACATCCACTTGAAATCCTTCTTGTCTCCTCTCATTGTCTCTATCATAGGGTAACAAAAACTACTGAAACTCCTAATAAAATTCTGATAGGAACTCGCTAGTCCATGGAATGATCTTACTTCTCCAATATTTATCAGTGTAGGCCAATCTAAAATTTCTTTTACTTTCTCCAAATCCATCTTCAATCCTTTAGAAAAAATAGTAAATCCCAAATATACTAACTTTGTCTTCATGAAACTACACTTGTTGACATTAATCAACAAATTCTCTTCTCTTAACCTCTGTAATACATGTCAAATGTGCCACAAGTTTTCCTCTCTAGTCTTATTGAAAAGAAAAATATCATCCAAGTAAAAAATGAAAAACTTACCCAAGAATTTCTTCAATACATCATTCATTAATCTCATGAAAGTACTCAATGCATCGGTCAATCTGAAAGGCACCACTAACCACTCGTACAATCCATCATTTGTCTTAAATGCAATCTTCCATTCATATCCTTCTTTGATTCTTATTTGATGGTATCCACTCTTGAGATCAGTCTTTGTAAAATACTTTGCTCCAGTCAAATAGTCCATAATGTCATCCATCCTCAGCAATGGGAATCTATACTTAATAGTGATCCTATTGATTGCTCTTGAATCTGTACACATTCTCCACTCTCCATATTTCTTAGGTGCAAGTACAATAGGTACCACGCATGGTCTTAACTTTCTCTGATCAATCCTTTCTTCAAAAACTCTAGAATCTGTTGATTCAACTTTGCATTCTCTATCGATTTCATCTTATGTGTTGCCTTATTTGGAAAACTTGCTCCTGGTATAAGATCAATCTAATGACTGATACTCTAGACCTATGGTAAACCATTTGTTACATTGTCTAAAATGATGTCCTCATACTCAATCAGCAACTTTGCAACTTCTTCACTTTCTCTAGTGGGATTCGATATCTTTGGACCATTACTTTTCTTTGGAATCAATGCAAAACTCATGTTCTCATGTCTCAGTCCATCAAGAAATTTCCTTCCATCTACCAAACATAGTCTGGCAGAGCCATAAAATTAAATCTTCTCCTCTTCCTCCAAAGGTATCAACTTGATTCTCTTTCCATTTGATGTCACAATATAAGTATTTCTTCTTTCATCATGAATAAATTTCTTATCATATTGTCATGGCCTTCCTAACAGTAAATGGCATGCATCCATAAGCATAATATCACATAATACTTCATCCCTATATGATCCAATATGAAATTTCACCAAAAATTGTTCATTCACCAATATCTTATGATCATCTTGAATCCATGCTATCCTATAAGGGTTTGGATGTTTTAGTCTCTTCAAATTCAACTTTGTTACCATCTCCTCTGACACTAGGTTATCAGTGCTACCACTATCAATGATAACTTTACATACCTTTCCTCCATACTTACATCTAGTTTTGAATATAATTTTCCTCTATAGTGGTTCCACATTTACTTAATGCATCAAATCTCTTCTCATTACCAATTATTCACTTTTCTCTATTTTTCCACATGAATTAGGGGATCCAACATGTTTTTCCTCCACATATGTTGTTCTTCTAGTATACTCAGGTTTCTTTCTGGTACTTCCTTGATGACGCTCAAATGCTCTGTGTTCTTCACCTCCACACTTGAAATAGGTTCCTCTGATTGGTCTTCTTTCAGATCCCCCTTCATCCCTCTGGTATCCTTCGTTATGGTAAGAATTATGACCTCCTTTATTACAAAGGTATAAATTTTGATCTTCTCTTCCTTTGTCGTATGGTTTAGCATCCTTTTCTTCAATCTGATAGTGTTTTGAATTTTTGTTCTATTTCATAGATGATCTTCTTTCTCTAGACTGGTTTCCACTCTTTTGAAATCTTCCTCTTACACTTCTTTGTCTTTGTTCAAACTTCTTGTTCAACCTCTCTTCAACTTTTAATGCAAATTGGTATGCTTCTTCAACTGATGTCATCTTGACCAAGCTTAGTTCTTCTTGAATGTTTTTTCTCGGTCCACTGATATATTTTGCAACCTTTTCTTTGCTTGCTTCACTATGACTGATCTTGATTATCATCTTATGGAATTCTTTAATGTACTCCTTCACAGATCTATTCTTTTTTCTTAGGTTTTGAAATCTCTTCAAAAATTCTAGTTCATAGTCAGGTTGTATGAATTGATTCTTTAACTTTGTCACCATTCTATCCCATTTGATGATTCTTTCTTTGCCTCTTCTATTTCGTTCCAATTGAACTTCTTTCCACCATAATGTACCATGACCTTTCAATTTTTTTTCCCAAATCAAACTCTTTCCGAATCTTCAATTTCTTCATATTCGAAGCATTCCTCCATTTGATTTATATAATCAATCAATTCCTCAAGATACAAATTTCCTACGTAATTTTGAATTTCAACTCTAGTTCACTTGCCAATTTTTGAAATCACCTTCAACATCTTTACCTAATTTGATTCTTCTTCATCATCATCGTCTAGGATTTTTGCAATTTGATTTGCATTTTCAACATCATCATCACTTTCATCATTCTACCTAGGGTTTAGGCCTCACCTTCGATCTTCTTAAACTACATCTAACCTAACTCATAGTTTGGGCATCATCTATAACATCTCGCCCACTCTTTTGGAAACATTCACCATAGTACGAATTCTCCTTAGTAGCATATCTCCCCTTGAATCAATGCAACTACCTCAGTTCAGTGATCTGGCTACAAGGGTTTCAACTGCCTCACAATCAACAATCGATTGAAAACAAATATAGTCTTCCTCTAAATGGAGATTTTTTCACCTCAAGGAATACCTTAAGTAATCAAATCTCACTCTAATATCACTTCGTGCAGTCACGATATGAGGGTTCCAAAAGGAATAATCTAGACCGTGCAACAATAAGTCAACATAGTGAAAATAACATAGAAAATAGATATGTGAACATGAATCTTCATAAATATGAAATGCGTACATACAACATTGGCCACAAGGGCAAATATCCAGGGCTCGCAAGCCTTTCCTTATAGGCTTACAACATACCACTGGCCAATAGGCCTTATTACATGCCCTCGAAGGGTGATTCTGAAATATATTGAATCTATCTAATGATGTACTACTAACTGATTACTAACTCATCACTACAAATGATTACTGTAGTGTCAAAAAAAGGGTCCTTTGGCATTTTCACACTCATTTGGGACCTCCTTGAGGATTTTGGCTTAATGTTACCTTGATTTAGTGTTGTAATGTGGATAACACATTCAAATTAGATCTTGGGCCCTTGTGAACTAATATATTTTAATGGTACTTTGCAAAGGTGTTGTAAAGTATTGTAACACACTTTCACACTTTTCTAGGGTTTTATCAATTATCTAAGCATAATAAACATATTTTCAATCATAATTAACATTAATCTTGTCTTATTTGGTGTGTTATAAAGTGTTGTAACATAATTTCACATTCCCCTAGGCTTGTTATTAATAATTGGGCTTTATTATGCTTTAATTGGCCCTATTTTGCATCCACAAGCCCCATTTACTGCATCATTTTCAGGATAATCCCGACACCAATCAATGACAAATCATAATTCAGGTGTTCCTAGCTTGTGTGGCCTAGATTTAGTGTTTGGGACTCATTCATCACCTTGGGCGAATGAGTCCCACCTAGCTCTTTATGGCCTCGATGAAGGTTTCACACATTTCTAGACACTTTTGATTTTTGGTCCCATACATTATGTGTGATGGGACTCATTCATCACCTTAGGCGAATGAGTCCCGTGTGACCAAAATTCAAATTTAAATAAAATTTATGGTGGGATTTTATTCTCCTAGATCTAATGTCAGCTTGTAGTGTTGTAATTTTTGGAATTCTTTCATAATTGAGTATAAATACAAGGTTCTTTCACTCATTTTCATCCTAGCAAAAAATCAAGTGATCATTATAGAAAATTGAGTTCACAAGAGCATTTGAGCAAGATAATTCAAGGCATTTCAAGGATAGATTATCAAGCATTCAAGAGAATTCTTCAAGCATCAATCATCATGTCAAATATTGCATCCTTCATGTTTGTTATTGTGCTAATAATTGTGATGTAGATTTCATGATCCAAGCAAGAATTGCATTCAAGATCTATCAACATCAAGAAAGATTCAAGAACCACATCCATTGCAGCTATTTCAAACATAATTGTAGCTCTTCATTGCTAGGGTTTGGTGAGTTGCAACATTACCTTTTGTTCATTCATCATTCTCCCTTTACATTTGCTTTCATTTCAAGGTTTAATTACCAACAAGGGGTTTGACCAAGGCAAACCCCTATTCTCTAATCCCACAACCATTTTTCCCTCTTCTTATGTGTGGTTTGCAAGTCTAGGTTGCAAACTTATTGAGAAGCAAAGGTGGAGAAAAATTTTCAAGTCTCTAAAGTTGTCAAAGTTTTCATTCAACCTTGGAGAAGCTTGGAGAAGACCTACAAGTGTTATTTCATAGATTTGGATCCGAAAACCAATCAAAAAGAGCAGAGAAGACCAAGAGGCACAAAATCCACTTTAGAATTTTAAAAAAAGTAGAAGTGGACTGATTCACCACTATTGGCGAATGAGTCCCACTGTACATGCATGAACAGGATCTTTGCAGATTTGGATACCCTTTTGGCTGAAACCTATTCCTGCACATTTTCTCAGAAACTAGATTGATTCACCTAGATTGGAGAATGAGTCCCAGTCAACATAAATAGTAGATTTTTTGGTGATCCAAATCTCCATTCTGCCTTCTTTAGTCTCCCAGGTGCACATATTTCAGTTTCATAGCTTCTTGCTACATTTTACTTATCTTTCTAAGTCATCTTGCATACTACATTATTTCCAAACATCTTTTCTAGGTTTACACTTGGTGGTGAACCACTCATTTAACATCATTCAATCCCCTAGAACATTCCCTTTTCTAGATTTCAATCTCATTTACATTGAAATCTCAAGGGTTTGTTCTTGAGTGAAATAAGCAAGAAAATTGACCTCTTTCCTTTTAGGTCCAAAACCCTAGAAGCTCAAGAGATAGGTCACCATTTTCCACATTTCATTTTGGCGAACCTACATTTAGAAGATCATAATTCTTATTTGCAGTGCATTTACATCCTAGATTTGCTTGTATTAACATTGCATTAGGTTTTGCATTAGTTAATTTGCATTCTAGGGTTTCAATTTTTGCATTAGTGAAAAGCTCATTTAGCTTGCATTATTGCCTTTAATTTCATTGAAAATTGGTAAAATTTTGCATTTGCATCTTAGATTTGCATCAAAAAACATAAAATTCAATTCAAAAATGTTAAAAAATTTAGTACCTGGACTCATTCGCCACCTTAGGAGAATCAGTCCCATTGCATATTTTTCACTGCATTTTCTATCATTTATAGTTTAGTTTTTGAGTCTCTATTTGTTGTTATTACCCTTCTATTTTGGTTTGTATACTTTATGTTTCATTCAATTCATTGCATTTATCTTACATTCATTCATCTTGCACATTGCTTAAAAATCAAAACTACATTTACATCATTGTTTCATAGTCTAAAACTTTCATCATGGATATGTGTTTTAGCAAGTTTTGGATGGAATTAAAATCCTTAGTGGTTGTGTCAAGTTGTGCTTTTGGACATGACCCTAATGACATTGAACTCACTCATGCTCACTCAACTCCTAATTCATATCCTCCTCGTGATGTTGACATCATTGGAGAAGATGATGATAGCATGAATAGGTTCTTAAACGATTCTCTTAATAAACTTGAGGCTAATGCATCCTTTTATCTATCCATGAACCAACCAAAACCTCCTACCATACCACCTCTTGATATGTTTGGTTACTTACATCCTGAAACAAAAGTTGAACGTAAGTTCCTTACAACAGGTGAACCTAGATCCTCTAGGAAAGCAAACACTCAACCCTTTTACAATAACAAGGTCACAAACACTCCCATCAATCTTCAAGAAACATATGGAAAAGGCTTCACAATCTTGATCAAACAAGGGTGTGATATAACAAGTGAACATAAAATTCATCAACTCCTAGAGAAAATACCAGCTAAGGAAAATACAAAGGGGATAGGATATCAAGATCCCCCTCACAACAAACATGTTCCTAAAGAATATCTAAGGCTTCATAGTGATGGTACGGTTATCTTAGATCATCATCTTGATTTGAATGTTCTTCTTCCTATAGAACAACCAATGATTCATAAAAATGAGAGGATCTCCTCAGGTCCTCCTCTATAACCCTCAACTAGAGAAGTTGGTGAGCCTAGCAACTGCAAAAGGCCTTACAAGTTACAAAAACTACAACCTCCTCACCCACCACCCGAAAGTGAATGAAATTTACAATTTCTTTTAAATAAATAATTAATAACATTGCCACCTATCAATAGATTAGTCCTCTATCCTAAGGATGATAAGGTCCCACATTTTGTATATCACCGAGTTCTTATACACAGTACTGATGAGTTTTGTGCATTCCAATTAATATTAAATAACTTTCACATTGATGGCAATGAATGCCATCGTGTGATTTCCTATCCTTGTTTCACCCCCTTGTCATGTAATAGTTGTAGAACATCCTCTTCTCACTATTACATGACCTTTCCCATCACTTACCTCAGCTCATTCTTGCTTCAGACTCAATGGGGCCAAGAAGTTTTTAGCCTTGTCCTAGTAATGCATTTTTTGTTGTCCTTTGGGTTCATAATTTACCTTCCTCTTATACAAACTGAGATTGGGATGTGGATAAATTTCTCATAGGTTGACTTCCATTTTTCTTACTAGTCTTTTGCATCATTTCTTTTTCATTTTATTTTGTGTGATTGAATCATGTTCGTGATGTGATCTTCTGTGACATTCCTCTATTTGTACCTTCATTCTTCTCTATGTCATGCATCTCTTTCACTTTTCATCTTTATCTTTTTCTCTTGTTTTCCTTATGTGGTTGACACAAGGCATCGAGACATTCCTGTCTCCTTCATTCTAACCCAAAAGGATTTCTTTTTCTTTTGCCTTTTCATTTTCATCTTTATCATTTTCTTGTGTTTTCCTTCTAGGGATGGCACAAGGCATCAAGACACCCTATGTCTCTTCCATGTTGACCCAAAAAAAAATTATTTGTTTTCGCTCTCTTCATGTCATTCTTCCAATTCTATGAGTATTTGGGGGATGATGACAATTCCATTCTCTCTAAAAAAATTGTAGCAAAGGATATAATGATCCCAAATCCATAGATCCCTTATGTGTTTGGTGTTTGCATTTTGGACGCAACCCCTCTCTTTTCTTTTCTCTCGCATGATGTAGCCTTACTCGGAAACATATGACTTGGCATAGGAATTTTTAAGTTGGCTCTCATGTCTTTCTCCTTTGTTTGCATTTTTCATTTTCTGCTTTAAAGTAATTGCTAACAACATGATTTTTAGAAATTTCTTTAAAGTGAGAACATGTATTGGCATTATTCTTTTTCATTTTCCTTTTTCATGGTTCTTAGTGCAACCTTCTTACTTCATACAATGTGTTTGTCACTTTTTGGATGACATTGGGTGCGATATCCTTCATGAGCGTGATCTCTTTTAGCATATTACATTCCTCTTAATGGCTTGATGTGACACACTGCATCCCCTAAGTTGTGAATTTTTTATTCTTTTATTGGTCCTCTCTTGGAGACATTAGGCAAAATGTTCCCTAAGTTAAAGACCTCACATGAAATAAGAAAGACTCTTTGAATATTTCCTACATTTCATTTTTCATTTGTTGTTATATGGCCACCTTGCATAACACAACTTGCATGTTTGTGGATCCATCATGTTTGTTCATGAGCTCCAAGCATAAAAAAATGTTCTTCTCATGAAGCTTGAAAATAAGATCATTTTTTTGTGGCACCTTATTAAAGTTATCGAGGTATAACTTTGGTATGGTTGAGTAGGAAGCTTAATCTAAGGCATGACTTTCCCCATAGCCAATTGCATGTGTGTGTGAGTACATACCAGCCATGAGTGTGTGTCTCTCACCTTTTAGGACTTCTCACCCAACAGATAGCCAAGAGTTTCATCGCCTCAAAGTGAGTATGCATTTTTTAGACAAAATAGCATACATCTAATCCACATCGTGATGGAAAAATGGTCGAAGCTTGATCTGACTCTCTTTTATTTATTTTTTCTCCTTTTCATCCTTGGCAGTGTATGATTGGCCTTGTCGTTGTTCTTTACATCTTTTTCACCCTAATGCATGTTTCACACATTTCTAGACACTTTTAATTTTTGATCCCATACATTATGTGTGATGGGACTCATTCACCACCTTGGGCGAATGAGTCCCATGTGACCAAAATTTAAATTTAAATCAAATTTTTTGTTGGAATTTTATTCTCCTAGATCCGATGTCGGCTTGTAGTCTTGTAATTTCGGGAATTCTTGCATAATTGAGTATAAATACAAGGTTCTTTCACTCATTCTCATCCTAGCAAGCAATCAAGCGATCATTATAAAAAAAATGAGTTCATAAGAGCATTTGAGCAAGAGCATTCAAGGCATTTCAAGGGAATATTATCAAGCATTCAAGAGCATCAATCATCATGTCAAAGATTACATCCTTCATGTTTGTTATTGTGATAACAATTGTGATGTAGATTTCATGATCTAAGCAAGCATTACATTCAAGATCTATCAGCATGAAGAAAGAGTCAAGAACCACATCCATTGTAGTCATTTCAAACATAATTGGAGCAGTTCATTTCTAGGGTTTGGTGAGTTGCAACATTACCTTTTGTTCATTCATCATTCTCCCTTTACATTTTCTTTTATTTCAAGGTTTAATTACCAATAAGGGGTTTGACCAAGGAAAACACCTATTCTCTAACCCCACAACCATTTTCCCCTCTTCTTGTGTGTGATTTGTAGGTCTAGGTTGTAGATTTGTCAAGAAGCAGAGGTGGAGAAAATTTGTCAAGTCTCTAAAGTTTTCAAAGTTTTCATTCAACCTTGGAGAAGCTTGGAGAAGACCTACATGTGTTATTTCATAGATTCAGATCTAGAAACTAATAAAAAAGAGTAGAGAAGACCGAGAGGCATAGATTCCACTTCAGAATTTTCAAAAAAGAAGTGGACTGATTCGTCACTATTAGCAAATGAGTCCCACTATATAGGCCTTGACAAGATCCTTTGTATATTTGGATACCTTTTGGCTGAAACCTATTCTTGCACATTTTCCTATAAACTGGACTGATTTACCCAGCTTGGCAAATGAGTCCGAATTAACATAATTAGCAAATTATTCAGTGATCCAAATCTCCATTCTACCTACTTCAGTCTCCCAAGTGCAGATATTTAAATTTCATAGCTTCTTGTTGCATTTTACTTATCTTTGTAAGTCATCTTGCATACTACACTATGTTTCCAAACATCTTATTTTCCAATTTTTCACTTGGTGGTGAACCCCTTATTTGACATCATTCAATCCCCTAGTACATTCCTTTTACCATATTTCAATCTCCTTTGCATTGAAATCTCAAGGGTTTTTTCTTGAGTGAAATAAGCAATAAAATTGATCTCTTTCCTTTTAGGTCCAAAACCTTAGAAGCTCAAGAGAGAGGTCACCATTTTCCTCATTTCAATTACAATTCTTATGAATATGCTTCTCAATATCAAAAATAGATGCATGTCAACCACAAGGGTTGATAACCCACTGAATGATCAAACATGAATCTCAGCCATAAAAGATAAGAAGAATTAACTCCACGTGAGATGAATGAACTTGTGAATCTTCAAGATAGGTCCCAATGAACCCGAGATGCTTGTATAATGTTCAACTAATCCCTGCACATTTTGACATAGGTCCAGACTAAGAAACTAGACTAGGTTGGCCCAATATGCTCTAGGTGATAACAAAGTGAATTTCTAAGAGTGATAACTTCCGAAAGGAAAATGCAAATGATTTATAATTCGGATATGCGACAAATGTTGATGTGTAGATGCTATATCCTGCTCCACAAGATGAGAAACAATGATCCAATAAAATATAGAATGAACTACTGAAAACTTCCACTGAATGTCCAGGTGAGGATCCATTCACCCATGGGAAAATGGGTCCTAGGTCACTTACCTAGGACACACATTACTCAATTATAAGTGTTATGTTATGGCATTAATGGATTCCGGGTTTTCCTCTTTAGAAATTGAAATTAATTAGGCTTGGATTTGAACTAAAGGGGTGAATTAAGGAAAATTAACCTTAATTAATAAAGCTCTAGATAAGTGTGAAAGTGTAAAGCTACACTTTACAACACCACAAATAAGGCACAATTAAGTCCATTTTATTTAATAGGGCCCTAAACATAATGTGAATATGTAAAATACATATTACAACACTAAATTAAGGCATAACTTAGTTCATTTTATTTAACATTTATTCCCAAATTAAGTGTGAAAAAAGGGATACTTTTTCCTACACTACATTTAGCCCCCACTTTAGTGAGAGGATGACCCCATGCCAAACTCACACTAGACATTCAAGACAAATATGTATGCCACAATGAAAAAGATACTCAAACATACATCAAAGACTAGAAGAAAAGGGAGGTGGATCAATCTTCGATTGTCCAACATGATGAGGAACACGTCTAAGTTGTTTGTCCAAGAAGGGCAGATCAAGCCTTAACTATCCAACACAATGTTTAACATATCTCAATTTTTTTTCCAAAACATTCACAAGAAAAACTCAATGTCCACTATGTAAATGACACACATGCTCACACGGGCTAATGGAACCTTAGGCCATCCACTAGGTGAGCCCCCAAGAATGTGGCTTAGTGAGAAAGTCATGCCAGGTCTATAGGCTCTCGTTGTACTTACCATACCAAATCTATCCATTAGATAAATTTGATAGGGCACCACACACACATATTGGTTTTGAGCTTCACAATGTTAACAAGTTTATTATGTTAAACACTTATGAACAATATATGTATATAGGTTTTTCAAAGGGATCTTGCTTAATTTGTGTAAGGTCTCTTCTTATGGATCATTGTGCCTAATGTCTTCAAGAGAGGACAAGTCCAAGATAAGAGAATCACAACTTAGGGAATGCAATGTGTAGCATCACCACTAAGAGGAAATTCATACGCTAAGAAATATCATGCTCTTAGAGGACATCAAACCCAATGACACCACCAAGAAAAGGACACATCACAAGAAGAAAGAAATCATAGAAATAAACATGAGTGTTGAAAATAATGCCAATGTATGCCCCCACTTTAAAGGAATTGCTAGAACATTGCAATGAGAAATAACTTTAAAGTAGAAAATAGTCAATGCTAAGAAGACATGAGAGCTTACTCAGAAAGCCCTATGCCAAGTCATATGTTTACAAATGAAGCTACATCATGAAAAGGGGTTGTCGGGCCAAAATGAAATCCCAAAACACATAAGGGATTCACGGATTTGGGGTTAGTATTTCATTGCTACAATGTCATTATAGAGCTTAGAAACATCATCATTCACCAAATACTCAAAAAATAGAAAGAATGACACATAGAGATTGAAAAAAAAGAAAAATCTTTTGGGTCAACATGGAAGAGACCTAAATGTCTCAACACCTTGCATCATCCCCAAAAGGAAAACACAAGAAAATGAAAAGATAAATGTTTATGAAATATAGAATAATGTAGGTAAAAATAGATGAATACACATAAAGAGAGATACATCAAACATAACATTATGGGGGATCACATTACACACATACAATTACACAAAGAAACATGAAAAATAAAAATAAAGCAAAATATTAGTAAGGCACATGAGAGTCAACCTATAGCGGGTCATTTGCATCCCAATCTTGTTCAGCATATGTGGAAAGCGGACAACTAGCCAAAGGGACAATATCAAGTGCCAAAATACGACAAGGCTATCTAACCCCCTGTCCCCCAAGCACAAAAGGTGAGCCAAAAATGGATGATGATATGTTGCTCCTTGTAAAAAATAAAATATGATTGCATAAAGCCAAATTATTCCCTCATGCATGGTAGTGAATATACTATGATAGTACGAATACCACATGACAAGGAGTAGCAACTAATGTTATTGATTATAATGAGTAGACAAAGTATCAACTCAATTCCTATCTAATGAGATATTCACACATGTAGTATCTATCAGTTCAGGATGCACCAAAGTTAAATTTGTCTTGGAAGAATATTTTGTAAGAGTGGTGATATTAAGTGAAGGATTTTTTGATGCTTTTGTTTCTTTTGAAGGACAATAACCAAGACCTTTAGTAGTTTCTTATGTATTAGGCTCTATAGGGACACAAATACTTTTTTCTCTAGCACCACATCTTTTCCCACTATAACCAAGTTGTTTCAAAATCTCATAACCTCTTCCATAAAGATTTTCCATGTCTTTTGGATTCGGTGTTTGTTCATAACCAACTTCATCAAAGTTTTTTTGTGTAATTTTTTTCTTCTTCCAAAGTGATTGAAGTGGATGCTTTCGAAGGTTATGTTGAGTTTTATGTTGACATTATTGCTTTTTCTTTTCCCTTTTGAGACTCTTTTGTTGTGATCTTGTTTCACCCATGAATGTAGGTGTGAAATCCGAGGAACCCCAATCATCTTCCAATAGCTTTGTGACTTCCACGATATTATTTTCTTTGTCTTGCTCTTGCATGGGTTCCACTTATGTAGTTGGTGTTGTAGTAACAAAAAAAGAATCCATTTTTCCTTAGATTGGAAATAATTAATATTTAAATGAGCTTAATGTTGCATTTATTTAGTGTTGTAATGTGTTTTACACATTCACACAAGGTTTAGGGCCCTTTTAAACTAAATTGACTTAATTATGCCTTATTTTTGGTGTTGTAACGTGTGTCTTTGCACTTTCACATTAATCTAGGGATTCATTAATTAATTGAGATTGATTTGACTTAATTGGCCCCTTTAATTCAAATCCAAGCCTAATTAAATGATAATTTGAGGGATAAAGTCTGACATTCATAAATTCCATTACACAACACTTAATTTTAGAAGGTGTGTGTCCTAGGTTAGTGACCTAGGACCCATTTGCCACATGGAAAACGGTTCCTCACTAGGTCCTAGGACCCTATTTTTACATGACATTTCACATTTCTTGAAGTGTGTCCTAGTTAACTGAGCTATGACCCATTCACCACATGGCGAATGGGTCCTCACTTGGACCTAGGACCCCTCTTCAAAATATATTTTTGGCAGTATTCTAACTATTTCAGATCCTAGATTTTATTTTGGCTTGTGATATTTTAATTTCAGGATTTAATGATAAGATATGTATAAATACAAGGCTATTTCACTTAGTTTCACCTAGAAGATTTCATGCAAGTTAAGAGAATTCAAGAGAATTTCTAAATAATTAAAGGGTAGAATTATTGAAGTTTTATTGCAGCAATCAAGATCCATTTCATCATGTCAAAGGCATAATGTATGATGCATGTTGTTGAGCTAATGTGTTGATGTAGCATTTCAAGCTCAATCAAGCATATTCAAGGCATTGTTTCTAATCAAATTTCTTGATCAAGATCTACACTCATTGAGGCCACTTCATGATAAGTTGTAGGTTTCAAATAAGGTGTTGTGAGTTGTGACATTATTTTTTCATTCATCATTCCTTTTGTGCATTATTTCATTTCATGGTTTAATTACCAAAATGGGGTTTGACCAAGGCAAACCCATATTCCCCAACAAACAACATTTTTTCTCCTTTGATATTTGATTGCATGTTTTATGTTAAAGATCATTTGGACAGAAAATTTTCAAAATTTTTCAAAGTTGCGAAGAAAGTTGTCAAATCATAGAAACTAACCTATAGGACTCTTTTCAGTTTTCTGACAGTGCTTGACTAGAATTTGGGAGTGTAGAAATTAAAGAATATAACCCATAAACCATTTTTCCAGATCCCTAGCTAGGACCCATTCACCATAGGATGAATGAGTCCTTAGTGAGGACTGAAAAAGAAATTTTTGCAATAGGTGCACAACATTTTACCCTCTTAAAACTTTCCTTTTTACTATTATATGAGTTAGGTTTAATTTATATAACTCAATTACACATCATAACCCTCATATTGAATGAAATATAGAGAAGTAGGTACATTGTTCATCAATCCATTTTGGCAAAACAATCTCCCCCTATTTTTCAATGTTTCATTATGGTGAACCAAAACTTTTCTATTCCTACATACACTAGTACTCAAGTTACCACAACCATTTAGCCTACTAGTAATTTCAACACTTCCTTAGGTATTTCCATAGGGAATCCTTCTAGCTTTGTGCATTCACATACAATAACTCCTCAACCATTATCCTTCAAAAATATACAATTCACGTTCCCTCCGCATACATACACCACTCCACCTTATTCCCCTCCACCTTACACTAATAACAATGATGTCATCCTTAACACACTTATGCAAATTGTGTCATCCATTCAACAACAAGCTGCAATCCTAACTCAAAACAACAATGGTCAACCTTCATAATACATCAAAACAAACCCATTACCCCTAAAGATGTTGAGAAGACCAATGTCATAAGGTATAGAGGTCCCTATATTTGAGAAATATGGTGTGAAATGAGATCTTGTTAGCCATGTTTCTGCTTACACAACCCTATGTAGTTATTTCATCTT
>CM021105.1:427510571-427551011 GCA_007115665.2 Sequoiadendron giganteum
AAATTTTGAGGTGAGTTGCATGGTATTAGCGAATTTTATTTTTTTGAATCTTTATGTTGTTAGATCATTTTTATTATGTTTTATTTGAACAAAATTGTTAAATGAAGGGATTGGTTGTATGGAAAGTCATCTCATGCTAGGAGAAATAAATTTTAGGCAATTGAAACATTCCTTACCCCATGCCTGAAAACAAACTTTAACTCAAAACGAATATTTTCATTTAAAAGCCTAGATTTTTTTTGTCTTGAAATCAAGAATCAAGTAGCACTAAAACCCTGATATTTTTAGATGCTTAATTAAGTGTGCGTACACAAATTGGGTGCAAAATATTTCATTGATATGTTAGCTTATGCTTCTATTTGTGAGTGGTTATTGTTTATGCAATGGTGTCACTATCAATAAATGGTGCCAAGCCTGAAAATTTCTATTTAAATATTGCTTTTTACTTGAGTTTTTTTGGGCTTTAATGTTGGAAGGACCAACCTTGGATTGACACTATCGAAGCATTGTTTTGCAATCTTAATTGGGGTATTAGACTTCACAAGTGTCAATTATTGTGAATGATTATAATGTTGAAATCATCCAATGCTTGAACTATTTTTTCATGATGCTTGGTAGCTGTAGAGAGAGTTTTTATTTTCCCTATTGTAAGAATGCACAACTACAAATATTTACATTTCAAAAAAGTTGATAGTTAGCTCGTTTAAACATCACAGACATAGGCTATTTTTAACTTTAATCTATGTCCAATTTCAGTTGTTCCTTTGAATGGAATCATGGTTACACCTTTGGTTTTTGTGCTATTCTATATACCAAATAGGGAAAAGGAGATATTTTTACTAAATACAAGTCAAATGGAGAATTCCTTTGTTCCTTACTAATATTCCATTCATCCACAAACCCATGCCTACTATTCATTTATTATATATGTAAAAAATTATTTTTTATTAAGGATGTGCAATTGGAAATATACTAAATATATTGCTTTCCAGAATCCTATAACTCGGGATGGGCAATTGGAAATATATTGCTTTCTAGAATTCTATGGCTTAAGATGAACAAAAATATTAAAAGCATTAGAATATTGCCAATATATGTACATAGTCACTCCATTGATTCCTCATGCCTTCTTTAAATAATAACTAATAAATTCTTTGATGTTTATTTTATGTTGAATTCTTTACTTTGGGCTTGTCTAACAATTTAGGTTGTGTGGTTTTATAAAAATTGCAATCTTGCAATTATTTCGACCTTACCATGCCACATGAATGTATAGATTCTATTCAGATTTCATATGTCTATATATCAATGCCTTTAGACACAAAGTATTACATTTTACGATGTTGTTTTATATACTATAGTGTACTGATTTATTTCTTCATGCCATTTTTTTTTTGCAATCTTTGGCATGTGTTATCTCAAAAAATTTACCTATTACTTAAGTTGGAATTACATAAGGCCTCTCAAATATTGCAACAATGAGTGGAATACATCATAAATATAATGAAGAGAGTGGAAGTTTCTTAATATATTGAAGTCCTATAGGGTGATCCCACAATACTGGTTTACAATTTCTGGCCAAATTGGACATTGAATTGATTTTTTTTAACTAAATCTTCACTTTTAGGTACCTATAGTGGCTAAACCATGAGGAATTTGAAGATAATGCAAACTAGTGATTTGTGGTATTTTTTGTGTAGATTCTAAATATGTTATTTTTCAAAAAAAATGGAATCATATTGCACTTCTTTTTCCATCTCCTTTGAAAACTAGTTTTCAACAGTAAACACCATTTTTTAATAGTGACGCTAATAGCTAACAAATCAATTTTTTTCTATGAAGGATAAATTTTTATTTTTTTTTGAATTTAGATTTGTAACTATGATATCTAATGCATGGAATTGGTTTCATAACATTTCATTGAATATTTTTTTATTAATTAAGTTTCAAAGTCAAGCCAGTTATAATTTAGACATGATTTGTTGCCTAAAACATAACGGTTTTTGTATGTATCGAAGTTTCAAAGTCAAGCCAGTTTTTTCAATGGACAGCAATATCTAGTGCATAAATATTTTTCAGAATTTTTTTTAATAACATGCTATTTTTCCACATGTGAAGAATAGAGAGCTTGATTTTCGGTGAAAAACCTACATTCACAAGAAATAGAAAATAAATATAATAATTAAATTAAACTTACTTAAAATTATACTTTTTGGGAAGCTTATAATAAGGACTACATACTTACAAGAAATAAACTTTAAATGCATTCATTTGATACCCCAAAAGATAAATCAAAAGTGGTTTTTAATCAACATTTTGATAGGTGTAAAGGAGACTCGGTTATATGTATGTTTTAAAACTAGCGGGGTTCTATCTAAGGGGGTTTGATCTAAGGTGGTTTGATTAAACCCTCTTCGATTGGAATCCTTTAAATGGAACTTTTCAAGGGTTAAATCATAATATTTTCTAAAAATATGTGATTTTAGCAAAAATTGGGATCTCCCAGAAAGTGTAAACCACTATTGTGGATCACCATGTATGGTACGAGACTTCTTTCTTATCACGATAGGGATAGAGAATACTATTTATTCTGTATTAGGGTGGTAGACAAGAATTTTGCACAAAAATGTTTTGCAACCACCTAGTTCTGAATTGTATTGAGCCATTTCAAAAAAAAACCAAAATGACTTATTTCCATTGAAAATCTATAGAAAATGTGTTGAAAAATGTCATATTGATGGACATGCATGATTAAAATGTAATCTAGGGTACAAATTTGCATTTTATTGAAATTTCTTTTAAATTCTTTGGAATCCAGCTCCTTGAGTATTTCAAAAAAAATTGTAGCCAGAAGATCAAAGATTCTCCCATTTTCATGCAAATAATCAGGGGAGCAAATGAGATGGATGATGTTATGATGTGGACCCATGTTAAATGTTTCTTGGTGTTCCCTCAAGTGCATTTTTGTATTCAAAAACTTCCCTTTTCATTTTGCTTGTAGACTCCTTCAAACACATAATCAATTTCAAGTTCTATGATTTCCAAGTCAAAAAATTATTTAATGCTCTAATGTGCTTGAACTTTATTTTGAGACACAAAGTATTCCATGTAACTATGTTATTTTATATAATATAGTCTACTAATTTATTTCCTCATGCCATAATTTTGTTTGCAATCTTTGGCATGTGTTATCTCAGAAAATTTACCTATTACTAATTTTTAAAAGGATTTTTTGCATACATATTTCAAAATCCACCATGCAACTTCCAAGCATTTATGATCCCTAAGTTTGATCTGAATAGTGTTACTTGCATTGCTATTATTTTCCATTTCTGCCAACAAATTTAATGCATGAATTGTATTTCTTGAAGTTCTAGGAGGAATGTCTTCACATGATTTAGACATGACTTATAATATGTGTGCACACCCAATTTATGGCGCAATATTTTTTATAGCTAAAACACAAGATAGCATTGAAACCTAAGCCTTGATTCATGTACTCAAATTCATTATTTTCTTTTTGTATATCAATTATTTATTTCTCCTTATGTTTAAATCGCTAATGTTTCATTTTTCCCCTATGGATAAAAGTAGGTAGCCTTATTGTTAGTAGCTTGAAATAAATAATCCACCATGAAGTTATCTGGGGTATGTACAGTGGGCTTTCACCAATAGTGCTTGCATTGCTCCCAACCTGGGTGGTGAGTTTTTTGGGTTTGTTTATTTTCATGTCTTTCATTGTCATTCTCATGAAGAATATCATGTAAACACTTTTATGTGTTGATTTTTGATAGTATATGCCAAGTTAGGAAAATAAATTCAAATGTTAAATTCAAAGCTTTATTTTGGGCACATTGACATGTACTCTCCCCTGTGATAGTTAATGATATAAAAGGAAAACATTACCACATTACCGCTAGCATGCATTGAAGATTTTGTGGTATAGTAGGGGTTCCTACTCTCCCACAAACTCTTCAATGCATTTCAGTAGTAATGATTGCCTTGTCTATGCTTCGACATTTTCATGTATGTCTAATAAGGAACTTGTAACTACAAAATATGACAAAAAAATTCCTATTGTTATACTTTGATGGATGTCCCTTCATTATTACTAGATATCTGATGCAGTACACATTATTATAGTGTAAGCCTATTTTTTAGATTGTTTCATTTAGCATCACCAATATTCTCCACAAAAACATTGTCCATGTTTAAAATGATGGAAATGGTTCACATCTCTTAGAAATATTTCTCTTGCAATAATATTGGAGATGAATTTAGATGTAGTGTGGTAATTAGAACATACTTGAAGGTTCTTAATAACTCTAATAGTTGTACACCATGTTTAACAAACCAAATGCAATTGCTAAATTTTCACTATGGTGGTAGATAGATTTGTTTTTCTTATATTCCACAACATTAAGTAAAATTATTGAATATGGAAATACTCTACAGCCTTCATTTTCCAAGCCAACTGCCTTCATTTTCCAAGCCAATTTCTCCAATTTTTCATAGCTCTCCCATGTTTGTGGATGTGATTTGTCTCCTACACAAAAAATAATGTACCATTTTATGCCCTTCAATCCAACTACATGTAGGTATCTTTTTAATTCATCTATCTTTCATCAATCTCCTTACTATTTGGACCTCACCACACTTGTCTACTTTTGCATAGATGTTTTAGAGAAAAAAATAGACTCTACTTTATTGAAATGTGCATAATTGTTGTACAAAAAAATTTGTTACTTTACTTTGAACAACTCTTGTTCTAATCCAATTCAAGATAATTTCCACTTGGTGGATCTTTTTCAACTTAATTGCTTTACATCTTTTTAGTTTGCCTACATATAGTCACCATTTACAAAGGCACTTTTTCATCATCAAATTGCTAATGAAAATTTTATTGCTGCAGAAAATTTTTGGATGGTGGGTGTCATACTATTTGATTAGCCCAACTAGTTGGACTCTAAATGGTCTCATGACTACTCAGTATGCTGATTTGAGCAAAAAAATCAACGTACTCAGACAAACTTCCCAATCTATAAAACACTTTTTGAAAGATTACTTTGTATTTTGACATGACTTATTGGGTTTTACAATTGTAGTCCTAGCAATCTTCCCTATTTTTTTGCAGTATTGTTTTCCTATGCAATCAAAACTTTAAATTTCCAAAAGAGATGAAGGAAACAATGTTATGTAAAAACAATATATTTAGCATATGGCAAGGCCTACTGTGCACAGTTTGTATTTGTTCAAAACTTGACATAGTCAATATGGTTAACTTTTCTCAAGTCATGTGCATAAGTATGGATGTAGGCCAACACAATCAAGATTATAATGGTATTGATGTGTAGCTTTTTTTATAAAATTTATTTTACTGTCCTCGATTCATGTACATGAATATTGTTATGTTCTTGTATTTGTGACTATACTATTGAGTTTTGACATAGAGATAGTAATTTTTCCTACAATATTTGCACTAATATCTCCTAAAAATTGTATTAGTTGTTATGCTTTTGAGTGGCTCTTCACAGTATGTTACCAGGTTTGTCTTCTAGAATCAATTGGATAAAATTTATGTTGTTCAAAATTTTGAATTTCTTTATAGGATCCATCATTAGGGATAAGTTTGAAGCCAATTATTGATTCCAAAATGCTCACATAATAGTATTTTTAATGCACAAAACATATGTTTGTGTTCATATTGTGATAAGTTTCTTTCTTGAGTAAATTTTGCAGGGCACTGTAAATTTTGAGTTGATGATGTCTCAAATGGAGGGTGGTTATCTAGTTGATTACAATTTCATCATGGATCTCTTTCTTTAGGTAATTTCTTTCTAGTTGTTGTAAATTCATATATCTTCTTCCTATTGACAAATAGCTTATGGTTTTTGATATGGAGCTCTGAAGTTGAGGTGACTTAAACTATTTTTCTCAATGTAATTTGTTTTGTTATATGATTATTTCTTGTAGTGCCTATATTTGGTGATAAATTATATTCTTTAGAAAATACTTAGGAGCTAACTAGAAAGTATTTCCCTTGAAATCAGAGTTAATAAATTTCCTAGGTTATATATTGTTCTCAACACATTGTCAAAGGTTCTTTTGTTGGTCAATCTGATTTAAACCAGTAAAGTTGATCCTTACCAATAAATTTTTCAAACCACCTTGTTATATTATCTTTTAAATTGGTTAGACAAACCAGCTACCCAATCTTTTATTTGTTCTTTACAGGATTGAATTCATTTTCACACCATCTTTAACTATTTATTAGGATTACATTGATTTAGCATGGTAAATTGAAACAAAATATTGATTTAGATTCTATTTCTTATGATTTTTTTAGGAAACTAAATGTAGTGGGTGTGCATTGACAAAAAAAATAGATGCATTACCAAGAAAAAGAATAATGAAGATGAGGCGGGATCTGATAATAGTGGTGAATCAATTGATGATGAAGATGAACTAGATGTAGCTCTATTCAAACATTATGCTTAAATGTTAATGAGTTCTTTTGATTTATTTGATATTATTTCAATGAGGATAGAAAAGCTATGGATTTGTGGTATAATAACTAAGGCTATAAAATCAACTTAGTTGTATTGGTTTAGTGAAAAAATATGTTTCTTAGTTGATCCTTGGTACTTGAGTGTTGCTTTTATTGGTTGATTGGAAGCACAAGCTTATATCTCTACATGGTTGAAGAAAGTAGTGGTTTCTATAATGTTTATTATAAACTATAGTAGCCTTCCATTTGCATGGTATTGACATGGTTTCAGGCTTTTAGCCATAGTAGTAAGGCAGTGAACTATTTGATAAAGTACTTTGGTAGACATGTATGAAAAGTGTCATTGCATAGAAAAGGTAGTGAACTGTTTGAAAAATTGCCTCAATAAAATTTGGTCTCATGGAATGCCATGAAAGATAATACAATTAGAAACTGCTCCTAGTTATTAGTTATGCAATGTGAAGTAATTGCATAGCTGCTTAGGTTGAATTTGTAATAAACTATGTTGTAATTGAAATTTTGTCATCTATCAACATCTAGTTATTAGTTATGCAATGTGAAATAATGCTTTGAGTTTGAAAGATGTGCAATGCAATGAATATAATTAGTGATACAAATACAATTTACAAAAATATATTTTCTACAATTCATTAGTTAAACTCTTTGTTTTATTTTATATTCTATTATCTTATTGAGCATATGTTCATGTGGGGAACGGGCTAAGATAGGCATGACTGCAGCTTTTGATGGTGCGTTAAAAACTCTTCATGGGTATGAAACTGATGTAACAACTTTGATGGATTGTCTTGGAGGAGCTTAGTACTTTACCAAGTTGGATCTCAAAAGTGGATACCATCAGATCAGAATTAAGGATGGAGATGAGTGGAAGATAGCCTTTAAGACAACTGATGGGTTGTATGAGTGGAGATTTATGCCATTTGGCCTCTCTAATGCCCCTAGCACATTCATGAGGCTCATGAATGAAGTGCTCAAAGACTTTAAAGGGATATTTGTGGTGGTATATCTTGATGATATACTCATCTTTAGCAAGATAGCAGAAGAACATCTAAAACATGTGGATATGGTTCTTAGAAGGTTGCAAGAGGAGAAGTTGGCCATCAACCTAGAGAAGTGTGAGTTCTTCAAACAGGAGCTTGTGTATTTGGGGTTTGTAGTATCCCAAGAATCATTGAAGATGGATCCAGGCAAGGTGGAAGCTATCCTAAATTGGCCTACACCAACCACAGGGACAGAGGTAAGAAGTTTTCATGGATTGGCTCAATTTTATAGGAAATTCATAAGGAACTTTAGTGGCATATGTGCACCAGTCCTTGATACAATCAAAGGTGGTCTAAAAACTAAGTTCAAGTGGACTTTAGAAGCTGAGAAGGGTTTTGAGAAACTGAAAAAAGAAGTGGCAACTCAACCCATCCTTTTGTTACCTAGTTTTGATAAGTTTTTTACTGTGGAATGTGATGCTAGTGGAATTGCAGTAGGAGGAGTGCTAAGCCAAGAAGGCAGGCCTATAGCTTTCTTTAGTGAAAAGCTCAATGAAGCTAAGAAAAAGTATTCTACCTATGACCTAGAACTCTATGCTTTAGTACAATCACTTAGAAAATGGAGGCATTATCTCCTACCTAAATAGTTTGTAGTGTTCACTGATAATCAGGCACTTAGCTACATCAACACACAAGAGAAGTTGAGCAATAGACATCTAAAATGGATGGAGTACCTTCAAGCCTTCACTTTCACCATCAAGCACAAGAAGGGATAGTTGAACAAGGTGGTAGATGCATTAAGTAGGAGATTGCTGACAGTGCAAGAGATATAGGTCAAGAGCATTGGGATAGAGAGTTTCAAGGATCTCTGTGGGGAAGATGAAGACTTTTCGGAGACCTACAAGGTATGTTCTAACTTTGAGAATCACTTTCATAGTCAATACTCAGATTATACATTGCAAAGTGGATTTTTATTCAAGGGGAATCACTTATGTGTTCCAAGAGGATCAATGAGAGAAAATATCATCCAGGAGAAGCACAATGGTAGTCTTAGTGGACATTTTGGCATCAACAAGACAATGGAACTAGTGCAGATGTTCTACTATTGGCCTAAGTTGCCAAGGGATGTCAGGAGGTATGTGGAGCAGTGTGTAGTGTGTATGAAAGCCAAAGGAGGAGCTAGTAATGTGGGTTTATATCAACCCCTACCCATTCCTACCAGACCATGGGAGTGTGTTAGCATGGACTTTGTGGTAGGACTCCCTAAGACTAAAACAGGGTTTGATAGTGTCTATGTGGTGGTAGATAGATTCAGTAAGATGATTCACTTCATCCCTTGCAAGACCACCCATGATGCTAGTTATATTGCTCACCTTTTCTTCAAAGAAATTGTAAGGATCCATGGATTTCAATTGAGCATTGTATCAGATAGGGATGTGAAGTTCATGAGTCATTTTTGGAAGACTCTATGGAGCATATTAGGTACCAACCTATCTTTTGGATCAGCTTACCATCCTTAGACCGATGGTCAAATAGAGGTGGTTAGTAGGGTGTTAGGTAACCTTCTAAGATTCCTAACCAAGGAGTATGGATAGACATGGGACTTGGTCTTATCACAGGCTGAATATGCCTACAATGACAGTGTGAACCGGACCACAGGGAAGAGTCCTTTTGAAATAGTGTATGGAATGCACCCAAGAGGTGTGTGTGAGCTCAGGGATCTAGGAGCTATGGAGCATAGGAGTGGACATGTAGAGGATTTCTCTCAGACCATGAAGGAGATTCAGGAGTAGGTGAAGAAGACAGTCACCGAGGCTACCCAAAAGTTGAAAACTAAGGTGGATCTAACTAGGAAGGATCTACAATTTGTAGTGGGAGACTATGTTATGGTCCACCTCAACAAATCTAGGTTGCAGAAGGGGATATCAACCAAGTTGTAGATGAAGAGAGTGGGACCATGTAAGGTATTAGCTAAATATGGAAAGAATGCCTATAAGGTGGAGTTACTTGCAGATTTGGGCATTTCACCAGTGTTCAATGTAGCTAATCTAATCAGATATAAGGGAACAGTCACTGACATGGATCGAAATAGTAGGGATATCTTCAAAGATGTGAGTAACATAGCCTTACCTACTCAAGACAAGCTACAAGAAGAGAGGATCTTGGAATGCAGAGTGAAGAAGTCTACAAGGCATAGAGTGTACATGGAGCATCTCATCAAGTGGAAGGACAAGCCAGAGTCTGAAGCTACATGGGTGGATGAAGCTTAGTTCAAGAAGTAGGGAATTGATGTTTCACTGATCTCTCCTCACATTCCTTAGTGTTTGTGCAGAGAGGGGGAGAATGGTGCAGGAGCACCTAGGAAACACTAGGCAATTAGGCAATCTAGTTTTGATTTTTATTTTTGGTATGTTACCATGAAGGTCATGTTGACCATTGAGATAGAGATAGAGGCTTAGGAACATATCTTGATCATTAGTGATCATTAGGATAAGGAGTGGAAAGGCTTGATGAGTTTTGGAACTCATTTGCATAGGTTTACTATAAATTGGCAAAAATTGCAAAATGGTGCATTTTGCAACTTTGCCACATTGTAACTGAAATGCATGACCAAGGGGAGGCATAACTACTTTTTTTGACCTATATAGGGTGTGCCTTGACCTAAGAGCAAGGTTGGAAGCATTGGCAGTATAGGAAAATTTGAAATTCAAATGAGAACAATGGTGTTAATGTGAGAGTTTCTAATTTTTGCATTGTAGTAGTGCTTTAATGGATTGAATTGGATATTGTAGGTTATTTAGAATGTAGTGTAGTTGTTATTCAAGCTTTTTGTGGCATTATATTATTAGTGTGTTCAATTTCCAAGCGTTGTTTGTAGCTAGTTTGTTTCTTTCAATTTGTTGTTCTAACTGGCAGTCTGTGAAGAATGGATGTTTAGTTCACATTCCCACTGTACATAGTGTATGGGCCTTTGGGAATTGTGACTAGACTCCATGACTATAAATATGTTAGGATTAGGAGTCTTTAGAATTCAGGGTATCACTGTGGAAGTCTTCTCCTAGGTGAGCCAAGAAGTGTCCGGCTAGGGAAGACAAGAAGTGCAGAGCACTTGATTTGTAGGGGTGTCCCTTTCCTGTCAAATCAAGGTGTGGAGAGGGTAGGTATGAGCCTTTCCAAGGCATAGCATGGAGGAGGAAGCTCCATCAATTTGTCTGGTGAGAGGAATTCTTATTAGTCTGCAAAGAAGCCAGGAAAGACCTACAATAACCTAGGTTCTTGCTCATTTCCAGTTTGGGGTACTGTACGGGTAGTGGAGACTTAAGACCCCAAAAACTCATTGAGAGGTGGGAATATGCACTAATAACCTCAAAAAAATATTGGGGTGTTCTTTGGGAAACTTTGGAGAATCAACTAGTTTTCTCGGAGAAGGAAGCCTAATTGGAATTCCTAGGACTAGTGGACTAAAACCCTAGATGAGGGTTTGGTGGAAGTGGCTCTAAATGGAGTTTGGTGGACCTTCAAGAACCCTAGGAGGATGGATTGAATCTATTTGGAAACATCTCCACACCCCTACAAAGCTAATTTTTAGTTCTTGGAGTATGTTAGCCTTTAGGGTGGATTAAGGGCTAAGGAAGAGTTGAAGCATTGCACCAAGGTTGGCTTGGTAGGTAGAATTTGTCATGGTAGTTGGGCTGGCAAGGTGAACCAGGGGAACCTGAACAAGAAATAGGTCCTATAGGTTAAGGTGGTGGAGTGAGAGACCACAGAGGTCTTCCAAGTATGACCCAGAGCATGAAACAATGATTGTTTCATCCAACCACCCTATCACTCACCCTTTGTAAATTACAAAAAGATCGCTAAAAATGATTCTTTACCTCAATCCTTCTTTCTTTAAA
Organism: Sequoiadendron giganteum; assembly: GCA_007115665.2. NCBI lineage: Eukaryota > Viridiplantae > Streptophyta > Pinopsida > Cupressales > Cupressaceae > Sequoiadendron > Sequoiadendron giganteum. The sequence continues at coordinate 427,521,974 of CM021105.1, forward strand.
ATATTTCCTTGTACTTTTCTTTAAATTCTAGAATACATGTTTTCCAGGAATCCACTACTAAAATGTTGTTGTTCTTTTCTATAGAATCAATTGTTTCTAGAAGAGTATCCGGTATAGCAATATTTTTTGTGTTGTTCTCAGGATCTTCCAGGGGATCAAAAATCTGTTCCAATATCAACTCAGTTATCTCTTTGAATTTCCAAAAGGTCTTCACAATATTATCCCTTTTTACCATGATGACAACAAGATCATATTGCAAGGAGTTGATTCTTTTCTTTTGTGTTCCATTCTTTTCATTAAGAGCATCATATTTTTTTCCAATAGAGTTCAATTCATGCTCAATAGAATCAATTTTTTTTTTGTAATTCCCAATAGAAGTAGGCCACTAGAGACAGTACTTGTATACACTTTTTACACTCTTGATGCAGGTCTTTAGCTCATTTGTACTCTCAGTCAACTTCTTTTGTGAATTCTGACATCTTTCTTCAATTGTCAATTAAATTTCATCTTTTTTTGTCATTTCATCAGGTGACATTTCCTTTAATTTGTCTTCAATATGTTTGATCAATACTTCTGGCAAGACACTTGTCAATTTTCTTTGATCAATATTGTTATGAATTATGTAAATGGCCAAAGTTTCTATAATTTCATCATGTTCATATGAGGGTCGGGTCAACCACATATCTCCAATCTTCTTCAATCCATTAGATTGTTCGAGAATTTTAAACACTTTTTCTTTAGTGACGTCTTCTTCATCATCATTTGTTCATACCAGATCAATTGTTTCTGCAATTTGTGTTTCCTTTTCTTCTCCATTTTCCTCTATCTTTTGCTTCTTTGTTTTCAGAGGGGAACATGAACTAATTCTTCTTGTTTTATTCTTTCCAGAGGAGGATCTTGCTTTAGATATCATAATCAGACTGGGAACCACACTAGAATTCCATATATTCATTTTTATTTCAAAATATTCTTTGCAGACCTTTTCTTTTTCAGCTAGACAATTTAGATATCAATAAACTTGTTTCCCAATAGGTGTAGCTGATTTCCACACAACATTTTCTTTCAATGGTACTAAATTCAAAAAATACATCGTCAAGCATATAACCAAATATCCAAAGCGGAAAGGATAGTTGTCATTCTTTGTCATTGTTATGTTTTCCATTAATTGATTTCTCATTAATTCACACAGGTCAAAATCCTCCTTATTCTTAACCATTTGATGAGCAACATAAGTGGAAATCGTAGAGGTAGAACCTTCCCTATTCCTGAAATAAATCTTATATGAGATTCCATATTCCACATAACTTATTACTAGGTCAATTATGGTGTGAATTATAAGTTCCTTTTGATCTTATGTAACTCTAGTTAGGGCTTCAACCTGTTTGTTCTTTACAGACTTCTTGACTGGAACAGGTCCATAATTGCATAATCTTGTTATTGTTGCAATTGCTTCTTTTGTATTTCATAGGGTTTGTCAAGGATAATTTATTCACCTTGAATTCTACATAGAATAGCCCGAAAAATATCAACATTCAAAAAGTATGGAAATTCTCTCCAAATGCCTAATACCTTGTTCCCTAGATTCTTGACCATTTGCATTTGCTCAACTAAAAGAGAAGTCTCAAGATTCCTAATCTTTTCTTGATCAAATTTGTCAATTTGTAACCTACTCAATTTCTATAATTTATTGCTCTATGGATTGAATACCACCATTACCTTTGACTCCATTGCTTCAACCTAGTTCTTTGTACTTTCGCTTGCCAAAATCCTAACTCTTTTACTTCTCAGCTTGTTTGCTTCAAAATGACAACTCAATCTTCCTTATTATCACTTTTTAGGATTTCATCATAAAGGATAATTTATTGCTTGTGATATCATCATTCGTACTTCAGTCTATCAGAACCTTCTCCTGCCAAATTTTTTATCCATATTGTGAAATGTACTACAACCAAAAATAGTTCCACAAATCCTCTATATCGCTTGTTTTCCATTAGATTTTTCTTCATTTCCTTCAGAATGAGGATTTTCATCACTTATTCTTGTGTCATAACATGAAACCTCTTATACCAAGGGCTAGATAAATTTTTCTATGATAGCTCCCCCTAAAGCCATTATTGGATTCAATTCATAGAAGGGGAATCTACACCGGGTACAGATACATGATTCTCTGATTTGTCCTTGTTCTTAGTTTCTTCTTTCTTTCTCCAAATCTTTGTCATTTCTCTTCTCACTTCTTCTATATTTAACTTGTCCTTTTGTTCTGGATTAAAATGCAACCTAGCTAGGATTTGTAATTCTCTAAGAGGTAGCCAAACTTTATATTAAAGAACCACAAAGGCTAGTGGCCAACTGACAAGATTCAGTCTAAGACTGACATATCCTACACTTCTGGCTCTACAGGACCAAGGTGGGTAAACCTATCCAATGTTCAAAACTTATTTCAACCATACACACTGACATTGCTTTTTATAGAAGATAATTCCCAATGAAAACGCACTAAGGGAAGCATTGACAACCTTAAACTTGGCTAAATTCTCAGTAACTCAACCCTCTCTTAGCAATTGGAAAGCAGTACACACAACCAACTAAACAGTAAGAATAGGAATGATTTTGCATTTAAATTTGTTTCTGAGATGCACAAAACTGCATAAAAGATCAATCCCACTTCAGGGCCATGGAGTCAAACACATAAAACGAATTCCCCAGCAAACAGTCTTCAACCAGTGGATTTAAATTGTTAATGCTTTGCATCAACTATTAGTGTCTTGCACCAACAATCCTTCTCTTGATATCAAACAGATTCTTCTTATCAAATCCTATCTACGCATCTGAAATCACAATCACCTATTCAAAGCATTTTAACCATTTCTTTGAAACAGAACAATGAATAGACAAAAAAACCTCATGAAATTTGAGATGATAAACTCAAAGACTCTTTGTATTATTGAATTTACATGACTAAAAGTGTACAAATATGGAGACAATCTGATGACATTCATGAATGTGGAAACACCTTCATGATGTTAATTGCATAAACTGGTTGTATTTCCTCATGAATTCAGAAAATTACAGCTTATAGACTCAAACAATGACTCATAAATTACAATTCTCTATCTACCCATCCTAATATAAAAAACTCAGAACCTTATCTCAGAACCCCATCTTAGAACCCTTTACAACGAGAGAATAATAGAAGATATAGAAGAAGAGATGCAAGCAGGAGCAGCCCTAAATTCAATTTGGTGATGCCATCTGGAAGCTCCATTTACCGTTGATCAACTGAAAGGAATATCTCCTCTTCCTTCCTTTGCAGCAACAAATTTATTCCCTCAAAAACAACATTTTCTCATCATTTCCCAGTAACTGAAAGCATGCCCATGTGGAGAATCTTCAAATTCACCCAACTGGAAAATATCCCTTCCCGTGCAAAATTCTATTTTTGCTCACTTTCACAATGTTGCACATTAAAAATCCCCCAAATATAAATGAATATAAAATTCATTTTATATGCCTTATTAAAATATATTTTTTATTCTCACGTGCACTTCTCCTTCAGCAAAATAATATTCTCCATTTAAACTATTTACCCACTGTGGATAAAATTACTCCACCTGATAAAATAAAATACTCGTGCCATTTAAATATTCACTCTATCTTATTTTATTTCACCTTGCATATTTTACCAGCATCCCCGATGATTAAAATAATTCCTTATAAAATTACCCCGAGCATCAATAAAATATTTCACATTCTACCTTTTATTTCCTTGGGCAATATTTTATTTCAAAATATTTTGCCACTTAAAAAATGGCAATGGGCCCACCCTGCGTGCATTCTCACACACCTCATGACTTTTTAGCAACATCATTAAAACTCCCGCAAGGCTTGTGAGCAAAGGTTGAAAATGCTTGTGCCTTATTTCACCTGGGCCCACCCTGTTTATTTAATCACAAACCATTAAATTTTTTGAAAAAATTTAAAATTGGCACCTCTCGTATATTCTCGCCAACCTCACACCTTTTTTATCACATCACCAATAATCTGGCGAGGTCAATGAGGTCAGCCCTAAATTCATTTTTTGCGAGCTCACTTAGCCGCCAGTCACTATGCTCGAGCTCCCTGCAACCTCCTCTATAGGTCGTGCCTCCTACCATTCTGGCCTCCTCTTTGTGTACTGGTCACGCCATTCACTTGGTCTTCTCCATGTCTCCAATGCGCGCACCATACACCATGGTTACGTAGACCCCTCCTTCCGTGGGTTTTCCCCTCACCTACGCACTGTCTCACCTACGCCCAAGCTTCCATGGTGGCCTCCTTCCTGCTTTGATGGATACGCACACCTTTCAGCAGGTCACGCCCTTCCATGTTTCTTGACCTGGCCGCATCCCTATACCCCATTTGTGCTTAAGCTTGGTGCCTAGCTCTCTCTTCGTGGTGCGTGGGCCTCCCCTTTCATACGCGTGGGCCTCCTCTTTCTGCAGGCCGCACCCCAGCTCATGCCAATTGCATTTGTTTAAAAGTTTCTAAGGCCTTTTCAACAAATCACTTGACTCATATTCTACAATCTTGGCATTCCATTGGTCACACACCCATTCCCAAGCTCCATGGTGGTTGCCTCCCTACTTGGTGCATAGGTCGTGTCCTCCTTCACTGGCGTAAGCTTCTTCATTGGCCTAGTGTGCTGGCTCTACTCCTCTTTGACCAATGCACTTCTCTCTAAGTGCCATGTCCTCCTCTCGCTTGATGCATGCACCATACACCTACTGGTTGCAGACATGATGTGGGCCTCCTGCTGCTTTGATGGATCCTCTTTAAATCTTCTACCCTTCATGGTTCGTGCCAACACCAACATGGAGTTCAGGGAAAATCAATTCACATGCCATATATGTTGCCCTGGCTCCTTCTCAAATTTCTCAATCTACATAGAAGTAGAGGAAATACCTCTCAAGAAACTTTGGAGAAATAACCCCAGATGGACGCCCCCATATATGTCAAGATTAAAAGAGATAATTGAATTATTTTCCTTAGTTATTTATCACTTGTGTAGCATTCATCTACATTTCACAAGCAGAATTCATTCCATCACTCAAACTATCAATAGCTGTAGAGCATGCTTGATCTTCATATTCTGCCAATGTATGGGGATTTCCTTCATGAAGCACAAAACATTGTTCTTCCCATTTCATTCCTTGGATTCAAGTAGGATTACACCTTACTTGTTAATGAAAATCACCCTAAATATTTGAAAACATAGTCGACGCTGTCCTTGAAACAAATGACTTAAAATAGTGTTCTCAATGCCACTGCCCCTTGCATGTTATCCAAAGAAGAAAAAAAGATGGATTGTCTTCCCTTTTCTTCTATCTCATTTGCATTGACCCCTCTCTTTTTCTCTTTGCTTTGTCTTGATTCTTCTAATGTTATAGTTTGTCCTTTGTGTCTTTTGTGAGCAAGTGTCTATGCTCAAGAGTCTTCCTTCCATGATGCATTGAAAACTTGAAACCATTTGAAACAACCATTGATGGACTCTCATATCACACTTGACCAAACTTAACATTTACAACTTCACAACAACGCAAAGCATGTCGAGCCTCAGGTGGCCCGACTAAAAAAAAAAATTGTTTTGAAACAAATTTCACCTCGAAATGATCAGAGACAACTCCTGAGTGTATTTGAAGTAAAATTATAAACTGGGTTGCCATTAAAATCTGCTTTCTAGCACATTTGGAAAATGGGCAAAACTGACCCAGTGGGTTCTGGAGTCGTCTTGGGAAACTAGTCAAATGACCACATGAAACCATAAAAACTTGCAAGCATATAGTCATTTGACCTGAGAATACAATGAAAAAGATGGCTCAAAGAAACAGATCATGAGGAACCAGATATTAATCAGAAAATTTGCCCAATTAAGCTTTTCTGAAACAGTAGTTGTTCTACACCAATTAAAACTGACTCAACTGCCAATTTGTAAAAATAACAAATCAACCCCTGGCGAGTTGCCATCAAACACAGTGGAACATTACGATACCCTGAGAATGTGTGCAAAAGGAATTTCTTTGAAACATCGTTAATCAAAATTTATTAACGATCAAAGTTGACCACTCAGAAAGGCTGTCAGGAATGTAGATACAAAATAGAACAAATTGCATTTGGTTTAGATCTGCTAAAAATAGCAAATCAGATCATGAGGCTCTGAAAATTGACACCCGAGATCATTTAGGTATGGAGAACATAGAACAACATTCATTTTATCTAGACAGTTAACTGGCTGCAAGATCCAAGCTCAAACAAGAGGCAACTTTGTAAAACTGAACGTCTGCAAATAGTAGAATAGTGTCAAAACCCTCCAGCTTCACTTTTCGAAACTCTGTCAAAACTTATTGTGGGAAGCTGAAAATTGACATGCCTACTCACATAGGTCAACTGAATATGTCTGCAAATGATTTTTGCACGACAATCAATAGGCTTCACATTACAAGCCTCCAAAGTGGGTCCCCTGAGCAGATTCTTCAGGTGCACTTCTGAAAGTGCAAAGGCGAAATTTTTGAAACAGGAATCTCAAATTTGCAAAATTTGAGAGTGCCATCGGTGGCTCAGACTGGGGATGTATGCCCCTTGTGGGCATAGCAAGATTCCAGATCTCTGGAGAGTAAACCAAAAGTTGAGTCCATAAGGTGTCCTCAAACTATTCCTTTATTTAACCTTATTTTTTCAACCTCATTTGATGACCCCAGGTCAACAAATGAAAAACGGGAATCAGCATTTGCCTCTGTCAAATACAATTTTGTAGAAAAAGTTGATCTCCCTCAACTCATTCTTGTACTTATCAAACCACAACAACATAGGTGGTTGTATCTTTGCAAACAACAATACCAAACTGCCCTTGTGCAAATGTGATCTTTCTCTTTGTTCAACTCTGTCATCAAGTGTCAACCAAATCAGATATGTCACATCACTACCACTCCCTTCATTCTTTGAACTAGTATTAAGTGACAGCATTTGAAAATGGGGATCAAGACCATATGAAAGCATAATCTAATCACAACCATCTACGTGATTGAACATGTCAGTATCTCCTAACAAGCAATCATTCACAACATTATCAACATGTTCATGACCACAATGCATCTAAAAGTCAGACATACTTTCAAAATTTTGATTATCATGTGGCAACAACTTATCACATTCATCATTTAAGTCATTCTCAAGCTGAAAACAACTTGCTTTAGTGTTTTTCACATTGTCACATTCTATGAAAACCTCTCCCAGCTGACAAAAATAGCACTCACATTCTGCCTTGGGGCTGGAACTGTTAAACTCAAACTAATTACTAGTTTGCCTATCAAAATTAAAACTATCACAAGAACTTACCAAAATATCTTGCTCATCATGCAAACCATCTCCAAGTGTATGCAAACAAATACACTCATGCATTAGCACACTTTGTGACTGTTCTTCATCATGTTGGTATTGAGAGTCATTAGAGATTTTTGACTCATCATCATCTGTAATCATATAGTCATCCTCTAAACATAAGATATCAACCTCTTCAATAGCACAAGCTTGCTCAACAAGTAATTCTGGTTCAAAAGAATAATTTGATTTCTTATTGAAATCAGCATTAACATCCACATGAAAAAACTCATGACTAGGCTCATTACTTGGCTCATTCAAGTCACCAAATGAAGAATTGTTCAAATCTGCATTACAATCTTGAATAGTTGGCTCATTGGATATGTAAACCTCATGGTTATCTGTTGTTTCAAACTCATCAAAAGATATTTATGAACTTACATCAGTGTCTATATCTTCATACTCATCATACAGTGCATCATCACAATCAATTTGTTGTTTGTCTTCATCCATATTATCATCATCATGATCAACTAGTTCATCATTGGAAAGAGAATCAGAGTCACTTGCATCATACCTTGGATCTTGAAGGTCATCACCATTGTCAAAGTCAATAGGGGTTGCACACAACAACTGAGAGTTGTCCTCATGTGCACATTTCCGATATCCTATGGTCAAAAGATCTGAAATTTTTTCACAACTCAATAGATCACTATTTTGATCTATTGTTTCAACCACTTCCTCCTTTTTACATTCACTTGAATTGGATGGAATATCAAATTGCAAATCAGGGCATATCAAAGTATCATCATCTTCCAACTTTGAGAACTCAGCAGGCTGATCATAAACTGGATCTCCCCAATCATAGGAGGCAGAATTGTTGACAACATTATCACAAGAAAAGTTATAACCAGTCATAGTGAATAAATTGTCATTTTCTCCCTTCTTACTTTCTTTTGGGTTGTCATAACAGTAATCCACATCACTTTGCATTTCAACATCAGATTGGGTATCATCACTGAACTTGTCGCTTGTATCCTCTTGAGGATAAATACACATATCTTCTTTATCAAACTGAAAAACAGAAATGGTTTTCTCATTGCAGTTGCTTGTGGATTGTCTTTCAAACTAAAATTCATCACACACCTCCTCATTTGCAACTGATAAACTGATGTTCTCAAGAGTATTCTCCGAATCAGAAAATTCCTTTATCTCATTATGAAGACTTGTGTCAAAGCTACACTCAACACTTGTAGGATTGACATAATCAATTGTATCATCATATTGCTGATCATATATCTCTTCTTCAAAGAGTAAATCCAACTCATATTCTTCTTCACATTCTTGGCTCGGAAGACTCAATTGTTGATTTGCAGTTGGGTACATTTATTCTATAAGTTGTTCATTAACAACTTCCTCATCATCTGATGATGCATTCTTCTCATCTTTTACCTTCACAAGTATGCACTTGTCTGAAGACCTCTGATCATTTGCACTCACATCACTACTGATTTCATCAGCATGTTTTCCTATAACTGAAGACAACAAACTTTGAACATACACATTCCTTTGTTTCTCCAAACCATCCAAAACTATGTCAGCCATTTGCATACTCAGTATTTCAAAATATTTTAACAGTGCACTAGATCCTTCTTCATAAGCTTCAAAGTACATATGGATACAAGCAGAAGTGCTAGGTCTAAAATTTTCTGGGATTAGTGAAAGAGTGACAGCAAATCTATGACTAAAATCAACACTTGACTCTTCACTTTGTTTCTTGATCTTCTTTACCTCATGACAAGGTTTGAGGCATCTCTTGCAAATTCTTCTCTATAAGCAACACCTAATTTATCCCAATAAGGAAATGACTTCTCAAGAAATCTTAGATACCAATCCCAAGCTCGTGCTTCAAGAGATCTGACAAAAAATATCATCCACATATCCTGATCTCTGAATGAATGTTTCACCATGAAGCTGGAAAAACTTTGAACATGTGCATCTCCTTCACATACGGTATACCCATCAAATCTAGGAATCTCCTTATAAACTTGAGCTGACATACTTTCAGTTTCATAATCAACCCATAACAAATCTAACTAAGCATACAATGGATCAAAGGAATTGACAACAGGTGCAATGACTTGACAAGTAGACACAATTTGATGGTCTCTTGACCAGACTTGTTAAAACATCTGGTATCTTTCATCCATTTCTTTAAGTCCTCTTTCAAATACATCATTCCATTCAGGACTGAACCTAGGCTTATTAACTCTTGGGTTCTTACACTTTGGGGTATTAGATGCTTGACGATTATTATACTTTTGACACTTCTTGACAAGCTGAATCAAAGTGTTCACTGGTATAGCTACTTTATGTTGGTGATCCATGGATATTACAAATTAAGGCTCACTATTTGTGCATAATTACAAGCCTGACCACATGATGGACAACAGGGATAATTACTGACATAATGACAACCTGGGCTTGAAAATTATGATAATACAAATGGATGGAAACCCCTAAGATACATAAATGCATTCTAACCATCCAAACTAGCAAATATTTGAGCACTAAACATAATTATTTCAATGGAACTGCAATTACATTCAACAGATCCAACAATTAAGAGTGTGCAAATTTATATTTACTATTCTCTCCCTTTGTTAGTGCTAACTCACTTAATAGGGAAGCAAAGGTTCTTCTAAGAAGCTCAAATATGGTTTTCACACAAGAGTTTCTCGAAAACCAAGAATGGGGAATACCTGGAAACTTTGCAATTGCTGCAAATTATCTTCCTGACTGGTAATATTTGTAGATCTGGAACTTTCTTCAAATTTTTAACAGGTTCTATCAACAGATTCGCCACCTCTTTTCATAGAGGACTAAACTTCAAGCAGTATGAAGTTCTTTCACATGTAAACTTCTTTCTGAGTTCCTTTCCACCAGCATAGCACCACAGATTACAAAATTGTTCAGGTTCACTACAACAAATTCTTCTCCAGGGTTGAAATCCTTCAAACTTTGAACTAAATCAGAATGAAAAATCATTTGACTCTATGCAATGACTCTTAAGGCTAGATTCTGCAATAAGAATTTTAGCAAATTCTCCCCAGCGGAGTCGCCATTCTGTTGGTGTTTTAAAAATGCAACCCTGCTAGGATTTGTAATTCTCTAAGAGGTAGCCAACCTCTATATTAAAGAACCACAAAGGCTAGTGGCCAACTGACAAGATTCAGTCTAAGACTAGCATCTCCTACACTTCTGGCTCTACAAGACCAAGGTGGGTAAACCTATACAATGTTCAAAACTTATTTCAACCATACACACTGACATTGCTTTTTATAGCAGATAATTCCCAATGAAAACACACTAAGGGAAGCATTGACAACCTTAAACTTGGCTAAATTCTCAGTAACTCAACCCTCTCTCATCCATTGGAAAGTAGTACACACAAACAACTAAACAGTAAGAATAGGAATGATTTTGCATTTATATTTGTTTCTGAGATGCACAAAACTGCATAAAAGATTAGTGCCACTTCTAGGCCATGGAGTCAAACACATAAAATGAATTCCCCAGCAAACAGTATTCAACCAGTGGATTTAAATTGTTAATGTTTTGCATCAACTGTTAGTGTCTTGCACCAAAAATCCTTCTCTTGATATCAAACAAATTCTTCTTATCAAATCCTATCTACACACCTAAAATCACAATCACCTGTTCAAAGCATTTTAACCATTTCTTTGAAACAAAATAATGAATAGACAAATAACCTCATAAAATTTGAGATGATAAACTCAAAGAAACTTTGTATTATTAAATTTACATGACTAAAAGTGTACAAATATGGAGACAATATGATGAAATTCATGAATGTGGAAACAACTTCATGATGTTAATTACATAAATTGGTTGTATTTACTCATGAGTTCAAAAAATTACAGCTTATAGACTCAAACAATGACTCAAAAATTACAATTCTCTATCTACCTAGCCTAATATAAAAAACTTAGAACCCCATCTCAAAACCCTTTACAATGAGAGAATAATAGAAGATATAGAAGAAGAGATGCAAGTAGGAGCAGCCCTAAATTCAATCTAGTGATGCCATCTGGAAGCTCCATTTACTGTTGATCAACTAAAAGGAATATTTCCTCTTCCTTCCTTCGCAGCAACAAACTTATTCCCTCAAAAACAGCATTTTCTCATCATTTCCCGGTAACTGAAAGCATGCGCATGTGGAGAATCTTCAAATTCACCCAGCTGGAAAATATTCCTTCCCGTGCATAATTCTATTTTTGCTCACTTTCACAATGCTGCACATTAAAAAGCCCCCAAATATAAATGAGTATAAAATTCACTTTATATGCCTTATTAAAATATCTTTTTTATTCTCACGTGCACTTCTCCTTCAACAAAATAATATTCTCCATTTAAACTATTTACCCACTGTGGATAAAAATACTCCACCTGATAAAATAAAATACTCATGCCATTTAAATATTCACCCTATCTTATTTTATTTCACCTTGCATATTTTACTAGCATCCCTGATGATTAAAATAATTCCTTATAAAATTACCCCGAGCATCAATAAAATATTTCACATTCTACCTTTTATTTCCTTGGGCAATATTTTATTTCAAAATATTTTTCCAATTAAAAAATGGCAATGGGCCCACCCTGCATGCATTCTCGCACACCTCACAGCTTTTTAGCAACATCATAAAAACTCCCACGAGGCTTGCGAGCAAAGGTTGAAAATTCTTGTGCCTTATTTCACCTAGGCCCACCCCGTTTATTAAATCACAAACCATTAAAATTTTTGAAAAAATTTAAAATTGGCACCTCTCGTACATTTTCTCCAACCTCGTACCTTTTTTATGACATCACCAATAATCTTGCGAGGTCAGCGAGGTTGGCCCTAAATTCATTTTTTGCGAGCTTGCTTGGTTGCCATTCACTATGCTCAAGTTCCTCCATCGAGCTCCCTGCAACCTCCTCTCTAGGTCGTGCCTCCTACCATTCTAGCCTCCTCTTTGCATACTGACCACGCCATTCACTTGGTCTTCTCCATGTCTCCAATGCGTACACCATACACCATGGCTGTGTAGACCCCTCCTTTCACAGGGTTTCCCTTCACCTGCTGGCCAGTGCACCTGCACACTGTCTCACCCGTGCCCAAGCTTCCATGGTGGCCTCCTTCCTACTTTGATGGATGTACACACCTTTTAGTAGGTCATTCCCTTCCTTGTTTCCTGACCTGGCCACACCCCTCTACTCCATTTGGTGCTTAAGCTTGGCACCTAGCTCTCTCTTCATGGTGTGTGGGCCTCACCTTTCATACGCGCAGGCCTCCTCTTTCTACAGACTGTGCCCCAGCTCATGCCAATTGCATTTGTTTAAAAGTTTCTAAGGCCTTTTCAACATATCACTTGACTCATATTTTGCAATCCTGGCATTCCATTGGTCACACACCCATGCCCAAGCTCCATGGTGGCTGCCTCCCTGCTTGGTACACAGGTTGTGTCCTCCTTCATTGGCACAAGCTTCTTCATTGGCCTGGTGCGCGGGCTCTGCTCCTCTTTGACCAGCGCACTTCTCTCTCAGTGCCATTTCCTCCTCCCGTTTGATGCACGCACCATACACCTACTAGTTGCAGACATGATGCGGGCCTCCTGCTGCTTTGATGGATCCTCTGTAAATCTTCTACCCTTCATGGTTCGCACCAACACCAACATGGAGTTCAGGGAAAATCAATTCACATGCCATATATGTTTCCCTAACTCCTAAAATTTCAATCTACATAATCGACCAATATAACTATCATCTTCAATGGAAATATCTTTCAATAAACGAGTCATACATATAGTACTGTGTTGACATCAATGACAACCTACTAATATTAATGACAACCATTTGATGCAATTTTCAATCTCCAACACTTAATAGTTATTTCATATGTGTAAATGAATGATTATGTTTTTATGTGTTTTATGTTTAAACCTCAAAAGCATTGTCTCATTTCCAGCAATTTCAGTGAACAAAAACAATTAAAATAAACTACCAATTGACTAAATATACTACCAATTGACAAAGCAATGAATAAATATGACTAAATATAATTATTATGCAATTAATAAACAATGTATTAATATATTACCAATTGATAGAAATTAGTGAACAAAAACACTACCAAATTGATCAAATGACTAAATAAATGACTAGCAATAAACTACTAATGGTCACATGACTAACTATATGACTAAATATATGACTAAATTTGATTAAATCAATAACTAAATATATGACTACATATACTACCAAATGTGACTAAATGAATGACTAAACATGTGACTAAATATATGACTAAATATACTACCAAATCAATCAATCAAAACAACCAATAAATGACTAAAACTAGTTTATTCATTAATTTGGTTGTGTTATAAATGACTAGCAATAAACTACTAATGGTCATGTGACATTTATAGGCAGTTTTTAGTAGTTTTTTATTCATATATTGTTATTTTTGTACTAGTGGAAACATGCCTCAACCCGTGATTGAGACACCTATCCTTGATGTAACTATGATTGAACCAAAATCCCTACAAAATATCCAAGAGTTCCCTATGACACACCCTCCTACCATTTCCTCTAAGAGACCATGAGACAATAAAAATAATCCCATTGTGCCTACTAATATCAAACAAGTTTACAAAGCTAACGAGAAAGTGGTTGAACAACCTCCTATGGTTCCTTCCATTCCTCCCATAAGGGAAGAAAAGAAACCTATGGTTAACAAGATCGCTCCTACACAAACACAAATTGATAGCAGATTGAAATGAAACATAAATGCTAGAGAGTGTAGGCGTAAAATTCGTATTATTTCTTGCATGTTACAGGCTAAAGAAGAAAATAAAAACAATACAGAAAATCAAAATATGAACTTTCCTAAAGCAATGCATGATGATTATATACCTTCTTCATAGCGTAAATAAGAAGCTTCTAGAGACATTATCATTTGACCTCCTATTGTGATTAATTTATATGATGAAATTGATATTGCAAAGATTGATGAACAAGTGCATAATGAGTTGAATTCAATATTTTCCTCTTCCATGAGCTTAAATGACAATTCTCCTAAATAGAGTGTTGAACTTAGTGCTTCCCCTAGTTCAACACTTTCTATTGTCCCTTTGGCTAGTTGTCTACCTTCTGTATACACTGGTCAAGATTGGGATGTAGACAACCTACTATATAGGTTGACTCGCATGTTCCTTACTAGTCTTGCATTATTTTCTTTTCCATGTTCCTTATGTGATTGCATGTGCATAATGTGATCCCTTGTGCTATTTTTTTTTATGTATCTCTCTCTATTTTTGTGCATTCCTCTATTTGTATCTACATTCTTCTCTATGTCGTAAACATTTTATCTTGTTCTACTTGTATTTTGTTTTACTTTTGGGGATGACACAAGGCATTGAGACATTTAGGTCTCTTCCATGTTGACTTGAAAGGATTTTTATTTTTTTTCGCTCTCTTTGTGTCATTCTTCCAGTTTTATGAGTATATGGGGAATTATGACATTTTTAGCTCTAAAACAATATTATAGCAAAGACATACTAACCCTGAATCCATAGATCCCTTATGTATCTTTGGGGGCAACCCCTCCCTCCTTTTTTATGACAGCTTTATTTTGGAAACATATGACTTGGCACAAGGCTTTTCAAGTAAAGCTCTCATGTCTTAGGAGTAAACATTGGCTACTTTAAAGAAATTGCTCACAACAATGGTTTTAGCAACCACTTTAAAGTGGGGGCATAAATTGATAATATCTTTCGATATTTTACATGTTTCATGATACAACTTTATTTTTTCTTGTGATGCATCCTTTTCTTGGTGGTGTCATTGGGTTTGATGTCCTCCAAGAGTGTGATATTTCTTATGTACAACTTTCCTCTTAGTGGTGATGTGACACACTGTATTCCTTAAGTTTTGAATCTTTTACTCTTGACTTGTCCTCTCTTGGAGACATTAGGCATGATTTTCCCTAAGAAGAAGACCTTACACAAACGAAGCAAGATCCCCTTGAAAAAATTTATACATAATGTTCATGTGTTCGAAATTACACAACTTGCTAACCTTGTGAAGCTCAAAACCCTAATTCAAGGCCACCTAGCATAACACGCCTTGCTTTCCTATGGATCCTTTCCTTGCATTGTGATGCCTTATTGAATTTTTTAGGAGGATAGATTTGATATGGTATGGGAGCCTAATATGATTCTCTCATTTTCCACCCCCTTTGTTTTGTTACACCTTGTGGCACCTTATTGAAGTTATCAAGAGGATAGCTTTGGTATGGTTAGTACAATGAGAGCTAACACATAGGTGTGCTTTCTCATCATCCAGTGAGAGCTGACACATAAGCATGACTTTCTCACTAAGCCACTTTATCGGAAGACTCAGTGAACAACCTAGAGCTTCACTACCTCAGAGTGAGCATAGACCAATAGTCTAGATGTGTTTCACATCACGTTGGACAATCTAGGCTTGATCTTTTTGGTCTTTGATGTTGTATGATTATGTATCTTTGTCATTTTTTGCATACATAAGTGTCTTGAATGTCTACTTTAGTGTGAGTTTAACATGGGTCCATACTCTAACTAAAGTAGGGGAAAAATGTAGTAATGGAAACAGTATCCATTTTTTCTTAGTTTGGAAATAATTAATATTAAACTGAGCTTAATGTTGTCTAGATTTAGTGTTGTAATGTGTTTTACATATTCGCACTAAGTTTAGGGCACTTTTAAACTAAATGGAATTAATTGTGCCTTATTTTTGGTGTTGTAAGGTGTGTCTTTACTCTTTCACATTAATTTAGGGATTCATTAATTAATTGCTCTTAATTTTCCTTAATTGGCCCCTTTAATTCAAATCCAATCCTAATTAAATGCTAATTTTGAGGGATAAAACCTGACATTCATAAATTCCATTACACAACACTTAATTTTAGGTTTGTTTCCTTCGTTCCATTTTCCTTTGGCGAATGGGTCCTCACTAGGTCCTAAGACCTTATTTTTACATGGAATTTCACATTTCCCAACGTGTGTCCTAGTTAAGTGAGCTAGGACCCATTCACCACATGGCAAATGGGTCCTCACTTAGACCTAGGACACCTCTTTGAAATATGTTTTTGGCGGTATTCTAATGATTTCAAATCCTAGATTTGATGTTGGCTCGTGATATTTGAATTTAGGGATTTAATGATATGTATAAATACAAGGCTATTTCACTTAGTTTCACCTAGATGATTTCATGCAAGTTAAGAGCATTCTATCTAGAGAATTCAAGAGAATTTCCAAGGCATTTAAGGGAAGAATTATTGAAGTTTTATTGCAACAATAAAGATCCATTTCATCATGCCAAAGGAATAGTTCATGTTGCATGTTTTTGAGCTAATGTGTTGATGTAGCATTTCAAGATCAATCAAGCATATTTAAGGCATTATTTCTAATAAAATTTCATGATCAAGATCTGCGTTGATTGAGGCCACTTTATGCTCAGTTGTAGATTTGTTATCCAAGGTTTCAAATAAGGTGTGGTGAGTTTTGACATTGTTTTTTCATTCATCATTCCTTTCATGCATTATTTCATTTCAAGGTTTAATTACCAAAATGGTTTTTGACCAAGGCAAACCCATATTCCCTAAAAAAAAAAAAATCTCCTTTGATGTGTGACTGCAGGTTTTAGGTTGAAGATCATTTGGAGAGAATAATTGTAAAAGTTGTCAAAGTTGTCAAAATTGGAAAGAAATTTGTCAAATCATGGAAACTAAGCTACAAGATTTATTTTTCAATTTTTTGATAGTGCCCAACTAAAATCTAGGAGTGCATACATTAAAGAACATAACCCATACACCATTTTTCCAAAGCCCTAGCCAGGACCCATTCTCCATAGGGTGAATGATTCCTCACTGAGGTCCAAAAAAGCACTTTTTACAATAGGTACATAGCATTTGACCTTCTTAAAACATGCCTTTTTACTATTATATCAGTTAGGTTTAATTTATGTAACTCAATTACACATCATAACCCTCATATTGAATGAAATGTAGAGAAGTAGATAGATTGTTCATAAATCCATTTTGGTGAAACAATCTCCCACTATTTTTCTATGTTTCAGGTGTCAATGTTTTCAAATTATTTTTCTTTTATTTTTCAATTTGTAAAACACTATAAGGCTCAGGATCAACTTTCACTGTATATACATTGTTGTTGTAGACATACTTCATTATACGATGAAGATTTGAAGGCACTGCTTGCATTTCGTGAATCCATGGTCTGCCTAAAAGAATTTTATATGAATTTTTTTGAGGCATGACATGGACAGGATTTTGTAATGTGGCCTTTCCAACTATAATAGATAATGTGATCACACCAAGCGGTTGTTTCCCTACATTATCAAATCCATGGATAGATAAAGAGTGTGATTGTATTTGGTTTTTTCTAATCCAATATTATCCAAAATATTTACACTACACACATTAAGGGTGGAGCCATTGTTAACAAGCGTTCTCTTTATTCCTTTCTTATTGATAATGGCTATGATCATGAAAGCTTCATATTGTTTTTGCACATCCAAAGGAGGGAGCTCACTTTGGTGGAAATTTTTTTTTGCATTCATTCCTTAAATTAGGGTTGCTATATCATTTGGTTGCACATTAGGAGGGGTAGGAACTTTTTGTAAGGAACTTTGAAGCATGTTATGATAACTAGGTGAGGCTTGAATAAGATCCCATAAGGATATCTTAGCAGGAGTATTCTTAAGTTGTTGAACAAGATCGTACTCCTTTCCATTATTTAAAGGAAAACAAGGAGCACTAGGCAAGATAGGTTGAGGCAATGGTAATAAAGTGGGAGTGGTTTGTGGTTGCCTATTGTTCCTTGTATTATATGTGTGAGCAATGGTATTGTAACTCGGTTTTTGTGAAATATTATGTTGAGGTGGTCTTAGGATAAGCACACGTTTTTTTGAACTTGTGGTTGCTGTGAGGGTGGATAGATGATAAGTTGAGGCTTAGGTTGTCCAATAATTAAAGGATTTGTAGGAGTTCTAAGAATTAAAGGACTTGATGGAGTTATCATATTCATAACCTGAACAAACTTATCTCTATTTTCATGATCTCTTAGTGAAGGGGATTCTAATGTCACTTCATCATCCTCATCTAAGGATGCCACATTACTATTGTTAATGTTGCCATTTTCTTGCACCATGATATCTTCCTTAGTAGGAGAGTGCTTAGGAGATCAAACAAACTAGATGTTCATGAATTTCAATGGTTGGATCTTCTAAAATAACTTCATTACAAATAGGGGAGTCATCAATGGTTGTATTTTCTTATTTATCAATGATGGTATTCTCTTGTATTAAATCATTCTCACAAATAGGAGAAATAAGAAAAGTGGTATTAGGGGATGTGTCAATGGTCTCATACTTGTATCCAACAATGTCTTCCCAAGTAGGAGAAGTAGGGAAAGTGAAATAAATGGGATTCTCATAACTTTCATTGAATGGATCTTCTAACACCAAAATATCTTCATCACAAATAGGAGAGATGTTGAGAGAAGGCCAAATTTGATTGTCATGATTGTCCACTATTGTATTCTCATAAGTGGGAGAGATGTTGAGAGAATGACTAGCATGCTTGTTGATGAACTTTTTCTTGGCATACCTAGAAAGGTAAGATACTAACATTGTGTGACCAAAAATGTAAATTACTTTTATCCATCTTATGCAATGCTTCAAGAATGTAAACATTATGTAACCAAAAGTGAAAAGCATGTTTATACAAATATTTAGGAATGTAAACATTGTGTATGCAAAAGTGAAAAGTACTTTTATCCAAATTATGCAAAGCTTCAAGAATGTAAATGTTGTGTACCAAAAAATGAAAAGTACATATATCCAACTTATGTAAAGTGTCATGAATGTAAACGTTGTGATCCCAAAAGTGAAAATTACTTTTATCCATATTATGCAAAGTTTCAGAAATGTAAACATTTTCAGATCTGATGATTTTTTCTACTGAAATGATTTTGGAATGATTTAGGAATGACTACACTAAATGGATGTTTAAACCTAGATGCATAAAACAAAAATTCTTGAAACTTTCCAAACTGATATTGTAGGTTACCAATAGGCCTAGGAAGGAAAGAAAACCAAAAAAAATCTCAAAAATGTTGGTTTTTATAGGCCATGAAGGACTCGTTTGCCTTGGGGTGAATGGGTCCTTGTACAAGTTTTTTTTTAAATAAAAAATACAATTTCTGAGTGATTATATGTGTTCTTTGTTTCAAGTTTCAGACTGTAGCTTCTATAGCAGAATTTTTCAAAATTTGATGATCTAATGCAAGTAAAAATAGTGAAAAATGATGAACTATATGACTGTTTTTGAAATGCAATTTTTGAATGTGAATGATTGAACATACACTAATATGCAAACACTATGCAAAATTAATCCAATATTATGCAAAATTTTTGTTTAATTTTTAGATTTAAAAGCAATATAAAATGCAAGCTTGCACCTAAAATGCAATGCAAATTTAATACAAATCAAGAAACTCTAAATGCAAATTCAAAATCTAGATCTAGGATTTGAATGCACTCCAAATTAGAAATTATAATGCTCAAAACTTAGGTTCATTAAAATGAAATGTAGAAAAATGGGTTAAGGGTTCAAACACATAGGGTTTTATACTAAATTTGCAATGTTTCACCAAAATTACTATAAATAGAAAGGGAAAAAGGGATGTAATGAACCCACCTATTATTCTATTTAATTCAAAAACTGAGATCCCTCAAGTCAAAATCCACTTTCAACCCTTAGGTGAGTGAATTCTTTAAGGAATCTTGCAATTTCCCTTTTTGTGCAAGGACGAGGGTCTAAGTCAAACATCACTTTGGGGAGAAAGATTAAAAATAGAAAACCAACTCCAAATTGCAATCTATAAACTGGATTTAGAAGATTTAGCATAACACTAATGGAACCTATAGAATTTTTTGAGAATTTGGAAGGGATAAACATTTTGTACCTCTCAAAAAAAGATGTTTTCAAAAGTTGCCTAAGGACTCATTCGCCCTATGGTGAATGGATCCTAGGTAGGGCTCTCCAAAATCTATTTATGGGTTCTATTCTCCTGTTTTTACACTCCTAGATTCTTGATTTTCATAGTCAGACAGTAGGAAATAAATCTAGGATCTAAGTTTCCATGAGATGACAACAAAGTGACAATAAATGCAACTTTGCAATTTTGCAACTTTGAGGTCTTCAACTTTTCTTCAACCTACAAATTTCCAACACACAAAGAGAGGGAGAATGTTTGTTTTTTAATGAATTGGGATTTTCCTTGGTCAAACCCCATTTTGGTAATTAAACCTTGTAATGAAACAATGAAACATGAAGGAATGATGATTTAACAAAGCAATGTCACACCTCACCAAACCCTTGAATGAACCTTGGAATATAGATCTGCAACTAGCATGAAATGGCTTTAATGGATGTGAATCTTGATCTTGAAACTTGATTTGAAACAATAACTTTGAATGCTTGAATATATCTTGAACACTACATCAACATATTAGCTCAAATAACATGCATGATGCAAGAAGACTTTGACATGATAATTGGATCTTGATTGTTGCAATAATTCTTCTATAAATCTTCTCTTCAATGCCTTGAAATTCTCTTGATCTCACAAACCTACTATATGAATGCTCTCTTTAAAATCTTAGGTTGCTTCATAAAATTGCTAGGTGAAACGTAGTGAAATGACTTTTTATTTATACATATTTTAACATAAATTCCCGAAATTCAAATAACACAAGCCAACATGTGAATATGAATTTGAAATCATTAAAATACTACCAAAAACATAATTTAAATTAGGATCCTAGGCCTAAGTGAGGACCCATTCGTCCATGGGAAAATGGGTCTTAGGTCACTTACCTAGGACACACATTGCTCAATTATAAGTGTTATGTTATGGCATTAATGGATGTCAGGTTTTCCTCTTTGGAAATTGCAATTAATTAGGCTTGGATTTGAACTAAAGGGGCCAATTAAGGCAAATTAACCTCAATTAATTAATAAATCCCTAGATAAGTGTGAAAGTGAAAAGTTACACTTTACAACACCACAAATAAGGCACAATTAAGTCCATTTTATTTAATAGGGCCCTACACTTAATGTGAATATGTAAAATACATATTACAACACTAATTTAAGGCATAACTTAGTTCATTTTATTTAACATTTATTCCCAAATTAATTGTGAAAAAGGGATACTTTTTCCTACACTACAAAGATTACGAGACCACGAATCAACCTTCCCAACAATAAACTTCATAGGTATTCATCCTATTTCTAAACATGAATTTGAACCCAATAACTAGAAGAATGCAACTTTAAAAGTTAAAATTGCATGCTTACAATAGTCAATAAACAACTTCAAGAGATGTGCGTGACAGAAACAAAACCAACTAAAAATTCAAGAATTGCCTTTTCCCCAAGCATATCTGAGTAGAAATACATTGATATACCTCCCAAATTATCCTACGAAAGTTTTACTTAATCTTTGTCACAAACTCATTCTAGCTGCTATTAGCAATAGCACTTGTGGGGCAATGGTTAAGTCCATCCAAAGTATCAAAATGATCTACTAAATTATATAATAGATGCAAGAAGGTCAAATATAATCTAGGGCATGCTGCTAGATCATGTTAATACTTCATATGCATGTAACCTAGTGCACAAAAGGTGCTATTGCTAGTATGTAACATTATCTATCTCATTCATTTTGGTCTACTTCTTTTCAAGTGTTTTTAGAGTGGGTTCCTTTTTTATTTCATACATTCTAGCACTTGCTACCTCCAGTTTTGCATTGTCATTTTCCCATTGCACATACTGCACAGATACCTTCCTCAACTTCTTAAGAGTAGATTCCTTCTTTCATTTCATGCATTCTACTATGTGTACCTCCAGTTATGCATTGTCATTTTCCCATTGCCTAGCTATGAAGGGTAGTTAAGGATATTTAGATATGAGGTGTTCAAATATGAGGATAAGGGATCTATTGTTGAGGGATATGTGAAATTTACTCTCAATGGACCCATTTTAAGGTAAATAAGCCTAATCCTCACACGCAATGTATAAGCAAGGTAAAAAAGCCCAATCCTAACAAGAAAGGCTAGATTAAATGTTCAACATAGGGTATGTTTATATGCCCAAACATGTCAATAATGTAACAATATAATTACCAAAATGACCAAAGTTAAATTAAAAAGAAAATATTTTCTTCCATATCATAGAAAGTGCACACAATCTTCTTCTATCATACATATCTTAGTTTATCTCTTTCCCTTAAATAAATATGAACCTAAGGTCTCTCTAAATAAAATTTAAATCTAATTCTGAAATTCAACTTTGGTTATTGACATGATCAACAAATAGAAATTTGGTTATCTATATCATAGTCAAGCCTAGAGTTTCAAAAGTGGTCTTCTAGGAGATGAAGGCCCTATCATCAAATCATCAACAATAATGTGAAAGGGTATACCAATGTATGTGTTTTCTACTTGTATTAGGTTAGTGTTGCAATGTAGATGATTCTGAGACATAATAAAAGATTGTGTTGTGAAGCCAGCATATATATATTAAGCCTTGGTAGAGATCACACATACTTGGAGTCTAGCATATGTAACTTCACAAATATTTTTGGAATTAAATTCAGACCAATGATGCTTGTGGAATTCTTTATATAATTTCCATGTAGCTTTAATCGATATGAAATTCACAAATGCATAGCTCAAATTACATCTATTTCTACAAACCAAAATCAGGTTAATCTAGTTATTAGTTGAAAGCTTTTAAAACTCAATAATTTATCTGTAATTATCAATTAAAAGTGATTATTTGATATTTTAACCTACTTGAAATCTATAGGCAAGTGAAAAAAATCATTTTCTGAGAGAGGCACATCCCCCTCCATGATGTTCTAGTTGCAATGCATGTGGTGTCTATCCAACATTTTTAGAATGATATCCAGGGAAATAGATAAAAACATGATAATTATCATCATTAACTTTTGAAATGAAGTTTTCAAATTAGATAAAGAGAAATAGATAAAACACAATATCTCCACTTTCTAGCATTCTAGGTGATACAAAATGACATGATAAGGCCAATATAAGGGCTACTTACTCATATTTATTGGAAATAACCCTATAAAAGGTTTGGGATTGAGATCGGCCTCACCTAGAGCTATAGAAATGATAATTGAAGTTACCTCTATTATCATTTTTCGCAATAGTCTAATTTTCATGGTGCACGTTTTGATTCTTGTTGCTACAATTTGTAGCTTGCTAAAGACTGTGGATGACTCTTTTCATTGTTAAATTTTTCCCACTACAGGGAGGATCAAACACTAATGGAAAATAGTTATATGTATCACAATCAAGCCTAGCATACATCTATTAGAAATTTCAACTCTCTTGGCATACATGTATGAGAAAAGTGGAAGCATCGACAAGGAATTTGAATTGTTTGACAAAATGCATCAAAGAGATATGTCAAGGATTGGAATGATTGCAGGATATGCACAAAATGGAAAATGTATGGAAAATGTGGTAGCATAGACAAGGCAATGAGCTGTTTGAAAAAAATGCCTCAAATAAATGTGGTCTCATGGTGATGGACATCACCATGAGACCACATTTATTTGAGGCATTTTTTCAAACAGCTAACTACCTTGTCAATGTAGTAATGACAAGGTATTGAGATGTTTGAAAATATGCCTCAAAGAAATGGAGTCTCTTGGTGATGTACATCACCAAGAGACCCCATTTCTTTGATGCATTTTTTCAAACAACTCACTACCTTGTAAATTTAGTAGCATTAGTTCACTACCTTGTTAATGTGCTACTACATTGACAAGGTAGTGAGCTATTTGAAAAAATGCCTCAAAGAAATGGAGTCTCTTGGTGAGGCATTTTTTTAAATAGCTCATTACCTTGTCAATGTAGTAGCACATTGACAAGGTAGCGAGCATGTTATATAACACGAGTGTATTTTGTCTTGCTTATACAAAATGGCTATATCTTAACTTCTTCAAAACACACTTGTGTTATGAAAATGTTGATTTTCTAAAGGTTTCCTAACTCATTGTATCATTACCCACCCTTCTCTCCCATCTATCTCTCTCAAACCTATCTTTCCCCCTATGTATCTCACCCCTCTCTCCATAGGCTATAGGTCTCTCACCTCTATATATCTCAAATGGATCTCTAGTTATTTCCTGAACCTCTCCACCTCTCTCCCTCCTCCTTACCCATCTTTCCCTCAAGTTTTCCAATTCACTCTCTCATTTTCTTCTATCTCTCCCCTCACCTCTCTACCTCTCCCCTCTCTAGGTCTCTCAATCACTCCTTATTTGCCTCTCCACCCCCCCTTATCCATCTAGGTCTCTCACTTAACCATAAACCCTATCCCTAAAGTATCAACCCTCAACCCTTAAACCTTAAATCCTAAACCCTATCCCTAAACCCTCAACCCTAGACACTATTCCTTAAAACCCTAATCCATCAACCCTTGACCCTATACCCTATATCCTAACCATCAACCCTTATCCACCCCTCTCCTTCCCTATCTCCCTCACCCCCATCTCTCCCCTATCTCTCTCACCCCTCTCTCCCTAGGATGTAGGTCTCTCACTTGTATATCTATCGAGGCTCTCTATATATTTCCCTCCCTCTCCACCTCTCTCCCTAGGTTGTAGGTCTCTCACCTCTATATCTATCAAGGATCTCCAGTTATTTCCTTTCCTCTCTACCTCTCCCCTCTCTAGGTCTTGCAATCACTCCTTGTCTACCTCTTCATCCCTCCTTATCCATCTAGGTCTATCACTCCTTGTCTCATTACCCACCCCTCTATATATCTCACCCTATCTCCCCCTATGTCTCTCACCCCTCTCTCCCTAGGTTTTAGGTCTCTCACCTCTATATCCCCCAAGGCTCTCTAGTTATTTCCCTCCCTCTCCATGTCTCTCCATCATCCTTACCCTTCTTTCCCTCAATCATATACCCTCAAACCTTAAACCCTTAATACCTGAAATCTCAACCCTAATCCCTCAACCCTTAAACCCTCAACCCTAATCCCTCAACTCTTAAACCCTCAACCCTAATCCATCAACCCTAATCCCTCAACCCTAATCCCTCAACCCTCAACCCTTAAAACCTTAATCCCTCAACACTATAACCTATACATTAAACTAGGTCAACCCTCAATTATCAAACCTCTACCCTATACATTGGACTCTCAACCCTATACCCTCAATTGTAATCCATCAACCCTTAAACCCTTAATCCATCAACCCTAAACCCTCAACCCTAATCCCTCAACCCTTAAACCCTTAATCCCTCAAACCTAATCCCTTAACCCTGTACCATCAACCCTAACCCCTAATCCCTCAACCCTCAATCCTCAACCCTAATCCCTCAACCCATAAAAACTTAATCCCTCAACCCTACAACCATTAATCCCTCAGCCCTTAAACCCTTAATCCCTCAACCCTATAGCATGTATTAAACCAAGACAATCCTCAATTATCAAACCTCTACCCTATACATTAGACCCCCAACCCTAATTCCTCAACCCTATACATTAAGCCCTAATCATTTAAGTCCTCAACCCTTAGGCCCTAATCTCTCTCTCTCTCTCTCTCTCTCTCTCTCTCTCTCTCTCTCTCTCTCTCCTTATATATATATATATATATATCAATTTCATCCTCCCACCCTACCTAGATAAGTATCTCTCACTCCAACCCCTTTTCTCCCACCTCCTCTCCCTCTCTCAAGTCTCTCTCTCACTACCTCTCTCTCTCTCTCAGGTCTCTCCCTCCCTCTCTCCCTCTCACCCTACCTAGACAACTCTCCCTCTCTCTTAAAATTCTCCCTCCCTCTAAATACATACATATAAGTAGAAATACATTCATACAGGAATACATGCATACTTACATACATAAATTGATACATTACATACATACATGTACAAGCATACATACATATAGATAAGCATTCAGACATACATGTCATACAAGCATACACATATACATACATACAAATATATATACATATATTTAATAGACTATAATTTAACACAAAGCAAGACATAACGTGAGTGTGTTTTGTCTTGCTTAGGCAACTCAAGCACAAATGCAAAAAATATGTCAAAACTACGAAATAACACAAGCGCATTATAATGCGCTCGCGTTATTTCTTTCTTTGGAAATTCCCAAGCCGTTGGCTTGGTATTTTCTTTGGATTACCAACCCAAAGGCTTGGAGTTCCTTCCCAACATCCAAAGATGTGTTTTTACATATTCTACAAGATTTCACATAATCACATTTGTGCTAACCGTTAGGTTTTCAAATTTTTCAAGGTCAAACAAATCAAACACCTAGGTAATGTTAGGCTCTTTGTTAGCTATTTAATGATGTATTTTTTCACATTTTTACAATGTTAAGCTTTCATCTTTAATTTATTTTGTTTGTGTGTCTGTTTTTGGAAAAAAACCAACGTTTGGTATTTTTTATATTTACAAATTAACCATTCATTAGAATTTCAAATTATATTTTTAGAAAATAGAATCCATTCTACACATATTAAAAAATATATTTTCAATTATTTTTCAAAATTTATAGGGGTAGTACAGCCAAAATTTTGTTTTTCAAGATGTGTCCACTTTGAAAATTAGTAAAAAATCAAATATCCATTAAAAAATTATCAAAAAAATCAGGCATAAACTACATGTTGTTAGCTAATTTCTCACTGATGCAATTTTAAAATTACAAAAAAAAAGTTAATCTTTTGGGGGAGCCACAATTGTAGCTATGTTATGTATTTTTGACAAAAACAAAACCAATTTTTGTGGCTCCCTCTTTTGAACCCCTTAATCTATACCATTTAAAAAAAAAAATAGTAGTATAGAAAGAAGACTCGGAGCACTTGCTACATTGTTTTTGTTGCATCTTGAAATTTTGAGTGTAACTATCCTCAATTTCTCATCCAAGGTCAGTATTTACTTATTTCAGAAAAAAAATTGGTCACTAAGACCCCTTTTTGCCCCCCCTCCCCCCCCCACAATCTTTTTGCACTTACCTTAGGCCTCAACTAAAATTTGTCTGGTTTAGCTCAAGAAAGAACCATTTAGTGATTTTAAACGGACCCACCACCCCATTTCTAGTAAGCCCCAAGACACTATAAATGTCCTCTCTATTTGTATTGAGCTAGGAAAATTCCTCTCTTTGGTCTCGGGGGAGAACATATGACTCCCTTTAGCATTATCAAAGGTAATATTAGGGCTTTTTCCATTACAACCTACTTTCATGTTAATCCTTTCCTCCACTTTCCCTTTTCATTACCTTTCTCCCAATCCTCATTTTGTTTTAATTTTTTCTTATCAGTAAAAGAAATTTCAAAAACTTCAAGGCTTACTGCTTCAGTATGCAATCTACTTGACCATGAGATCTACACACAAGCCCTTTTCTTGGTTGAATTACCCTTTCTCAAATTTGCATCCTCAAATGGGGAATTGGATAAATTTTCAAAATTTTCCTCTTCTCTCCATTCCTAATCCCCATCCAACACCACATACTCAAACCCTTCTTTAGAGGAAACAATGTGAGACCAAAAATTTTGTATAAGAGACAATTTCTTGACCACATAAGGGAAGGAAGGGATTGTAAGTATTTTATAAGCATCAAAATTATACCCAAAAAACCATAGGTAATTTTGCATTCTTTTTCTTCTCTTTAAGGTCAAATTCTGATGAGGAAAGAAGATAAAAAGAAAAGGAGACCAATTGCTTATTAAGGAAGTGATTCAAAAGAATAAAATTGAAGCCATAGATATGAGTGTGCCTTCCATCAATGGTAAAATACCGCATGATAACCTCTTCCACCTCCACCCAAATGGGTTTAATTGAAAGTCGATCATACCCACCATCATTGAACTTTAATAATTTCTTCCC
Source organism: Sequoiadendron giganteum (assembly GCA_007115665.2). Lineage (NCBI taxonomy): Eukaryota > Viridiplantae > Streptophyta > Pinopsida > Cupressales > Cupressaceae > Sequoiadendron > Sequoiadendron giganteum. The sequence goes on from CM021105.1 coordinate 427,550,412, forward strand.
CTCAAAACCCTTTAAGAATTTTTTGACCGCACCTTCCAATCCTTTCCTATCCCCAAAAATATTTCTACCTTGGAAGGAAAGACCAAGAAGTTTTGTGATGAGGTCTTCAGCGGTAATTAATTTTTTTCCCTCTACAATGTTTTTGTGATCCTTCCATCCTTTTACAAATGCCTTTGTGACTTCAAGATGATGTCCATGCAACTTTTATAGATATGGAGTAATACCCCCATCCACTATAATCTTCTAGACCATAGATTTATTTCTAATATCCTCATAGGATAATGGTTCAACCCTGATTTTGTCACCATCCATTTTTACTAGGCTATCAAATAGGAAAATATGTATAAAAATCTGACCCAACTGATGATAAAAATTTTGGAGGCCCGCTAAAGTACCCACAATCCATGTGACAAGACCTCAAGCATTGATTATAATCAATGAAGTTTCTAAGGTGAACCTTATGTATCATTATTTCATAGGGATTAGTCATAATTTTCCTCTCATCATTAATAAACAAAACCATTTCAAGTCATTCACACATCATAATTCATTAAGTTTTGGATATTAGAAGGTACTTCACTCAATTTAAGCCAACATTAA
>CM021105.1:427551111-427592515 GCA_007115665.2 Sequoiadendron giganteum
TCTCATATCACACTTGACCAAACTTAACATTTACAACTTCACAACAACGCAAAGCATGTCGAGCCTCAGGTGGCCCGACTAAAAAAAAAAATTGTTTTGAAACAAATTTCACCTCGAAATGATCAGAGACAACTCCTGAGTGTATTTGAAGTAAAATTATAAACTGGGTTGCCATTAAAATCTGCTTTCTAGCACATTTGGAAAATGGGCAAAACTGACCCAGTGGGTTCTGGAGTCGTCTTGGGAAACTAGTCAAATGACCACATGAAACCATAAAAACTTGCAAGCATATAGTCATTTGACCTGAGAATACAATGAAAAAGATGGCTCAAAGAAACAGATCATGAGGAACCAGATATTAATCAGAAAATTTGCCCAATTAAGCTTTTCTGAAACAGTAGTTGTTCTACACCAATTAAAACTGACTCAACTGCCAATTTGTAAAAATAACAAATCAACCCCTGGCGAGTTGCCATCAAACACAGTGGAACATTACGATACCCTGAGAATGTGTGCAAAAGGAATTTCTTTGAAACATCGTTAATCAAAATTTATTAACGATCAAAGTTGACCACTCAGAAAGGCTGTCAGGAATGTAGATACAAAATAGAACAAATTGCATTTGGTTTAGATCTGCTAAAAATAGCAAATCAGATCATGAGGCTCTGAAAATTGACACCCGAGATCATTTAGGTATGGAGAACATAGAACAACATTCATTTTATCTAGACAGTTAACTGGCTGCAAGATCCAAGCTCAAACAAGAGGCAACTTTGTAAAACTGAACGTCTGCAAATAGTAGAATAGTGTCAAAACCCTCCAGCTTCACTTTTCGAAACTCTGTCAAAACTTATTGTGGGAAGCTGAAAATTGACATGCCTACTCACATAGGTCAACTGAATATGTCTGCAAATGATTTTTGCACGACAATCAATAGGCTTCACATTACAAGCCTCCAAAGTGGGTCCCCTGAGCAGATTCTTCAGGTGCACTTCTGAAAGTGCAAAGGCGAAATTTTTGAAACAGGAATCTCAAATTTGCAAAATTTGAGAGTGCCATCGGTGGCTCAGACTGGGGATGTATGCCCCTTGTGGGCATAGCAAGATTCCAGATCTCTGGAGAGTAAACCAAAAGTTGAGTCCATAAGGTGTCCTCAAACTATTCCTTTATTTAACCTTATTTTTTCAACCTCATTTGATGACCCCAGGTCAACAAATGAAAAACGGGAATCAGCATTTGCCTCTGTCAAATACAATTTTGTAGAAAAAGTTGATCTCCCTCAACTCATTCTTGTACTTATCAAACCACAACAACATAGGTGGTTGTATCTTTGCAAACAACAATACCAAACTGCCCTTGTGCAAATGTGATCTTTCTCTTTGTTCAACTCTGTCATCAAGTGTCAACCAAATCAGATATGTCACATCACTACCACTCCCTTCATTCTTTGAACTAGTATTAAGTGACAGCATTTGAAAATGGGGATCAAGACCATATGAAAGCATAATCTAATCACAACCATCTACGTGATTGAACATGTCAGTATCTCCTAACAAGCAATCATTCACAACATTATCAACATGTTCATGACCACAATGCATCTAAAAGTCAGACATACTTTCAAAATTTTGATTATCATGTGGCAACAACTTATCACATTCATCATTTAAGTCATTCTCAAGCTGAAAACAACTTGCTTTAGTGTTTTTCACATTGTCACATTCTATGAAAACCTCTCCCAGCTGACAAAAATAGCACTCACATTCTGCCTTGGGGCTGGAACTGTTAAACTCAAACTAATTACTAGTTTGCCTATCAAAATTAAAACTATCACAAGAACTTACCAAAATATCTTGCTCATCATGCAAACCATCTCCAAGTGTATGCAAACAAATACACTCATGCATTAGCACACTTTGTGACTGTTCTTCATCATGTTGGTATTGAGAGTCATTAGAGATTTTTGACTCATCATCATCTGTAATCATATAGTCATCCTCTAAACATAAGATATCAACCTCTTCAATAGCACAAGCTTGCTCAACAAGTAATTCTGGTTCAAAAGAATAATTTGATTTCTTATTGAAATCAGCATTAACATCCACATGAAAAAACTCATGACTAGGCTCATTACTTGGCTCATTCAAGTCACCAAATGAAGAATTGTTCAAATCTGCATTACAATCTTGAATAGTTGGCTCATTGGATATGTAAACCTCATGGTTATCTGTTGTTTCAAACTCATCAAAAGATATTTATGAACTTACATCAGTGTCTATATCTTCATACTCATCATACAGTGCATCATCACAATCAATTTGTTGTTTGTCTTCATCCATATTATCATCATCATGATCAACTAGTTCATCATTGGAAAGAGAATCAGAGTCACTTGCATCATACCTTGGATCTTGAAGGTCATCACCATTGTCAAAGTCAATAGGGGTTGCACACAACAACTGAGAGTTGTCCTCATGTGCACATTTCCGATATCCTATGGTCAAAAGATCTGAAATTTTTTCACAACTCAATAGATCACTATTTTGATCTATTGTTTCAACCACTTCCTCCTTTTTACATTCACTTGAATTGGATGGAATATCAAATTGCAAATCAGGGCATATCAAAGTATCATCATCTTCCAACTTTGAGAACTCAGCAGGCTGATCATAAACTGGATCTCCCCAATCATAGGAGGCAGAATTGTTGACAACATTATCACAAGAAAAGTTATAACCAGTCATAGTGAATAAATTGTCATTTTCTCCCTTCTTACTTTCTTTTGGGTTGTCATAACAGTAATCCACATCACTTTGCATTTCAACATCAGATTGGGTATCATCACTGAACTTGTCGCTTGTATCCTCTTGAGGATAAATACACATATCTTCTTTATCAAACTGAAAAACAGAAATGGTTTTCTCATTGCAGTTGCTTGTGGATTGTCTTTCAAACTAAAATTCATCACACACCTCCTCATTTGCAACTGATAAACTGATGTTCTCAAGAGTATTCTCCGAATCAGAAAATTCCTTTATCTCATTATGAAGACTTGTGTCAAAGCTACACTCAACACTTGTAGGATTGACATAATCAATTGTATCATCATATTGCTGATCATATATCTCTTCTTCAAAGAGTAAATCCAACTCATATTCTTCTTCACATTCTTGGCTCGGAAGACTCAATTGTTGATTTGCAGTTGGGTACATTTATTCTATAAGTTGTTCATTAACAACTTCCTCATCATCTGATGATGCATTCTTCTCATCTTTTACCTTCACAAGTATGCACTTGTCTGAAGACCTCTGATCATTTGCACTCACATCACTACTGATTTCATCAGCATGTTTTCCTATAACTGAAGACAACAAACTTTGAACATACACATTCCTTTGTTTCTCCAAACCATCCAAAACTATGTCAGCCATTTGCATACTCAGTATTTCAAAATATTTTAACAGTGCACTAGATCCTTCTTCATAAGCTTCAAAGTACATATGGATACAAGCAGAAGTGCTAGGTCTAAAATTTTCTGGGATTAGTGAAAGAGTGACAGCAAATCTATGACTAAAATCAACACTTGACTCTTCACTTTGTTTCTTGATCTTCTTTACCTCATGACAAGGTTTGAGGCATCTCTTGCAAATTCTTCTCTATAAGCAACACCTAATTTATCCCAATAAGGAAATGACTTCTCAAGAAATCTTAGATACCAATCCCAAGCTCGTGCTTCAAGAGATCTGACAAAAAATATCATCCACATATCCTGATCTCTGAATGAATGTTTCACCATGAAGCTGGAAAAACTTTGAACATGTGCATCTCCTTCACATACGGTATACCCATCAAATCTAGGAATCTCCTTATAAACTTGAGCTGACATACTTTCAGTTTCATAATCAACCCATAACAAATCTAACTAAGCATACAATGGATCAAAGGAATTGACAACAGGTGCAATGACTTGACAAGTAGACACAATTTGATGGTCTCTTGACCAGACTTGTTAAAACATCTGGTATCTTTCATCCATTTCTTTAAGTCCTCTTTCAAATACATCATTCCATTCAGGACTGAACCTAGGCTTATTAACTCTTGGGTTCTTACACTTTGGGGTATTAGATGCTTGACGATTATTATACTTTTGACACTTCTTGACAAGCTGAATCAAAGTGTTCACTGGTATAGCTACTTTATGTTGGTGATCCATGGATATTACAAATTAAGGCTCACTATTTGTGCATAATTACAAGCCTGACCACATGATGGACAACAGGGATAATTACTGACATAATGACAACCTGGGCTTGAAAATTATGATAATACAAATGGATGGAAACCCCTAAGATACATAAATGCATTCTAACCATCCAAACTAGCAAATATTTGAGCACTAAACATAATTATTTCAATGGAACTGCAATTACATTCAACAGATCCAACAATTAAGAGTGTGCAAATTTATATTTACTATTCTCTCCCTTTGTTAGTGCTAACTCACTTAATAGGGAAGCAAAGGTTCTTCTAAGAAGCTCAAATATGGTTTTCACACAAGAGTTTCTCGAAAACCAAGAATGGGGAATACCTGGAAACTTTGCAATTGCTGCAAATTATCTTCCTGACTGGTAATATTTGTAGATCTGGAACTTTCTTCAAATTTTTAACAGGTTCTATCAACAGATTCGCCACCTCTTTTCATAGAGGACTAAACTTCAAGCAGTATGAAGTTCTTTCACATGTAAACTTCTTTCTGAGTTCCTTTCCACCAGCATAGCACCACAGATTACAAAATTGTTCAGGTTCACTACAACAAATTCTTCTCCAGGGTTGAAATCCTTCAAACTTTGAACTAAATCAGAATGAAAAATCATTTGACTCTATGCAATGACTCTTAAGGCTAGATTCTGCAATAAGAATTTTAGCAAATTCTCCCCAGCGGAGTCGCCATTCTGTTGGTGTTTTAAAAATGCAACCCTGCTAGGATTTGTAATTCTCTAAGAGGTAGCCAACCTCTATATTAAAGAACCACAAAGGCTAGTGGCCAACTGACAAGATTCAGTCTAAGACTAGCATCTCCTACACTTCTGGCTCTACAAGACCAAGGTGGGTAAACCTATACAATGTTCAAAACTTATTTCAACCATACACACTGACATTGCTTTTTATAGCAGATAATTCCCAATGAAAACACACTAAGGGAAGCATTGACAACCTTAAACTTGGCTAAATTCTCAGTAACTCAACCCTCTCTCATCCATTGGAAAGTAGTACACACAAACAACTAAACAGTAAGAATAGGAATGATTTTGCATTTATATTTGTTTCTGAGATGCACAAAACTGCATAAAAGATTAGTGCCACTTCTAGGCCATGGAGTCAAACACATAAAATGAATTCCCCAGCAAACAGTATTCAACCAGTGGATTTAAATTGTTAATGTTTTGCATCAACTGTTAGTGTCTTGCACCAAAAATCCTTCTCTTGATATCAAACAAATTCTTCTTATCAAATCCTATCTACACACCTAAAATCACAATCACCTGTTCAAAGCATTTTAACCATTTCTTTGAAACAAAATAATGAATAGACAAATAACCTCATAAAATTTGAGATGATAAACTCAAAGAAACTTTGTATTATTAAATTTACATGACTAAAAGTGTACAAATATGGAGACAATATGATGAAATTCATGAATGTGGAAACAACTTCATGATGTTAATTACATAAATTGGTTGTATTTACTCATGAGTTCAAAAAATTACAGCTTATAGACTCAAACAATGACTCAAAAATTACAATTCTCTATCTACCTAGCCTAATATAAAAAACTTAGAACCCCATCTCAAAACCCTTTACAATGAGAGAATAATAGAAGATATAGAAGAAGAGATGCAAGTAGGAGCAGCCCTAAATTCAATCTAGTGATGCCATCTGGAAGCTCCATTTACTGTTGATCAACTAAAAGGAATATTTCCTCTTCCTTCCTTCGCAGCAACAAACTTATTCCCTCAAAAACAGCATTTTCTCATCATTTCCCGGTAACTGAAAGCATGCGCATGTGGAGAATCTTCAAATTCACCCAGCTGGAAAATATTCCTTCCCGTGCATAATTCTATTTTTGCTCACTTTCACAATGCTGCACATTAAAAAGCCCCCAAATATAAATGAGTATAAAATTCACTTTATATGCCTTATTAAAATATCTTTTTTATTCTCACGTGCACTTCTCCTTCAACAAAATAATATTCTCCATTTAAACTATTTACCCACTGTGGATAAAAATACTCCACCTGATAAAATAAAATACTCATGCCATTTAAATATTCACCCTATCTTATTTTATTTCACCTTGCATATTTTACTAGCATCCCTGATGATTAAAATAATTCCTTATAAAATTACCCCGAGCATCAATAAAATATTTCACATTCTACCTTTTATTTCCTTGGGCAATATTTTATTTCAAAATATTTTTCCAATTAAAAAATGGCAATGGGCCCACCCTGCATGCATTCTCGCACACCTCACAGCTTTTTAGCAACATCATAAAAACTCCCACGAGGCTTGCGAGCAAAGGTTGAAAATTCTTGTGCCTTATTTCACCTAGGCCCACCCCGTTTATTAAATCACAAACCATTAAAATTTTTGAAAAAATTTAAAATTGGCACCTCTCGTACATTTTCTCCAACCTCGTACCTTTTTTATGACATCACCAATAATCTTGCGAGGTCAGCGAGGTTGGCCCTAAATTCATTTTTTGCGAGCTTGCTTGGTTGCCATTCACTATGCTCAAGTTCCTCCATCGAGCTCCCTGCAACCTCCTCTCTAGGTCGTGCCTCCTACCATTCTAGCCTCCTCTTTGCATACTGACCACGCCATTCACTTGGTCTTCTCCATGTCTCCAATGCGTACACCATACACCATGGCTGTGTAGACCCCTCCTTTCACAGGGTTTCCCTTCACCTGCTGGCCAGTGCACCTGCACACTGTCTCACCCGTGCCCAAGCTTCCATGGTGGCCTCCTTCCTACTTTGATGGATGTACACACCTTTTAGTAGGTCATTCCCTTCCTTGTTTCCTGACCTGGCCACACCCCTCTACTCCATTTGGTGCTTAAGCTTGGCACCTAGCTCTCTCTTCATGGTGTGTGGGCCTCACCTTTCATACGCGCAGGCCTCCTCTTTCTACAGACTGTGCCCCAGCTCATGCCAATTGCATTTGTTTAAAAGTTTCTAAGGCCTTTTCAACATATCACTTGACTCATATTTTGCAATCCTGGCATTCCATTGGTCACACACCCATGCCCAAGCTCCATGGTGGCTGCCTCCCTGCTTGGTACACAGGTTGTGTCCTCCTTCATTGGCACAAGCTTCTTCATTGGCCTGGTGCGCGGGCTCTGCTCCTCTTTGACCAGCGCACTTCTCTCTCAGTGCCATTTCCTCCTCCCGTTTGATGCACGCACCATACACCTACTAGTTGCAGACATGATGCGGGCCTCCTGCTGCTTTGATGGATCCTCTGTAAATCTTCTACCCTTCATGGTTCGCACCAACACCAACATGGAGTTCAGGGAAAATCAATTCACATGCCATATATGTTTCCCTAACTCCTAAAATTTCTCAATCTACATAGAAGCAGAGGAAATACCTCTCAAGAAACTTTGGAGAAATAACCCCAGATGGACGCCCCCATATATGTCAAGATTAAAAGTGATAATTGAATTATTTTCCTTAGTTATTTATCACTTTTGTAGCATTCATCTACATTTCACAAGCAGAATTCATTCCATCACTCAAACTGTCAATAGTTGTAGAGCATGCTTGATCTTCATATTCTGCCAATGTATGGGGATTTCCTTCATGAAGCACAAAACATTGTTCTTCCCATTTCATTCCTTGGATTCAAGCAGGATTACACCTTACTTGTTAATGAAAATCACCCTTAATATTTGAAAACACAGTCGACACTGTCCTTGAAACAAATGACTTAAAATAGTGTCCTCAATGCCACTGCCCCTTGCATGTTATCCAAAGAAGAACAAAAGGTGGATTGTCTTCCCTTTTCTTCTATCTCATTTGCATTGACCCCTCTCTTTTGCTCTTTGCTTTGTCTTGATTCTTCTAATGTTATAGTCTGTCCTTTGTGTCTTTTGTGAGCAAGTGTCTATGCTCAAGAGTCTTCCTTCCATGATGCATTGAAAACTTGAAACCATTCGAAACAACCATTGATAGACTCTCATATCACACTTGACCAAACATAACATTTACTTCACAACAATGCAAAGCATGTCGGGCCTCAGGTGGCCCGACTTAAATTTTTTTTTTTTTGAAACAAATTTCACCTTGAAATGATCAGAGACAACTCCTGAGTGTATTTTGAAGTAAAATTATAAAGTGGGTTTCCATTAAAATCTGCTTTCTGGCACATTTGGAAAATGGGCAAAACTAACCCAATGGGTTCTGGAATCGTCCTAGGAAACTGGTCAGACAACCACATAAAACCATAAAAACTTGCAAGAATATAGTCATTTGACTCAAGAATATAATGCAAAAGATGACTCAGAGAAACAAATCATGAGGAATTGGACATTAATCAGAAAATTTTCCCAATTAAGCTTTTCTGAAATAGCAGTTGTTCTGCACCAATTAAAACTGACTCAACTGCCAATTTGTAAAAATAACAAATCAACTCCTGGCAGGTTTCCATCAGACACAGTGGAACATTAAGATACCCTGAGCATGTGTGCAAAAGGAATTTCTTTGAAACATCATTAATCAAAATTTATTAACGATCAAATTTGACCATTCGGAAAGGCTATTAGGAATGCAGATACAAAATAGAACAAACTGCATTTGGTTTCGATCTACTAAAAATAGAAAATCAGATCATGAGGCTCTGAAACTGACACCCGAGATCATTTAGGTATGGATAACATAGAGTAGCATTCATTTTATCCAGACAGTCAACTGGTTGCCAGATCCAAGCTCAAACAAGAGGCAACTTTTCGAAACTGAACGTCTCCAAGAAGTAGAACAGTGTCAAAACCCTCCAACTTCACTTTTCAAAACTCTATCAAAACTTATTGTGGGAGGCTGAAAATTGGCATGCCTACTCACATAGGTCAACTGAATATGTCTGCAAATGGGTTTTGCATGAAAATCAACAGGCTTCAAATTACAAGCCTCCAAAGTGGGTCCCCTGAGTAGATTCTTCAGGTGCACTTCTGAAAGTGCAGAGGCAAATTTTTTGAAATAGACATCTCAAATTTGAAAAATTTGAGAGTGCCATCACCTAGATGGATACTGCTATAGAGATACAAAAGTGATTGCTTATCACCAAAAGTGAACTAATGAATTACACCTTTTTGTGTCGAATTCAGTTCTAGATGAAGCTCGATATAGGTAGTACTGGATATTAGTAATCACTCAATAGTTTTATTTTGATCACACACTTACTATCTTCACTTGATTCTCTTATTCTATTATGCTATATTCACTACCTTTTTTGCCTCTATATCCTTCCTCGTGAAAACCCATATCTTCCATATATTTTCCTATATATGTATCATACCCATCAATTTAGGTTGGCCAAATATCCATAGAGTATTGCACAAGCTAAGTCAGCTAAGGTCTTCGAATATCCAAATCAAATTTGTTACACGGTAAGAATCAGACCTAAAAACCAGCATACTGGACCACATATAACGATAATCTTCAATGGGAAATATCTTTCAATAAACGAGTCATACATATAGTACTGTGTTGACATCAATGACAACCTACTAATATTAATGACAACCATTTGATGCAATTTTCAATCTCCAACACTTAATAGTTATTTCATATGTGTAAATGAATGATTATGTTTTTATGTGTTTTATGTTTAAACCTCAAAAGCATTGTCTCATTTCCAGCAATTTCAGTGAACAAAAACAATTAAAATAAACTACCAATTGACTAAATATACTACCAATTGACAAAGCAATGAATAAATATGACTAAATATAATTATTATGCAATTAATAAACAATGTATTAATATATTACCAATTGATAGAAATTAGTGAACAAAAACACTACCAAATTGATCAAATGACTAAATAAATGACTAGCAATAAACTACTAATGGTCACATGACTAACTATATGACTAAATATATGACTAAATTTGATTAAATCAATAACTAAATATATGACTACATATACTACCAAATGTGACTAAATGAATGACTAAACATGTGACTAAATATATGACTAAATATACTACCAAATCAATCAATCAAAACAACCAATAAATGACTAAAACTAGTTTATTCATTAATTTGGTTGTGTTATAAATGACTAGCAATAAACTACTAATGGTCATGTGACATTTATAGGCAGTTTTTAGTAGTTTTTTATTCATATATTGTTATTTTTGTACTAGTGGAAACATGCCTCAACCCGTGATTGAGACACCTATCCTTGATGTAACTATGATTGAACCAAAATCCCTACAAAATATCCAAGAGTTCCCTATGACACACCCTCCTACCATTTCCTCTAAGAGACCATGAGACAATAAAAATAATCCCATTGTGCCTACTAATATCAAACAAGTTTACAAAGCTAACGAGAAAGTGGTTGAACAACCTCCTATGGTTCCTTCCATTCCTCCCATAAGGGAAGAAAAGAAACCTATGGTTAACAAGATCGCTCCTACACAAACACAAATTGATAGCAGATTGAAATGAAACATAAATGCTAGAGAGTGTAGGCGTAAAATTCGTATTATTTCTTGCATGTTACAGGCTAAAGAAGAAAATAAAAACAATACAGAAAATCAAAATATGAACTTTCCTAAAGCAATGCATGATGATTATATACCTTCTTCATAGCGTAAATAAGAAGCTTCTAGAGACATTATCATTTGACCTCCTATTGTGATTAATTTATATGATGAAATTGATATTGCAAAGATTGATGAACAAGTGCATAATGAGTTGAATTCAATATTTTCCTCTTCCATGAGCTTAAATGACAATTCTCCTAAATAGAGTGTTGAACTTAGTGCTTCCCCTAGTTCAACACTTTCTATTGTCCCTTTGGCTAGTTGTCTACCTTCTGTATACACTGGTCAAGATTGGGATGTAGACAACCTACTATATAGGTTGACTCGCATGTTCCTTACTAGTCTTGCATTATTTTCTTTTCCATGTTCCTTATGTGATTGCATGTGCATAATGTGATCCCTTGTGCTATTTTTTTTTATGTATCTCTCTCTATTTTTGTGCATTCCTCTATTTGTATCTACATTCTTCTCTATGTCGTAAACATTTTATCTTGTTCTACTTGTATTTTGTTTTACTTTTGGGGATGACACAAGGCATTGAGACATTTAGGTCTCTTCCATGTTGACTTGAAAGGATTTTTATTTTTTTTCGCTCTCTTTGTGTCATTCTTCCAGTTTTATGAGTATATGGGGAATTATGACATTTTTAGCTCTAAAACAATATTATAGCAAAGACATACTAACCCTGAATCCATAGATCCCTTATGTATCTTTGGGGGCAACCCCTCCCTCCTTTTTTATGACAGCTTTATTTTGGAAACATATGACTTGGCACAAGGCTTTTCAAGTAAAGCTCTCATGTCTTAGGAGTAAACATTGGCTACTTTAAAGAAATTGCTCACAACAATGGTTTTAGCAACCACTTTAAAGTGGGGGCATAAATTGATAATATCTTTCGATATTTTACATGTTTCATGATACAACTTTATTTTTTCTTGTGATGCATCCTTTTCTTGGTGGTGTCATTGGGTTTGATGTCCTCCAAGAGTGTGATATTTCTTATGTACAACTTTCCTCTTAGTGGTGATGTGACACACTGTATTCCTTAAGTTTTGAATCTTTTACTCTTGACTTGTCCTCTCTTGGAGACATTAGGCATGATTTTCCCTAAGAAGAAGACCTTACACAAACGAAGCAAGATCCCCTTGAAAAAATTTATACATAATGTTCATGTGTTCGAAATTACACAACTTGCTAACCTTGTGAAGCTCAAAACCCTAATTCAAGGCCACCTAGCATAACACGCCTTGCTTTCCTATGGATCCTTTCCTTGCATTGTGATGCCTTATTGAATTTTTTAGGAGGATAGATTTGATATGGTATGGGAGCCTAATATGATTCTCTCATTTTCCACCCCCTTTGTTTTGTTACACCTTGTGGCACCTTATTGAAGTTATCAAGAGGATAGCTTTGGTATGGTTAGTACAATGAGAGCTAACACATAGGTGTGCTTTCTCATCATCCAGTGAGAGCTGACACATAAGCATGACTTTCTCACTAAGCCACTTTATCGGAAGACTCAGTGAACAACCTAGAGCTTCACTACCTCAGAGTGAGCATAGACCAATAGTCTAGATGTGTTTCACATCACGTTGGACAATCTAGGCTTGATCTTTTTGGTCTTTGATGTTGTATGATTATGTATCTTTGTCATTTTTTGCATACATAAGTGTCTTGAATGTCTACTTTAGTGTGAGTTTAACATGGGTCCATACTCTAACTAAAGTAGGGGAAAAATGTAGTAATGGAAACAGTATCCATTTTTTCTTAGTTTGGAAATAATTAATATTAAACTGAGCTTAATGTTGTCTAGATTTAGTGTTGTAATGTGTTTTACATATTCGCACTAAGTTTAGGGCACTTTTAAACTAAATGGAATTAATTGTGCCTTATTTTTGGTGTTGTAAGGTGTGTCTTTACTCTTTCACATTAATTTAGGGATTCATTAATTAATTGCTCTTAATTTTCCTTAATTGGCCCCTTTAATTCAAATCCAATCCTAATTAAATGCTAATTTTGAGGGATAAAACCTGACATTCATAAATTCCATTACACAACACTTAATTTTAGGTTTGTTTCCTTCGTTCCATTTTCCTTTGGCGAATGGGTCCTCACTAGGTCCTAAGACCTTATTTTTACATGGAATTTCACATTTCCCAACGTGTGTCCTAGTTAAGTGAGCTAGGACCCATTCACCACATGGCAAATGGGTCCTCACTTAGACCTAGGACACCTCTTTGAAATATGTTTTTGGCGGTATTCTAATGATTTCAAATCCTAGATTTGATGTTGGCTCGTGATATTTGAATTTAGGGATTTAATGATATGTATAAATACAAGGCTATTTCACTTAGTTTCACCTAGATGATTTCATGCAAGTTAAGAGCATTCTATCTAGAGAATTCAAGAGAATTTCCAAGGCATTTAAGGGAAGAATTATTGAAGTTTTATTGCAACAATAAAGATCCATTTCATCATGCCAAAGGAATAGTTCATGTTGCATGTTTTTGAGCTAATGTGTTGATGTAGCATTTCAAGATCAATCAAGCATATTTAAGGCATTATTTCTAATAAAATTTCATGATCAAGATCTGCGTTGATTGAGGCCACTTTATGCTCAGTTGTAGATTTGTTATCCAAGGTTTCAAATAAGGTGTGGTGAGTTTTGACATTGTTTTTTCATTCATCATTCCTTTCATGCATTATTTCATTTCAAGGTTTAATTACCAAAATGGTTTTTGACCAAGGCAAACCCATATTCCCTAAAAAAAAAAAAAATCTCCTTTGATGTGTGACTGCAGGTTTTAGGTTGAAGATCATTTGGAGAGAATAATTGTAAAAGTTGTCAAAGTTGTCAAAATTGGAAAGAAATTTGTCAAATCATGGAAACTAAGCTACAAGATTTATTTTTCAATTTTTTGATAGTGCCCAACTAAAATCTAGGAGTGCATACATTAAAGAACATAACCCATACACCATTTTTCCAAAGCCCTAGCCAGGACCCATTCTCCATAGGGTGAATGATTCCTCACTGAGGTCCAAAAAAGCACTTTTTACAATAGGTACATAGCATTTGACCTTCTTAAAACATGCCTTTTTACTATTATATCAGTTAGGTTTAATTTATGTAACTCAATTACACATCATAACCCTCATATTGAATGAAATGTAGAGAAGTAGATAGATTGTTCATAAATCCATTTTGGTGAAACAATCTCCCACTATTTTTCTATGTTTCAGGTGTCAATGTTTTCAAATTATTTTTCTTTTATTTTTCAATTTGTAAAACACTATAAGGCTCAGGATCAACTTTCACTGTATATACATTGTTGTTGTAGACATACTTCATTATACGATGAAGATTTGAAGGCACTGCTTGCATTTCGTGAATCCATGGTCTGCCTAAAAGAATTTTATATGAATTTTTTTGAGGCATGACATGGACAGGATTTTGTAATGTGGCCTTTCCAACTATAATAGATAATGTGATCACACCAAGCGGTTGTTTCCCTACATTATCAAATCCATGGATAGATAAAGAGTGTGATTGTATTTGGTTTTTTCTAATCCAATATTATCCAAAATATTTACACTACACACATTAAGGGTGGAGCCATTGTTAACAAGCGTTCTCTTTATTCCTTTCTTATTGATAATGGCTATGATCATGAAAGCTTCATATTGTTTTTGCACATCCAAAGGAGGGAGCTCACTTTGGTGGAAATTTTTTTTTGCATTCATTCCTTAAATTAGGGTTGCTATATCATTTGGTTGCACATTAGGAGGGGTAGGAACTTTTTGTAAGGAACTTTGAAGCATGTTATGATAACTAGGTGAGGCTTGAATAAGATCCCATAAGGATATCTTAGCAGGAGTATTCTTAAGTTGTTGAACAAGATCGTACTCCTTTCCATTATTTAAAGGAAAACAAGGAGCACTAGGCAAGATAGGTTGAGGCAATGGTAATAAAGTGGGAGTGGTTTGTGGTTGCCTATTGTTCCTTGTATTATATGTGTGAGCAATGGTATTGTAACTCGGTTTTTGTGAAATATTATGTTGAGGTGGTCTTAGGATAAGCACACGTTTTTTTGAACTTGTGGTTGCTGTGAGGGTGGATAGATGATAAGTTGAGGCTTAGGTTGTCCAATAATTAAAGGATTTGTAGGAGTTCTAAGAATTAAAGGACTTGATGGAGTTATCATATTCATAACCTGAACAAACTTATCTCTATTTTCATGATCTCTTAGTGAAGGGGATTCTAATGTCACTTCATCATCCTCATCTAAGGATGCCACATTACTATTGTTAATGTTGCCATTTTCTTGCACCATGATATCTTCCTTAGTAGGAGAGTGCTTAGGAGATCAAACAAACTAGATGTTCATGAATTTCAATGGTTGGATCTTCTAAAATAACTTCATTACAAATAGGGGAGTCATCAATGGTTGTATTTTCTTATTTATCAATGATGGTATTCTCTTGTATTAAATCATTCTCACAAATAGGAGAAATAAGAAAAGTGGTATTAGGGGATGTGTCAATGGTCTCATACTTGTATCCAACAATGTCTTCCCAAGTAGGAGAAGTAGGGAAAGTGAAATAAATGGGATTCTCATAACTTTCATTGAATGGATCTTCTAACACCAAAATATCTTCATCACAAATAGGAGAGATGTTGAGAGAAGGCCAAATTTGATTGTCATGATTGTCCACTATTGTATTCTCATAAGTGGGAGAGATGTTGAGAGAATGACTAGCATGCTTGTTGATGAACTTTTTCTTGGCATACCTAGAAAGGTAAGATACTAACATTGTGTGACCAAAAATGTAAATTACTTTTATCCATCTTATGCAATGCTTCAAGAATGTAAACATTATGTAACCAAAAGTGAAAAGCATGTTTATACAAATATTTAGGAATGTAAACATTGTGTATGCAAAAGTGAAAAGTACTTTTATCCAAATTATGCAAAGCTTCAAGAATGTAAATGTTGTGTACCAAAAAATGAAAAGTACATATATCCAACTTATGTAAAGTGTCATGAATGTAAACGTTGTGATCCCAAAAGTGAAAATTACTTTTATCCATATTATGCAAAGTTTCAGAAATGTAAACATTTTCAGATCTGATGATTTTTTCTACTGAAATGATTTTGGAATGATTTAGGAATGACTACACTAAATGGATGTTTAAACCTAGATGCATAAAACAAAAATTCTTGAAACTTTCCAAACTGATATTGTAGGTTACCAATAGGCCTAGGAAGGAAAGAAAACCAAAAAAAATCTCAAAAATGTTGGTTTTTATAGGCCATGAAGGACTCGTTTGCCTTGGGGTGAATGGGTCCTTGTACAAGTTTTTTTTTAAATAAAAAATACAATTTCTGAGTGATTATATGTGTTCTTTGTTTCAAGTTTCAGACTGTAGCTTCTATAGCAGAATTTTTCAAAATTTGATGATCTAATGCAAGTAAAAATAGTGAAAAATGATGAACTATATGACTGTTTTTGAAATGCAATTTTTGAATGTGAATGATTGAACATACACTAATATGCAAACACTATGCAAAATTAATCCAATATTATGCAAAATTTTTGTTTAATTTTTAGATTTAAAAGCAATATAAAATGCAAGCTTGCACCTAAAATGCAATGCAAATTTAATACAAATCAAGAAACTCTAAATGCAAATTCAAAATCTAGATCTAGGATTTGAATGCACTCCAAATTAGAAATTATAATGCTCAAAACTTAGGTTCATTAAAATGAAATGTAGAAAAATGGGTTAAGGGTTCAAACACATAGGGTTTTATACTAAATTTGCAATGTTTCACCAAAATTACTATAAATAGAAAGGGAAAAAGGGATGTAATGAACCCACCTATTATTCTATTTAATTCAAAAACTGAGATCCCTCAAGTCAAAATCCACTTTCAACCCTTAGGTGAGTGAATTCTTTAAGGAATCTTGCAATTTCCCTTTTTGTGCAAGGACGAGGGTCTAAGTCAAACATCACTTTGGGGAGAAAGATTAAAAATAGAAAACCAACTCCAAATTGCAATCTATAAACTGGATTTAGAAGATTTAGCATAACACTAATGGAACCTATAGAATTTTTTGAGAATTTGGAAGGGATAAACATTTTGTACCTCTCAAAAAAAGATGTTTTCAAAAGTTGCCTAAGGACTCATTCGCCCTATGGTGAATGGATCCTAGGTAGGGCTCTCCAAAATCTATTTATGGGTTCTATTCTCCTGTTTTTACACTCCTAGATTCTTGATTTTCATAGTCAGACAGTAGGAAATAAATCTAGGATCTAAGTTTCCATGAGATGACAACAAAGTGACAATAAATGCAACTTTGCAATTTTGCAACTTTGAGGTCTTCAACTTTTCTTCAACCTACAAATTTCCAACACACAAAGAGAGGGAGAATGTTTGTTTTTTAATGAATTGGGATTTTCCTTGGTCAAACCCCATTTTGGTAATTAAACCTTGTAATGAAACAATGAAACATGAAGGAATGATGATTTAACAAAGCAATGTCACACCTCACCAAACCCTTGAATGAACCTTGGAATATAGATCTGCAACTAGCATGAAATGGCTTTAATGGATGTGAATCTTGATCTTGAAACTTGATTTGAAACAATAACTTTGAATGCTTGAATATATCTTGAACACTACATCAACATATTAGCTCAAATAACATGCATGATGCAAGAAGACTTTGACATGATAATTGGATCTTGATTGTTGCAATAATTCTTCTATAAATCTTCTCTTCAATGCCTTGAAATTCTCTTGATCTCACAAACCTACTATATGAATGCTCTCTTTAAAATCTTAGGTTGCTTCATAAAATTGCTAGGTGAAACGTAGTGAAATGACTTTTTATTTATACATATTTTAACATAAATTCCCGAAATTCAAATAACACAAGCCAACATGTGAATATGAATTTGAAATCATTAAAATACTACCAAAAACATAATTTAAATTAGGATCCTAGGCCTAAGTGAGGACCCATTCGTCCATGGGAAAATGGGTCTTAGGTCACTTACCTAGGACACACATTGCTCAATTATAAGTGTTATGTTATGGCATTAATGGATGTCAGGTTTTCCTCTTTGGAAATTGCAATTAATTAGGCTTGGATTTGAACTAAAGGGGCCAATTAAGGCAAATTAACCTCAATTAATTAATAAATCCCTAGATAAGTGTGAAAGTGAAAAGTTACACTTTACAACACCACAAATAAGGCACAATTAAGTCCATTTTATTTAATAGGGCCCTACACTTAATGTGAATATGTAAAATACATATTACAACACTAATTTAAGGCATAACTTAGTTCATTTTATTTAACATTTATTCCCAAATTAATTGTGAAAAAGGGATACTTTTTCCTACACTACAAAGATTACGAGACCACGAATCAACCTTCCCAACAATAAACTTCATAGGTATTCATCCTATTTCTAAACATGAATTTGAACCCAATAACTAGAAGAATGCAACTTTAAAAGTTAAAATTGCATGCTTACAATAGTCAATAAACAACTTCAAGAGATGTGCGTGACAGAAACAAAACCAACTAAAAATTCAAGAATTGCCTTTTCCCCAAGCATATCTGAGTAGAAATACATTGATATACCTCCCAAATTATCCTACGAAAGTTTTACTTAATCTTTGTCACAAACTCATTCTAGCTGCTATTAGCAATAGCACTTGTGGGGCAATGGTTAAGTCCATCCAAAGTATCAAAATGATCTACTAAATTATATAATAGATGCAAGAAGGTCAAATATAATCTAGGGCATGCTGCTAGATCATGTTAATACTTCATATGCATGTAACCTAGTGCACAAAAGGTGCTATTGCTAGTATGTAACATTATCTATCTCATTCATTTTGGTCTACTTCTTTTCAAGTGTTTTTAGAGTGGGTTCCTTTTTTATTTCATACATTCTAGCACTTGCTACCTCCAGTTTTGCATTGTCATTTTCCCATTGCACATACTGCACAGATACCTTCCTCAACTTCTTAAGAGTAGATTCCTTCTTTCATTTCATGCATTCTACTATGTGTACCTCCAGTTATGCATTGTCATTTTCCCATTGCCTAGCTATGAAGGGTAGTTAAGGATATTTAGATATGAGGTGTTCAAATATGAGGATAAGGGATCTATTGTTGAGGGATATGTGAAATTTACTCTCAATGGACCCATTTTAAGGTAAATAAGCCTAATCCTCACACGCAATGTATAAGCAAGGTAAAAAAGCCCAATCCTAACAAGAAAGGCTAGATTAAATGTTCAACATAGGGTATGTTTATATGCCCAAACATGTCAATAATGTAACAATATAATTACCAAAATGACCAAAGTTAAATTAAAAAGAAAATATTTTCTTCCATATCATAGAAAGTGCACACAATCTTCTTCTATCATACATATCTTAGTTTATCTCTTTCCCTTAAATAAATATGAACCTAAGGTCTCTCTAAATAAAATTTAAATCTAATTCTGAAATTCAACTTTGGTTATTGACATGATCAACAAATAGAAATTTGGTTATCTATATCATAGTCAAGCCTAGAGTTTCAAAAGTGGTCTTCTAGGAGATGAAGGCCCTATCATCAAATCATCAACAATAATGTGAAAGGGTATACCAATGTATGTGTTTTCTACTTGTATTAGGTTAGTGTTGCAATGTAGATGATTCTGAGACATAATAAAAGATTGTGTTGTGAAGCCAGCATATATATATTAAGCCTTGGTAGAGATCACACATACTTGGAGTCTAGCATATGTAACTTCACAAATATTTTTGGAATTAAATTCAGACCAATGATGCTTGTGGAATTCTTTATATAATTTCCATGTAGCTTTAATCGATATGAAATTCACAAATGCATAGCTCAAATTACATCTATTTCTACAAACCAAAATCAGGTTAATCTAGTTATTAGTTGAAAGCTTTTAAAACTCAATAATTTATCTGTAATTATCAATTAAAAGTGATTATTTGATATTTTAACCTACTTGAAATCTATAGGCAAGTGAAAAAAATCATTTTCTGAGAGAGGCACATCCCCCTCCATGATGTTCTAGTTGCAATGCATGTGGTGTCTATCCAACATTTTTAGAATGATATCCAGGGAAATAGATAAAAACATGATAATTATCATCATTAACTTTTGAAATGAAGTTTTCAAATTAGATAAAGAGAAATAGATAAAACACAATATCTCCACTTTCTAGCATTCTAGGTGATACAAAATGACATGATAAGGCCAATATAAGGGCTACTTACTCATATTTATTGGAAATAACCCTATAAAAGGTTTGGGATTGAGATCGGCCTCACCTAGAGCTATAGAAATGATAATTGAAGTTACCTCTATTATCATTTTTCGCAATAGTCTAATTTTCATGGTGCACGTTTTGATTCTTGTTGCTACAATTTGTAGCTTGCTAAAGACTGTGGATGACTCTTTTCATTGTTAAATTTTTCCCACTACAGGGAGGATCAAACACTAATGGAAAATAGTTATATGTATCACAATCAAGCCTAGCATACATCTATTAGAAATTTCAACTCTCTTGGCATACATGTATGAGAAAAGTGGAAGCATCGACAAGGAATTTGAATTGTTTGACAAAATGCATCAAAGAGATATGTCAAGGATTGGAATGATTGCAGGATATGCACAAAATGGAAAATGTATGGAAAATGTGGTAGCATAGACAAGGCAATGAGCTGTTTGAAAAAAATGCCTCAAATAAATGTGGTCTCATGGTGATGGACATCACCATGAGACCACATTTATTTGAGGCATTTTTTCAAACAGCTAACTACCTTGTCAATGTAGTAATGACAAGGTATTGAGATGTTTGAAAATATGCCTCAAAGAAATGGAGTCTCTTGGTGATGTACATCACCAAGAGACCCCATTTCTTTGATGCATTTTTTCAAACAACTCACTACCTTGTAAATTTAGTAGCATTAGTTCACTACCTTGTTAATGTGCTACTACATTGACAAGGTAGTGAGCTATTTGAAAAAATGCCTCAAAGAAATGGAGTCTCTTGGTGAGGCATTTTTTTAAATAGCTCATTACCTTGTCAATGTAGTAGCACATTGACAAGGTAGCGAGCATGTTATATAACACGAGTGTATTTTGTCTTGCTTATACAAAATGGCTATATCTTAACTTCTTCAAAACACACTTGTGTTATGAAAATGTTGATTTTCTAAAGGTTTCCTAACTCATTGTATCATTACCCACCCTTCTCTCCCATCTATCTCTCTCAAACCTATCTTTCCCCCTATGTATCTCACCCCTCTCTCCATAGGCTATAGGTCTCTCACCTCTATATATCTCAAATGGATCTCTAGTTATTTCCTGAACCTCTCCACCTCTCTCCCTCCTCCTTACCCATCTTTCCCTCAAGTTTTCCAATTCACTCTCTCATTTTCTTCTATCTCTCCCCTCACCTCTCTACCTCTCCCCTCTCTAGGTCTCTCAATCACTCCTTATTTGCCTCTCCACCCCCCCTTATCCATCTAGGTCTCTCACTTAACCATAAACCCTATCCCTAAAGTATCAACCCTCAACCCTTAAACCTTAAATCCTAAACCCTATCCCTAAACCCTCAACCCTAGACACTATTCCTTAAAACCCTAATCCATCAACCCTTGACCCTATACCCTATATCCTAACCATCAACCCTTATCCACCCCTCTCCTTCCCTATCTCCCTCACCCCCATCTCTCCCCTATCTCTCTCACCCCTCTCTCCCTAGGATGTAGGTCTCTCACTTGTATATCTATCGAGGCTCTCTATATATTTCCCTCCCTCTCCACCTCTCTCCCTAGGTTGTAGGTCTCTCACCTCTATATCTATCAAGGATCTCCAGTTATTTCCTTTCCTCTCTACCTCTCCCCTCTCTAGGTCTTGCAATCACTCCTTGTCTACCTCTTCATCCCTCCTTATCCATCTAGGTCTATCACTCCTTGTCTCATTACCCACCCCTCTATATATCTCACCCTATCTCCCCCTATGTCTCTCACCCCTCTCTCCCTAGGTTTTAGGTCTCTCACCTCTATATCCCCCAAGGCTCTCTAGTTATTTCCCTCCCTCTCCATGTCTCTCCATCATCCTTACCCTTCTTTCCCTCAATCATATACCCTCAAACCTTAAACCCTTAATACCTGAAATCTCAACCCTAATCCCTCAACCCTTAAACCCTCAACCCTAATCCCTCAACTCTTAAACCCTCAACCCTAATCCATCAACCCTAATCCCTCAACCCTAATCCCTCAACCCTCAACCCTTAAAACCTTAATCCCTCAACACTATAACCTATACATTAAACTAGGTCAACCCTCAATTATCAAACCTCTACCCTATACATTGGACTCTCAACCCTATACCCTCAATTGTAATCCATCAACCCTTAAACCCTTAATCCATCAACCCTAAACCCTCAACCCTAATCCCTCAACCCTTAAACCCTTAATCCCTCAAACCTAATCCCTTAACCCTGTACCATCAACCCTAACCCCTAATCCCTCAACCCTCAATCCTCAACCCTAATCCCTCAACCCATAAAAACTTAATCCCTCAACCCTACAACCATTAATCCCTCAGCCCTTAAACCCTTAATCCCTCAACCCTATAGCATGTATTAAACCAAGACAATCCTCAATTATCAAACCTCTACCCTATACATTAGACCCCCAACCCTAATTCCTCAACCCTATACATTAAGCCCTAATCATTTAAGTCCTCAACCCTTAGGCCCTAATCTCTCTCTCTCTCTCTCTCTCTCTCTCTCTCTCTCTCTCTCTCTCTCTCTCCTTATATATATATATATATATCACTCTATCCTCCCACCCTACCTAGATAAGTATCTCTCACTCCAACCCCTTTTCTCCCACCTCCTCTCCCTCTCTCAAGTCTCTCTCTCACTACCTCTCTCTCTCTCTCAGGTCTCTCCCTCCCTCTCTCCCTCTCACCCTACCTAGACAACTCTCCCTCTCTCTTAAAATTCTCCCTCCCTCTAAATACATACATATAAGTAGAAATACATTCATACAGGAATACATGCATACTTACATACATAAATTGATACATTACATACATACATGTACAAGCATACATACATATAGATAAGCATTCAGACATACATGTCATACAAGCATACACATATACATACATACAAATATATATACATATATTTAATAGACTATAATTTAACACAAAGCAAGACATAACGTGAGTGTGTTTTGTCTTGCTTAGGCAACTCAAGCACAAATGCAAAAAATATGTCAAAACTACGAAATAACACAAGCGCATTATAATGCGCTCGCGTTATTTCTTTCTTTGGAAATTCCCAAGCCGTTGGCTTGGTATTTTCTTTGGATTACCAACCCAAAGGCTTGGAGTTCCTTCCCAACATCCAAAGATGTGTTTTTACATATTCTACAAGATTTCACATAATCACATTTGTGCTAACCGTTAGGTTTTCAAATTTTTCAAGGTCAAACAAATCAAACACCTAGGTAATGTTAGGCTCTTTGTTAGCTATTTAATGATGTATTTTTTCACATTTTTACAATGTTAAGCTTTCATCTTTAATTTATTTTGTTTGTGTGTCTGTTTTTGGAAAAAAACCAACGTTTGGTATTTTTTATATTTACAAATTAACCATTCATTAGAATTTCAAATTATATTTTTAGAAAATAGAATCCATTCTACACATATTAAAAAATATATTTTCAATTATTTTTCAAAATTTATAGGGGTAGTACAGCCAAAATTTTGTTTTTCAAGATGTGTCCACTTTGAAAATTAGTAAAAAATCAAATATCCATTAAAAAATTATCAAAAAAATCAGGCATAAACTACATGTTGTTAGCTAATTTCTCACTGATGCAATTTTAAAATTACAAAAAAAAAGTTAATCTTTTGGGGGAGCCACAATTGTAGCTATGTTATGTATTTTTGACAAAAACAAAACCAATTTTTGTGGCTCCCTCTTTTGAACCCCTTAATCTATACCATTTAAAAAAAAAAATAGTAGTATAGAAAGAAGACTCGGAGCACTTGCTACATTGTTTTTGTTGCATCTTGAAATTTTGAGTGTAACTATCCTCAATTTCTCATCCAAGGTCAGTATTTACTTATTTCAGAAAAAAAATTGGTCACTAAGACCCCTTTTTGCCCCCCCTCCCCCCCCCACAATCTTTTTGCACTTACCTTAGGCCTCAACTAAAATTTGTCTGGTTTAGCTCAAGAAAGAACCATTTAGTGATTTTAAACGGACCCACCACCCCATTTCTAGTAAGCCCCAAGACACTATAAATGTCCTCTCTATTTGTATTGAGCTAGGAAAATTCCTCTCTTTGGTCTCGGGGGAGAACATATGACTCCCTTTAGCATTATCAAAGGTAATATTAGGGCTTTTTCCATTACAACCTACTTTCATGTTAATCCTTTCCTCCACTTTCCCTTTTCATTACCTTTCTCCCAATCCTCATTTTGTTTTAATTTTTTCTTATCAGTAAAAGAAATTTCAAAAACTTCAAGGCTTACTGCTTCAGTATGCAATCTACTTGACCATGAGATCTACACACAAGCCCTTTTCTTGGTTGAATTACCCTTTCTCAAATTTGCATCCTCAAATGGGGAATTGGATAAATTTTCAAAATTTTCCTCTTCTCTCCATTCCTAATCCCCATCCAACACCACATACTCAAACCCTTCTTTAGAGGAAACAATGTGAGACCAAAAATTTTGTATAAGAGACAATTTCTTGACCACATAAGGGAAGGAAGGGATTGTAAGTATTTTATAAGCATCAAAATTATACCCAAAAAACCATAGGTAATTTTGCATTCTTTTTCTTCTCTTTAAGGTCAAATTCTGATGAGGAAAGAAGATAAAAAGAAAAGGAGACCAATTGCTTATTAAGGAAGTGATTCAAAAGAATAAAATTGAAGCCATAGATATGAGTGTGCCTTCCATCAATGGTAAAATACCGCATGATAACCTCTTCCACCTCCACCCAAATGGGTTTAATTGAAAGTCGATCATACCCACCATCATTGAACTTTAATAATTTCTTCCCCTCAAAACCCTTTAAGAATTTTTTGACCGCACCTTCCAATCCTTTCCTATCCCCAAAAATATTTCTACCTTGGAAGGAAAGACCAAGAAGTTTTGTGATGAGGTCTTCAGCGGTAATTAATTTTTTTCCCTCTACAATGTTTTTGTGATCCTTCCATCCTTTTACAAATGCCTTTGTGACTTCAAGATGATGTCCATGCAACTTTTATAGATATGGAGTAATACCCCCATCCACTATAATCTTCTAGACCATAGATTTATTTCTAATATCCTCATAGGATAATGGTTCAACCCTGATTTTGTCACCATCCATTTTTACTAGGCTATCAAATAGGAAAATATGTATAAAAATCTGACCCAACTGATGATAAAAATTTTGGAGGCCCGCTAAAGTACCCACAATCCATGTGACAAGACCTCAAGCATTGATTATAATCAATGAAGTTTCTAAGGTGAACCTTATGTATCATTATTTCATAGGGATTAGTCATAATTTTCCTCTCATCATTAATAAACAAAACCATTTCAAGTCATTCACACATCATAATTCATTAAGTTTTGGATATTAGAAGGTACTTCACTCAATTTAAGCCAACATTAAATTGAAACATTGCCAACTTCAATATTGGAAAACACATTAGCAATAGAATTTCCCCTATATATATGGGAGATATAAAAATCATCAAAACAATTTCTAGCAAAAAAATAAAATCTTTGATAAAAATTTATAGCAACCAACTCAAATTATTAATCTTTGTTAAAAAATTAACAATAGTCAAAGAATCTCATTCAAGCCAAATATTCCTAAAACCCTGAGAGTGAGCCAATTTCATGTTTTTGTAGGTTGTGTAATGCCCCGCCACGCAACCCTAGAGGAAGTTTCAATTCACTAAACAAGCGTACTAATTTTTTTTTTAAAAGAAGTGAATTAAACCCACATGTTCAACTAAAATTGACAACATCCCCTAGGGTTACATAACTGAGATTACTTAAAACCCCATCAACATCCATCATCTAATTTACATTGAAAGTAAATAACTCAAGTAATAACATTCAACAACATAAAAAGATGCGAGATAAAATGAAGCATTCATTACATAAATCTATTACATACATCTATTACAATCCTCATTCCTAGAATGAGTCAAAATACATAAGTATGATCATTACAAGGTCCACCTCATAACACAAGAGGGGTAAATCAATATCATTACAATATGAGATACAAAGTACAAGAATTAAAAGTAAGAAATGCGAGATGTCCATCTAGAAGTCTCACCACCAAGTACTGAAGATCAAGGGGACCCAACGGTTTTGGTGCATGTTCCACCCAACCATGTGGTACCCGAAGGCCCACCCCCCATGCTAGGAGATAGTAACAAAGTAACATGGACGAGAAACCTACTACCTCAAACCAAAGGCAGACTCATACTGATACAAGCTGACTCAACCACACATATGCACAATATAAGTCTAACTCTAATCATGGTTACATTGCTTCCAGACATAATATAATCAAGTGTGCTAAAGAACCATATGCACAACATAACACAGTGTTATCCTAGACAGAGTGTCATCGCAAGGTTTGTCATGAGATATCCTCTGGGCATTCTTCATAGGCTCCGAAAATCCTGGTGGCCTCAACCGAATCCCGACACTCATACTAGCTCAAGCGGAATCAACTACCTCTCATAAGGACGAGATAGTGATCTTGCCATTCCAGGCCTTCTCACTCACCCCAAGTCTAAACAAACCCTTGTGTCTGTGAGTGAGGTTAATTTATCTTGGTTAATGTGAACTACATCCTAATCCTCTAAGTACATTTACTTTAGTTCTCAGTTGTTAAAATCACTTCTGAAGGTTTCCCGGTTTACCTCTTTGGGCTCCGGCCCCTAACAAAAGCCACTCTTCTAATTGGATAACACACTACACAATCTAACTCCAAGGGTTACTCAAGTGTTACAGAACTGAACCAACATGCTTTCTCCTATCCTAGGAGGTAACCACAAAGAAATCCACTCCAACACTAGGAGGAAACTAGAAACATGTAACACTACCCAAGGGAAAGTCAAAACAATAATTTAACAAGGGAATGACCCACGTTTCACTGAAAGACTTTACAAACCAAAACTCAACACTCCTTCACAAAATAATCATTAAAAGATACATCAATGAACTCATGCTTTGGCAATGAAAAATACTATATTTGGTTATCCTAAAACCATGTTCCTAACTGATGTTTCTCACAGGAAAGTAAAATAATTCCATTCAAGACTTTACATTAACCAATCAATATTTTATTAAATACATAATCTCCACAACTTAATCAAATCATGAGCAATAATAAATTCAACTATAATTAATTATCTAAGTTGTTGAATGTTCCTACGTTTAACAAGGTATTATATACACACATTTACAAAGAAAAACACCTCATATTAATATGCACTATTAAAATCAATATTTTTATCTTAATCCAATAAATCAATTATACAAAGAAAACTTTAAATAAGATTACATATACAATATATATAATATTAATTACATTCTATATATATATATATATATATTAAATATTATATATATTCATATATAATATAAAAAAATACATATAATATATATTTAATTAAATACTATATATATAAAATAAATCAAATAAAAATAAAAATAAAATTTAAAACGAATTTAAATAAACAAAAAATAAAAATAAAAATAAAATTAAAACAAATTTAAAATAACAAAAAAAAAAATTTAGAAAAAAACAATACACACGGGTCCGGACGGTACCGCCGGTACCCGCAGACAGTCCACGGACGTTATACAGCCTGCGCCGCTGCCGACTGTACTTTAAGTACAGCGGCCGGTAGACATAAAGGAAGGGGGCCGCAATCCCCACTAGACAGTGCGTCCCCCCATGTGGTGGGTGCACTGCCCAGTGGGTATTGTGTACCCACTTAATAACAAAAACAGTGGGGGGCCGAGTCCCCCCCACACATAACTTTTTTTTAAACAAAAAATTTCAAGAACAATTTCATACGCAGTACGAAATTTCGAACGCTCGCCGTACCGGCAATATTTACAAAAAGATTAACAACACAATAAATTAAAAAAAATCTATATGTATGTAAATATAGATTATTTATATCATATTTAAAATATGATATATGTAATGTATATTTACATATATATATTTTTTTTTCTAGAATTACATTTACTGGTGAAATTGAAGAAATAAATTTAAAACCAGTAATAATATTGACAAACAATAGGCATCTCATGCTCAAGAGATTTATAAACTGAATACCAAAAAGCCATCCTTCCATGTTTTCAAATAATATAGACAAAGGAAAAGTAATACATTGATTTTGAGTTTTTCAACAAATTTTCTAAAAGGGTTTGTATTTTGAAAAACAAATTTGAATACCAAAATGTTGAAGTTTAACCTAGGGTTTCAAGAAAAATCACCCATTTGCAATTTCTTATCATTTAGAAAATAGATTAAACTACGAACAATAAAACAAGAAATAAAAGAAAACCTGGTTATTTGCAGCCACAGGAAATAGCCAAAATTCTCGATGCAGAGTTTCCTTTGAGCTCCTCACAATTCCTTTTCAACAATGCAAAGAATTTCCAGCAAGCTTTGATCCAATAGCTCCACCTTCTTCACAGAATTTTCTCTCCTTTCAATTTAATTCTCCAAACAGAAAATAATTCCCAAAACTTTCATGTGCAAACTCTCTCCCAAAAATCTCATACCTGTGAAAAAAAAGAAGGAAGAAGAAGAATACCCAAATTTTTCTGCCCTAATCTTATAAAACATCATTTCCTCAAAATTCCAAAATAACCTAATGCAACCCTAATTCACATTCAATGCAAGAAATTGAATTTCAAAGTTAATTTCATTTCCCCTTTTTTTTGGAAGGCCCTAATTTTGACTTTAAAGTAAAATTTCAATTTCTCATAATTCCCTTTTTGATTTAATTTAATTTAACAATCAAATATACTTACATAATTATTATTAATTTTTTTAATAACTAAATCCAATCCCTTGAGATTTAAATTTAATTAAATAAATAATTTAAATTTAATTAACTTACTTACAATTATTTAATAATTAAATTTAATCCCTTGAGATTTAAATTTAATAAATTAAATAATTTAACTTTAATTTCATTAATCATTTTAAAAATAACCAATAAGCATAACATTAATATAATATAAAAATAAACATTTCTTCCATCCAATGCAATATTCTAAAAGAACTATTTAATAGGACAACACTTTTCAAAGCATTATTTAACATCAAAAAAAGATACACATGACTCAATAATCAGAACTGACGACACACTAAGGCTAGGGTGTAGACCTGACACATGTTATCAAGTTACTATCTCCCATTCAACTTAACCGTTGGATCGACATGCTCAAACCTGTGAAACCAGGTGGAGTCGATGTCATGTACCTGCTACCTGAAATCAAGTAAACAACATAATATATCCAGCATATAATTCACACCGTGAAGAAGAAATCTCGGGTTCGCAGGGCGCTCGCAAGCGAGTGATGCGAACTCGTCTTCTTCACCAATACACTCATCAAAGACTGACACTAACGTCATAAACAATATTCACATAAATAATCACATGATAATTCTACTGACATCATTAATTCATCAAAGCATGTGAAATAAAATCAAATAGTCACATCACACAATAATAGTTGCTGCTCAAGAGTAGCGATCAAAAACATCATAATAAAAATGTGTCTAGTATCAAAGTAGTTGCAATCCAAACAAAGCATAAAACAACATGAAACGAGAAGCAAAACGGAGGGGTATTACAAGGTTGTCATAGCTTCGGCAACATGGTTATTATGGGTAACCAAAGGGAGTGCCACAACCGAAATAAACCTACCATGTTCATCTCTTAATACTTCCCCACTTCTTGCAAGCTTCGTATTACCTTGGCTTCCCTATAAAAGTTAATTTTAATCCAACCTCTTAGAGGAAAAACCTAAACAACATTATCTCTATCAGTTTTGACTTTGTTAATAGGGATGGAGATATCTAAGGATAGTCTCCAATTATTCACAATTTGAATAGCATAGTTGAAACTAGGAACTATTGCAGACCCATTCACCTTCTTATTGAGGATTCCAGACATAAAGTTCTCCTTGATTGCTCTATAAATTTTAATAGTAACTCTTTTAGGAATCAAACAAGTCTCTCTAAAAACTTGATTATTCCTTTCTTTCCAAACCTTCCAAGCCACATCGGGGAATAATTAAGGACTAGACACAAGAGAGAGGGATTAGAAGCTGGAGCAATCCATTGAGACCATAGATCATTAACAAAATTAGGAAAAACCTAAGAAATATTCTAAAGGGAAAGGATGTGTTCCCAAACATCCTTAACAAAACTACAACCGAGCAAAAGATGGAGTTGAGAATCTGATTCCCTTTCACACACAGAACATCTATTTGGCAAAGAAAACCCCCTTTCATACATGTTATCCAATGTAAGAATTTTATTTTGAGAAAGAAACTAGAAAAATATTAACTTTCAAATTTGACATAGGGATCTATAAGGAGGTCCAAAATGGAGGTGGAGAAGCATGATCTAGTAGAAAACTAAAATCAAGTGAAACTAAAAAAATACTACTTATCATGAAGTTCCAAACCATTTTAACAGTCCTAGGGGACCATAGAATATAAATCAGAGAAAGAAAATTTTGAATAACCACAAGAGACATATCAACAAAGGCCAAATCCCTCCACTATACATTCTGAATAAATTCTTCCAAGTGATCCCAAAAAACCTAGAGCATAAGTCTTTGTGAGGAATAGCCTAAGGCTTATTAATAAGAGGATCATTACCAAACCACCAATCTTCCTAAAATTTGATATGGAATCCATCCCCAACAACTCATCTAAGAACTTTAGAAATTAAAGAAATGGTTATAATATTATTCCAAATAGCCAATCCTAAAGGAAGGACCTGACAGTATAAAATATCCTCAACATTAACAAGATTTCCCAAGTACATGTTCACAATAATCCTAGTCCATTTATTATTTTAGAAATGATTCTCCAAAGTTGTTTGGCTAATAATACACTGTTAAGATCCTTGATTCTTCTCGTACCAAGACCTCCCATATTTTTTGGTTTACAAACTTGTTCCTAGGAAATAAGATGAAGACTCTTTCCCTCTTCTATTCCCAACCATAAAAATTCTTTTGAATCTTCTCAATATGATCTGAAAACTTTCTTGACATCTTAAAAGGCTCATTCAATAGACGGGTAGATTTTGGAAAGTCGATTTAATGAGGTGTATCTTACCAGCTTGACTAAGAATAGCACCTTTCTAGCTTGATAGTTTAGAATGAAACCTATCCAGAATTATTGACCAAAAATAATTAGGGATAGAATTGTATCAAAGAGGCATACCTAATTACACATCAGGAAGACAATCAATCAAGTAAACCTAAGGATGTGAGCAATAGATTTTTGTCTTGATTCAAGAGTATTCATGAATAAAATAAAACTTTTAAGAAGACTAAATTTTTGACTAGAGGCCACTTCATAATTAAGAAAAATGGACTTGAGATGTCTTGGTTCAATAATAGAGGATTCCCCAATAATAAGAGTATCATCAACAAATTATTGATTAGAACACACCTAGTTGAAACAAGGAGAAAGACCCTTCACATAGTCATCATTAATAGATTTTTGGAGACCTTCCCAAATATTCTACCATAATCACAAAGTGGAAAGGAGAAATATGATCCCCTTGTTTAATCTCTCTAGAGCTACTAAAAAAATAGAAGGAAACCCATTAATAATCACTAAAAAACATAAGTCGCAATCAACTACAAATAATCTCAACAACCTTCTTTCCAAAAGAAAAAGCTTTCTTATTGATAGACAGGGAATGTATATTTTCATACACTATAATGATAGAATCAAAAATTTGCCTACCAAGGACGAAACCACTTTGTTGAATGGAAATTAAACTTGGAATAACCTTTTGTAATCTTAAACCTGGGACTTTATAAAAAAATTATAAATGGAGTTGTACACAGATTGATAGGTCTAAAATCCCCAAAAGAACCGGCTCCATGGAGCTTAGGGATTAGGAATATAAAAGTGGAGTTAAAAGCTCCTTTAACAAATGTTGACTACCAAATAACTCCTTTGTAGCAACAAAAAATTCCTTCACTGCATACTCCTAGAAGGTTTAAAAGAAAAACATGGGGAACAATCAAGGCCTAGAGCCTTGTTTCCTTCAAAAGAAAAATATCCCTCTTGACTTCATCTTCAGAAGGAATACTCACAAGCATATTGTTAGATTCCTCCAAAAAAAATATTAGGAATAACACTTATGAATTTCTCTTCACAAACAAAATCAAGCTTGACATCCACAGAAAGAAGACTAGAGAAGAAACTTTGCATGCCAATAATATTTTTCAAGAGTGTATGATAGAATTTCCATTGAGTTTGTTGAGATATTTTATCTCATATAGTTTTTGTTAAAGAGAAAATGGGTAGTTTTTGTAATGAAATATGTTTTTATGGAATCTATATGGTAGTTGTGGTAGTTTGTAATATTTTAAAAATTGTATTCAAATAAATAAAAAATTAATTTTGAAATAAAATAATTAGAAATACAAGTTATTATCATAAAACTTAAAAGATCATAAAGATGCCAAGATTTTTGAATTAGTGAGTTAATAAAAATTTATCAAAATTTATGGTTATTAACTGAGACAATATAATATATGATTATACAAGGTATACATAAACATTTATGGTTAGATAGTAAATTCAAGTTATATAAGGATACATTTCCTCTAGGTATTATCATATTAGTTATAGGTTTTGTAAAAAACTACACTCTACAACCACAAAATAAAGTGAAATCACATAACTACAACTATATTTAGTTTACCAAACTAGTACATATATAAGTCTTTCATGTACCTAATATTATAGAGGAATACACACAAAAATTGAGGGGTATAATTTTTATACTAGTGAGAATTATACATACTCTACATAGTTTTTATAATGTTGCTTTGAGATGTTCTATGGTAATTTGAGAAACAAAATAAATATAAATAACTTCAATCATTTCCAGATAGCTTTGTCTAGGTGAATTGCATTCATTAATGACCTTATCATTAGAAGACGCAAGTTCTACTTTTAAAGATGGAATCAAAGTGTTAAAATGTATTTTACTAGGATCTTTATGTCTAGTTTCAGTTTGTAAACAACTTTCATACTTTGGATTGGATTTTACCATATAAACCTTGTTGTTATATGTATATTTGATTATATGGTGAAGGTTTGAATGAAATACTCCCGTGGCATGAATCAATGGTCTTCTAAGAAGAATGTTATATGTAAGAAAATTTGGTATGACATGGATAATAGTAGGTAGAACTATGGGCCATATCTTAATAGGTAATGTAATTGTTCTTAATGATTTCCTATGAATTTTATTGAAGCCACAAATAAAAAGAGTATCAAGTTTAATGAGAGACTTATTCACACCAATTATATATACATAAAAGGTTTATGCCATAAACATTAAGATCTAATCCATTGTAAATAAGAGTGTGTCTAACCTGAGCTTTGTTAATGGAAACAAATATCATTAGAGAATCATATTACTTTTAAATATTGGTAGGGGTAATTCAATTTGATGGAAGAAAATGTGTAAGTTTGTTGAATTCATACCCTCAAGCAATTCTACTACATCATTTGGTTTAATGGAAGGTGGCATAACAATATTTTGTAAAGCCTACTAGAGCATGTTATGGTAGGTAGATGAAGTTTGAATTAAGTCCTAAAGAAAGATCTTAGTTGGAGTAGCACAAATTTTCTCAACAAGATCAGAATCCTCACCACTGTATTAAGGTAAATGAGGTGTGGGATGAAGGATAGGTTGTGAGAATGGGATTGATGAAGTAACAAACGGGGTTTATTTTACTTGTTTGTTTTTCTAGTATTGTATGTATGAGAAATGACATGGTAATGAGGTTGATATGATACATTTTTTTGTATATGATTATGTTTAGTAAGTTGTCTTAAAAAATTTAAGATATGACCATGATATTTTTGTTGATTTGAATGAGGTACAATAATTAGAACATGTTGAATTTGTGATTGAA
Source organism: Sequoiadendron giganteum (assembly GCA_007115665.2). Taxonomy (NCBI): domain Eukaryota; kingdom Viridiplantae; phylum Streptophyta; class Pinopsida; order Cupressales; family Cupressaceae; genus Sequoiadendron; species Sequoiadendron giganteum. The sequence goes on from CM021105.1 coordinate 427,585,251, forward strand.
CTTTATGAGAAAGAGGGTAAATAATTAGTTGTAATATTATTTAATCTATTGCATTTATTAATATTTGACATATTAAGCTTTTAGCAATCTTAGTGGATAATTTAGATGAGATGAATTCATCAACGGCCTCACCTAACATATCAAAATCATCACTACTAAAAGGTTCATCAAATGCATGAGAGTCCTATAGAAAAATACCTGATATGTTTGAATGACTTTACTTCCTCCAGGATGTTAGAAATATTAATCAAAATTATTTTAAATCAAATTATACAACACCAATTAAAGTTTTCAATTTCTTATGCTTTGGTTTCTTAAGATAGATTATGATCAAATACGATAAATCCAATCTGTTAGAGAACATTTTTTTAGTTCAATAGGGTCCATCTATGAGCAGAGAGTATAAATATCAATTTTCCTTTGAAAATAAAGTAAAAATTAGTAGGTCAGGGGTGATGGCTCCCTTGAACAAAGATGCAAGTTTCTAGATCTTTGAAAGTTTAAACAAGTATTACAATATACAAAGATTCGAGATTGTGCCAGTCTAAGTCTGATACTATTCAAAATTGGAAAATTTGTAATATTCCCAATTTTGTTTCAAAATGTGACCTAATGAAATTAACTAGGGTTTCTATTTACTCAAAATTATTGTTACTTTCAAATAAATTCATGCACTAGCTTAGGAAATTATCAAATTTAGACATATATTTGATGTACTACTGACATTTAAATGAAACAAGATTTCAAATTATTGAAAAAATAAAGAAACAACATTTATTTATTAATGTAATCACACCTTTTTTGCAAATGTAAAGAAATTCAATTTTGAAACTATTATTAATAATTCAAATCAGAAGATTTTACAAGTGTAGGATGTGTCAGGATCACTAAAATATGATGTGGAAAAAGAGATTACCCTAGACCTAACAAATATATTACCTTCAATCAATCTTTCCTCACATCAACATTAGAAGCCTAGCCAACAAGGGTGTCAATATTAGCTAACAACCTAGAAGGAGAGTCATTTTTCCATGGATTTGGTTCTTTTATTTCTTTCAAAATTGATTAGATTTAATGTGAAATGATTAACCTAACTAGCTATGAAACCTAATCTAAAAATATAAATTATTTGCATACACAAAATTGAAAATTGACAGAATGAAAACTTAGATATGAGAAGGGAAGATGTATGTGCACCTATCATAAATATATGGAGTTGAACTAGAGGGTCAAGGGTGGTGGCACTCTTTATTGAGAAGTGGGAATCAAGATCTATAATTTTCTAGGTTGTAACACATAGGTATACACTACCCAAGTTCCTTCTCTACAACTTATCATCTTTGAATTTGAACTTACAAAATCACAAAAAGAGGGGAGAGGCTAGCTATATAGGATTTTTCATAGGTCAAACATCTATTTTGGTAAATTTCTACCTCCATGAATAGTTGATTTTTCCATGGATAAAGTGTGTGATTTGAACCTTAAGTGTGACTATTGCTATAATGAGCTAAACTGCAAAGTAAATGATGAAAACCCTACTCAAATGTGTTAGAGAAGGATTTTTACATGACACAATAAAGATCAATCCAAGAAAGTCAAATACCCTAGGGAAAATCAAAATACTCAAATACCTTACTTAGGGTTGCAAAGAGATCAAAGCATAAAGATGAGGACACACTGAAAACAAGTCATTAGGTGCTTGAAGGGAGCCAAAGCTATCTCCAACCCTAGATTTCAAATAGTCCTTTAATTAGCATCAAACTCCAATCATTGTGCTAACTTGATCAAATCTGAAACTTGCTTCATAATTCTATAAAATTGGATGTGTATTTTGGTAGAGTTTTATCATAATTATAATTTATTGCCATTTTTCAAATAATAATTGATGTTTTGATTAAAGGTAAAAAATAGGTTTTGAAGGGGCCTAGAACCCTTTACATCAAAAAGCAGTTGTAACAAAAGAAAAAGTCATCTCAAGCAAAACAACCCACCCACAGCAAGACCACGGTGAACAGTCAGCCAAAAAGAAGGAACCCACCCAACGACATTACATATTATTCAAGATATCTGCAACTTCAAGATCACAAGCCACATTCTTAACACCTTCATCCCTAGCAACAGACATATCATTAGCAGTAGCACCAACCTAAGCCTTGGTCTTGTTACGGGTTTGAACCCCATGTCCACCCGATTTTACCTCCCCAATCAAAACACAGATTGCACCCTTGTCAGCAGGCTTCTTGCCTTCCATTAGCTTACCATCAACATCATCATCAGTAGCATCTTTACCCTTAGTAACATTATCCATAGGGGATGTCATACCAGTAGATTCAGCATTAAACCCAGCTTTGTTCCCCTCTTTTCCTTTCTCCATATTAGCAACAATCCTTTCCATGAGATTTTCCAAATTAAGGATTCTTCCTTCAACATTTTGCTTCATCAGAAGCATTTTCTCTGCCACAATCTTCAAGGAGTTCATCAAATCATCAATTTGATCCTAAATAGAGGAATCCTCCATTTTGCTCGCAATACCCCTCACTTTCACATTAGTCATATTCATCTCATAGAAAATCCATTTAAAAAGCTTATAAAAAACAATAAAGCCCTCTTTAGCAGCTCCCAAGACATCAACAATATTATCTTTACCTTTATTAAAAACCTCTTTACTCTCGTCATCCTCCTCATGAAAGGAGCCAACCTTCTCTGTACCAGCAGCAATCTCCTTACCTTTTTCAACAACAATCGTCATCACAGCCGACGATTTGATCTTTCGGATGGACTCCACGATCTCAACCACAACCATCATCCTTTTCATCTGACTCCTCGGGTCCACCATAGGAGGGTCCATAGTAGCATGCCAAACCCGATGCCCACCAAAAGAAACCCCAACAACCTATTTCTTACCTTACAGAGACCCCACAACATTCTGTCCACCATCCACTTTAAGAGGAGTGTCCAACTCGAGATTTTTACAAGCAGATCTCACAACCTTCCTCGTACGATCCCCCATAAGAAATTCCCTATTTTTTAGAGCTAGGGGAGGAGACAACACCTCCCCAACCAATTCCTTCGCATCCTTTCTTCTTTGGCTAAGAATTTCATCAGTAGGATTGTCGATGTTGGTCTTAAAACCCTTGTCAGGGCTCGACCCTCTTTTTTACGCTTCCTCAAAGTAGGGGATCTCATATCCTCATCCACAGTAGTAAGGGAGTCTGACACAAAATCCACATCCTCTGACTCCAACTCCAACAAAATAAGCTTCCTTTTTTTCCTATTTTTACAGGCCACTTCCTCCTCAGAAACAATTTCATAACCCTTATCTTGCTTAATTTTCACATCCTTAGGAGTCGAAAGTGGTTTAACCACCTCAAAGGCTTTGCAATAGTCAAAGACATGGAGAATTAACCCCACATGAAGAATAGGGTTCTTTTGATTTTTCTTGCGGTCAATAATTCCAACATCCAACGAAGCCAAAAGGTAGAAAGGAAAAGAAATTCTTTTCTTGTGACAGAAATGGTTAAGAAGGATGAAGTGATAAGCATTCATAATAGAATAACGACCTTCGAGAGAAATATACCTCATTAACTCCTCAGTAACATCTGCCCACAGAGCCTTGATGGACTTCCTCTGATATCCCCCTCTCTTCACCGCTTTCAAGTCCTTGGCTTCCTCCCCTTTGAAGAATATTTTCATAGCATTTTGTGCCTCTTTCTTGTCTCTATAGAACTTCATACCTTTCATCAATAAGCCAGTAATATGAGCTATTAGGTATTCAGTAATGTTGAACTCCATCCCTCCAAGTTTCAACACCTTGTTGTTCTAATTTTTGGCAACAAGAGCAGTCGTCTAGGGATTGTTCCCATGAAATTTTTCAATATGGGGAGTCAATCCTCCCTTCTCAAGAATCACCCACACCTCCTCATTCTTCTTCACAGCATTGCAAGAGAAGGGCTCCGCACGATTCCTGTCACCACCCATGGTAGCCAAACTCACAGAGCCAAGGCAATTCACAACTTTCACAATAGAGATGAAACTTCTCGAGAAAGCAACACTAAGGATACCCACAATCTGTGTAAGAAAATAGACATGGAAGAGGTAATTAATAGACATAGTAATCCACTCCCTACGGATATCCTCCTTAGTACCATTAGAGCAAGTCAAGTTCTGAATACCACTCCTCCAAATTATAGCCTTCCACGTGATAAAAAAACATGCACACCCAGCACCACACACCACCAGTATTCCTCTTATATTTGTGCTTCATGATTAATAGTTACAATCACCTCTATAGGAAGAGGTTCATTTAAATCCCACTCCCGGGCCCCATGAACCCCCAAGTTAGCAAAGATATCAGCCAAACTATTTCCCTCTCTCAAAATGTGAGATATAAAAAACATCAAAGCAATTAAGGATATCAATGGAATCCTTTATCAAAGTTTCAATAGTCCAAGAGGATGTAGCAGAATTTTTCAAATTATTGATGATATTCAGAGAATCCCCCTCAAGCCACACTTTCTTAAAACCTTTCTTTTGAGCTAGTTTGAGACCATGATAGGTAGCAGTCGCTTTCGCAAAGTGGTTTATATGGGTTCCCAAAGGGAGCGCCACTATAGAAACAAGCCTACCATTAGAATTTCTTATCACTCCCCCATAATCAGTAGGCCTCAGATTACCTTTAGCCGCACCATCAAAGTTCACCTTAACCCAACCATCTGGCAAAGCCTTCCAGGCAACATTCTCTCTAGAAGCTTTCCCTTTATGAACAGGGAGGGAAATATCACAAGGCAAGCTCCACTTCTGGGCAACACACAAATCATACTGACTCAACAAAACCTTTTTCCCATAATGAAAAGAAATTCTAGCCATGAAATTTTCTTTAGTAGCCACAAAAACTTTATAGGCCACAGAGATAGTAGGAAGCGCAGAGTTTCTAAAGATCCTATTATTACATTCAAGCCACATATCCCAAGCAACATGAGGCATAGAGAGAGACCACAACACCTACAGAGCCAGGTTGGAAATAGGCAGATCTACTGATACCACAGAGCAGACCCAAAGGGGGGAGAAAAATCGGGTTTCAAAAAATCCCGCAAAGCATCAACACCCTGTAAGTATTTACTCCGAGAAGTTTGCACCATTCACTCCTATCAGAGAATAACTTCCACAATTGTTTACCCAAAAGGGCTATATTAAATTCATGGATTTTGTGGATACCAAGACCACTAGCCTTTTTACTTCTGCAAACATCATCCCAGGCCACCAAGTGAATTCTTCTCCTATCCTCAACACCAGACCATAGGAAGTTTTTTTGAATACCTTCCAACTTGTCTACAAATTTCCTCGGCATAAAGAATAAACTGAGAGCATAAACAAGAAGATTTTAGAGAGTAGACTTAATCAATTTCACCTTCCTAGCTTGGCTCGGCACCGTACCCTTCCAACTAGCCAACTTAGAGTTAAACTTATCAATCAACCCCCACCATAATGACTCTAGGATAGACAAGCACAAGGGAAGGCCCAAATAAGAGGTCGGGAGATCACCAATCTGGCTCTGTAGAATTCAAGCAATTTTGGTTTTCCTGTACCCCAACGTATTAAAAAAGAAGATCACACTCTTAGGTAAGCTAACCTTCTGCCCAGAAGCAACTTCATACTTCTGCAAGATTAATTTGATAGCCATGGCTTCCTTGATAGAGGACTCTCCAAGCATGAGAGAATCATCCACAAATTTTTGATGGGAACAAATGAGATCACCAAATGAAGGAGACAAACTATTCATAGCCCTAGAATCAATAGAGCTTTGAATAAGACACCCCAAGGATTCCACCATAATTATAAACAAAAAGGGAGAAATCGGATCCCCTTGCCTAAGACCCCTTGAGCACCCAAAAAAAGGGGAGGGCGAGCCATTCACAAGAATAGAAAATGGAGGAGACAAAATTAATTGAAGCAAGAGATCCACCATCCTCTCTCCAAATCCAAAATCCAACCAAATCTTGGAAAGAAATCCCCAATTAACTCTATCATAAGCTTTGAGTAAGTCAAGCTTCAGAATAAACCAAGCACACTTATTGATAGTTAAGGAATGAATATTCTCATGAACCGAGAGAATAGAGTCCAAAATTTTCCTCCCTGCCACAAACCCATTCTATTGAGGAGAAATAAGATGAGGCAAAACACTTTGAATCCTACCTGCCAGAACCTTTGAAAAAATCTTGCAGATCGAATTACATAATCTTATAGGATGGAATTCATCAAAAGAAGAAGCCCTCGATTTCTTCGGGACCAAAACAATAAAAGAGGAATTCAACTCCTTTAGAAGAGACTCAGTCCTAAAGAATTCTTTAGTAGCCACAACCACCTCCTTGGCAATAATTTCCCAAAAAAGATAAAAGAAGAACATAGGAAAGTCATCCAGGCCCAGCACCTTATTCCCTTCAAAGGAGAAAACAACACTTCTAATTTCCTCAGTCGAAGGAATTCCCACTTGTTGGCATATGGCTTGTAAGTGTTGTCATTGATGGCAACCTAAGTCATGCATCCGATCTACAGTATAGCTTTGGTTTACATCGACATAATAGGGTGAAAACCAGGACATTTGGTTAAAGGAAATAATGTTGATCTGAATACCCTACCAGACTATTATTTTGGGTTGTGGGTCTTTGAGAAATGTTTGTTGATGTTTTTACTACATTATTCGTGAGATATGTTGATGCACACTCACTAGTACGCAATCTAGGAGATCTGGTGCACTAATTTGTTGGTTATTTGTACTTGAAGGTTGACTCGTCAAATATAGTAATCGCAAATGTATAAGGAGTAATTAATTGAATTTCTTCATGCTCGATTATGTTTGCTTGGGTCCTATCTATGTCTTAACCGACTTTGGAGGATACGCATAAAGAATTAGTGGTGGATCTAGCCGACTATTGTAAAAGAACTTAATGTTTAATGAATCTGACATGTGAATGATCAAATCCTTGATAGCGAATATATATGGGATCAGTTTTATAATTTTGGAAGTGGAAGTGTGTGTGATAGTGGGGATAGAGAACATAGCGAATGTGTGGTGCAAAATTCAGCAGAGTAATGGTGTGAATTTGTCTATGTGTGATGCAAAGAGCAAAAATGAGCAGAGCGAAATGCAAAGTCAGAAAGAAGATCCAGAATCAAATCTATGAGCTTCATCGAAACTATAACCTGGCATAAATAGATGCTACTATCTCATTTCATCCTTTAGATGGTTTTAATATGAAATTTTCTAA
>CM021105.1:427592615-427642848 GCA_007115665.2 Sequoiadendron giganteum
GCAACATGATTACCATCATTAAACACCTACATCGCTTGAATAATCCTGAGATTCCAAAATGTCACAATCCCTCCTGAAGCACCCACAACATCCGAACTATGCATACCACAATCCTTAAACAACTTATTCTTCAATCTCGCTAACTTGTCAAAACCCATTTTAGTCTCTTGAATTAACACAATATTAGGTAGATGATCCCTAACTAGATTAGCCAGGAGATCATGCTTATGAGGGTGGTTTAACCCTTGCATATTTCAAGAAATTATCTTCATGAAAACTTATTGGAGGTGCTCTTAGAGCACATCTCCAACAAAGTCCTTTGTGTCCCATCCGTAATGTCTAGTCGACACTCCTTCTCCCTTGTAACATTTGCAGGAGGCCTACCTCTACCTCTCAGCTCTGATCCACAATCAGATCTCTGCCTATTTTTGGTCAGCACTCTCGGAGAGGGAGAATTCTTCTTTCTACGCCCTCAAATCAGAATATAAGGAGGATTATCCAAGTCCTCCACATCACCATTATCATTTACATCAGACAAGACCTCCAAACCATCTATTTTTGAACCATAATCCTGAATCATGCTCATTTCCATCAAGGGAGACTAAGGACAGCCATTCACAGAAGCTTTAGCCAATTTTGTAGCCTCCATTTTTGTAAGAGACACCTTTGTAGCCTCCTTTTGTTCATCCACATAAACCTTCACAGGAGACACAACAACAGTTCCACCCACTTCCTGCTCCTTATCCAGATCAATAGCATCTATCTTGCTTTCTAGAAGCTCACCCTTCTCAACCAAATCTGAATCCATACCTCTAGCTATAATGGCCTCATCCACACCACTCAGGGGAGGGCCCTCCTTATCCAAGGGCTCCAAATATTGTTCATTATCCTTCACCTTCTCACACCATTATTTGTACATCTGCTTCAGAGCTTTAAGAGGACACTTCTTTGCCCAATAACCAGCCTTTTTACATTGGAAGCAAGCAAACAAAATGGACTCATATTCAACCACTTGTTCCCATACACCTAGCTTGGAGTTTATCTTTATCATAGCAGGTAAATTAGCAGATTATTCAACATTCATATTAAATCTAGCATAGACCAGTCGCTTCCTGGAAGCTACCATTTGGTCAATCGACAACAAACAACCAAAGGTACTAGCAATCCCTTTAAACACTTCCTCATCCCAAAATTCCAATGGGAGCCTCGGAAGTCTGACCCAGACCAAGGAAGACACAAATAAATAAGAGTTCGAGTTAAACCCAGGTTCCCATTTTTTTAATATCAGCGAGGACTTCCCCAAAAACCAAGGTCCACCTGTCAATGTCGCCATCATATCATCTTCACAGTTGAAGGTGAAGGAGAAAACACCTTTGGCCATAGCCACCACATCAACTTGTCCCTTAGGCCTCCAACGACTACCAACAGATTTACGAACCAGCTCAATATGGGTTCGGGCAAATAAATATACCCAGCAGAGCCATGTCCATATTTGACATACTCTTATCAATAATGCAGTCTAGGACAGAGATAGAGTATTCACCAGTTAAGGAATTAGCAACAAAAGGCACAGGTGGTGAAGTACTTTTACCTTCAGGCTTCGTCCCAAGCAGATTCTTCCAATGTATAAGAGAACCCAAACAAAAGTCATTCTTTGTCTTATCAGCCCCAAAGGCCGCACTATTAGGAGTCCCATCAAAATCACTAGATAACTGACCTAGCCCAGACTTTTCTGCCTCGAGATTCCCCTGTTCAGGTGAGGACGACAAACAAAGAGTAATGGACACAACTTTTGGAGCCCCATTCCTCCCAAAAAAGTCATTGCCCATCAAAAGGGACCCACAATCCTTACCTGCAACAAAGGACCCGACTGACATCACCTTCGCATCAACAAGTTGTCTGCCATTAACTCCAGCAGCACCATCAAGAATTCTCACCTTTCCAAAATTTGACAAAACACCACCACCATCTCCACCACCTGGAGAGCTTCCTTCCATCACATTTCACGTAAATTAAACTATAGGCCAATCCATTTAAATTTAATTTTTGAGATTAATTTACCACTAGAATTTGAATTTACCTCACATAAATTAGAGACCAAAAAAATGGAAAATCAAAATTATCAGGGAAAAACCCTACTCTAGGGTGGTGGTGCCCTAGACCAACTATTTTGTACACTTTTAAGTTTGATTCTTGAGTTTAGGGTTTGCTTAATCAAGAATCATTCATAAAACAAGCATTTGTTGGGGTTAAAATGGTGAAATGTGATTGAGAAGGCACTTTTAGGGTAGCATTAACAATTCTCTTGGGTTGAACGGAAAGGTCAAGGCTAGGGAGTGTTTCTAAAATACACTAATGAAATGGACACTAAAGTGAACCCCAAATAAAGTGTGTAATTGTGCTTTCAGCTTTAGGGAGCACAATTTACAACACTTTAGTGTGTAAGTTGAAGAAGTCTCTTTATGGTTTGAAGCAATCACCAAGGATGAAAAATTAAAAATGGCAATATGTTATGTGACTTGTGCTAGGTCATAACAAAGTTTATCCATGTGTGTATTTCAAATACAAAGGTAGAATTTCTTATCATGATGTTGTATGCAGATGGTATGTTATTAATTGGTAACAATATAACAATGATTAATTTATTTAATTCTTAATTATTTTCATGGTTTAATATAAAAAATTCCCACAATAAAGTTTTGTTTTAGACATGAATATTAAAATGGATCATGAAAAGAAATACATTAAGATGATTTTGTGAAGATTTTGGATGTAGGATAGTAGATTTGTGAGTAATCCATTTCATGTTAATAAAAAATTATCTACTGAATTATTTCCTAAAAAATAAGAAGAGATTTAGGATATATGTCAAGTTCTTTTTGTTAGTGTTGTTGTTATATTCATATATGTAATGGTTTGTACTAGACCTAATATACATTTAGTGAGAATTGTGCATAGATATGTGTCCACACTAGATAACTTAGAACATTAGATTATTTTTAAAAATGACTTATAAATATTTATGCCACATCTTAGATTGCTCAATTTGTTACCAAAGAAAATTGAATGAAAATATAAATTCAAATTTGTAAAGATTTGTGGATAATAATTGAGATGGAGATTTTAAATGTTGAAGATCTACTAGTGGTATGTATTCAATCTTTTTGGAGGTGTAGTAAGCTAGATGAGAAAAATGTAGGTAGTGGTTGTATTATCTTCAATAGAGGCAAAGTACATGGAAACTACTCATGTATATATAAGGAAGCAATATGGTTAAAAGGTTGAACTTGATAGTTGGTTTGGTATAGAAGATGGTAAGGATTCATAATGATAGTACAAGCGCAATATATTTTTTCCAAGAATCCTACTTAGAGGTCATTCAAAGCATATTATAGGTCAATATCATTTTGTGAGAAGAATGGTTGAAAGTAAATAAGTATCAATTGTTGAAAAAATTAATACATACCTTATTCACACCAACATGTAGGATAAAAACTTGTGAGTACTCCATTTCATGTTAATAAAAAATTATCTAATAAATTATTTCTTAAAAAAGAATAAGAAATTGAGGATATGTGTCAAATTATTTTTGCTAGTGTTGTTGGTAGCTTCATATATGTAACGGTTTGTACTAGACCTGGAATATACATGTAGTGAGAGTTGTGCATAGATATGTGTCCAAACTAGGTAAAGAACATTGGATTATTATTAAAATGACTTATAGGTATTAATGTTGTGCACCTTAGATTGTTCAATTTGTTACCAAGGAAAATTGGATGAAAATAAAACTTTGAATATATAAAGATTTGTGGATATTAATTAGATTGGAGATTTTAGGTATTGAAGATCTACTAGTGGATATGTATTCAATTTTTTTGTATTAGTAAGCTAGATGTAAAAAAGATAGGTAGTGGTTGGATTTTATTCAATAGAAAAAAAGTACATGACAACTACTCATGTATAGAAGAAAGCAATGTGGCTCAAAGGTTGAGCTTGATAGTTGCTTTGTTGTAGAAGATGATAAGGATTCATAATGATAGTCCAAGTGCAATATATTTTTCCAAGAATCCTACTTATTGTACTCATTCAAAAGCATATTAAAGGTCAATACTATTTTGTGAGAGAAATGGTTGAAAGCAAATAAGTTTCAATTGTTGAAAAAATTAATGCATAGAAAAATATTATTGTCTCATTGATAAAAGTTCTAAGTATTGAGAAATTTTTTTGGCGTAACAAATCAATAGACGTAATTACCCTCAATGATTGATATTTTAAGAATATGATTCTTATGAAAAATATCAAATAAGTGAAAAAACGCTGAATAAATATTGTATACTTTCCATGTTTAATAGATGGGATGGAATCAACCTTACGAACAACAGATTCCAATTTGAAAAAATGCAACTACTACGAAAACTTCCGTAGTGAGATCAAAGATAATTCATTTTCATAGAAATTGAAGTTTTCTAAAACTTTTCTTCTGTGCTTAGATTTGTCATGTCATCACAATCATAATCCAGAGTTTTACGCCTGGTTTATCTGGGCAAACTCTGAAAGGAGGCCGTAAGATCTTATGACAGATTAGATATTTATTTATATCTACAGTTTCAGGATGTTGATGCTTTTGTCTATGTGTTTCGTATAAGCTGTTCATCTTTGCAATGAATGAACACTGATCAGTCTAGTTGTACGTTGAGGTCGCCATTAATAGGACCAAATGTCTCCTTTCCAACTCAGGGACTCCCACGTTTTCTTCATACGGGTGGTACTTGAGGAGTCCCCACCATTACAACTAAAGTTTCTGCGCGTCACCCTCAATGAACACATATTGAAAGATTGATATTTTTGTTGTTTTTATATATTGGATTATACTATAAATTTAGATTTATAAATAATTTTTATTTTTAATTTTTATGTTTAATGAGATTTAGTTTGTCTTTATGATCATCAATAAAAATGTAACATCGTCATTATTTTATTTTATTTTCAGCAAAAATGGCATAGCCATTATAATATATTAATATAATTATCATAAAATATTACAAAACTTGATTCAAAACGCATATCGGGAGGAAAGAATCAGGAAGAAAATCTACGGTTGTAGCATATTTAAATGCAAAACTGACCAAATTGTTCCATTAGTGGAACTCAAAATACAGCTTATAACAGGCACCCCTTACATAGGTTGTCTTCGTGACGATCCCGAATGACTTCAAATCAACTATCCTCTTTTTGTCTATCTGGCCACCCAAAATGAACTACAACCTAAAGCCCATATAAACATTTTGACAATACATGATAACCTTCACCACTCGGGTGACATTTTGACCCTTAAACACTTAAAGGACTAACATATTTGTTCATGATTTTTTACATTAGCTTTGCAAACCCTTAGTCCCACCTATCATGCCAAAAATCAACAAACCCTTAGTGCTTTCACCAGGCCTGCAAATTCTACTCACAATAATAGCAGAGCTTAATTTGGAGCACTCTGTTCCTGCTACTCATGGCTTTGACACACACCTGATAGAGCACAAACTTTTAGAACAACCTTTACAACACACTGATTCCTCCCGTCGTAATTCTCCTACCCTGGTGCATTGATATTTGTGCATCGCTCACAACTTTTCGGCCGCCACCATGTGGCGTCCTATCGGAGCTTCCCTTTGAGATGCTTCTCTTTCCTTCTGTCAGGCTCCGGTTGCTTGCCACATCGCCTCAGCCTACTTTTTATTCAGATGGGGCCCATCTCTCCTCGGAATGTCCCTGTTGGCAGTTCCCACTCATTCACTGGGATACGTACTCTATAATTCCGAGGCAAAAAAGCCATGAGAAAAAACGCTTACACCCCAAGCACTTACGAATTTCGCTTACCTCTCCACCCTGCTCGATACCCAAATAAGAACCTCACCCCTGCTCGTTGCTTTCACCAGACCTGCAAACTCTACTCACAATAATAACAGAGCTTTATTTGGAGCACTCTATTCCTGCTACGCATGGCTTCGACACACACACAAACATAATTTTGATACCGCTCGCAGCTTTCCGTCCACCGCCATGTGGCGTCCTATCGGAGCTTCCCTTCAAGACGCTTCACTTTCCTTCTACCAGGCTTCGGCTGCTTGCCACATCGCATCCCTATTGACAGCTCCCACTCATTCACTGGGATACATACTTTGTAATTCTGAAGCGGAAAAGCAATGAGCAAAAATGCTTACACCCCAAGCACTTATGAATTTCGCTTACCTCTCCACCCTACTCGATACCCAAACAAGGACCTCACCCCTGCTCACTGCTTTCACTAGGCCTGCAAACTCTACTCACAATAATAGCAGAGCTTAATTTGGAGCACTCTGTTCTTGCTACTCATGGCTTCGACACACACACCTAATAGAGCACAAACTTTTAAAACAACCTTTACACCACACTGATTCCTCTCGCCATAATTCTCCTACCCTGACGCATTGATACTTGCGCCTTCCTCCTAACGTAAGCACCAGTACAAACGTACTACTAACTACTTTTATTCTTGCCAATATCTAAATTTGGCCCGCCTACAAAACTTCGCAGCATCCAACCTCACAATACTACATATTAAGTCGCCAACACTACCTAATTTGGCCCTTTAAAAATCAACAAACTTACGAACATAATTTTGATACCGTTTGCAGCTTTCCAACGGCCACCATGTGGCATCCTATCGGAGCTTCCCTTCGAGACACTTCTCTTTCCTTTTACCGGGCTTTGGTTAATTGACACGTCGCCTCGGCCTGCTTTTTGTTCGAATGGGGCCCACACCATAGTTTCCTTTGCTAGGAGCTTTTTGGCTGCCGCCACGTGGCGTCCTATCGAAGCTTCCCTTCAAGATGCTTCTCTTTCCTTTTATCAGGCTCCAGTTGCTTGACACGTTGCCTCGGCCTATTTTCTGTTCGGATGGGACCCACACCACAGTTACCTATGTTGGGAGCTTTCTGCGTGGCGATTGTTCAGGCACCCATTAATTTTGCTCGATGGTTGTTGCAACTATTTCCATTTTGCTATCGCATGGCCCATCTCTCCTCATAATGTCCCTGTTGGCATGTTGTTGTTCCTTCTTTCTCATTGGTGGCTTCGCTGGAGCATCTTTGAAAATTAAAACTAACAATTATTTCAGACTTAAGCCATCCTGCAATATAATTTCCTCTAATTGAGGATAATTTTTTAAATTTCTAATGTCTTGCGCTATGAAGATTTCTCGCTTGTCAGACCCCATGTTCGCCAAACAGTCTACTAATTTATTCCCCTCTCTGTAAGTATGGGTGAGCTGATAAGACTGAAACCATTGTAGCAAACACTAAACTCTTTCAAGAACATACCTCAAGCACCAATTTTGAACATGCTTTACCTTACAAGCATTAATGATTACCAACGAATCGCCTTCAATATGCAAGTTACTGATATCATACACCAATGCAACTTCTAGACCCATTAAAATAACCTTTGCCTTTGCAATATTATATGTACCTGCAGGGAGATGAACTGACTTGACTGCTAAAACCCTGCCCTCTGAATTTCTTAAACAAATACTAGCTCCTGAGACCCCAGGATTCCCTCTTGAAGCCCCGTCAAAATTCAATTTTACATAACCCTCATGTGGCGCCATCCACTTGACATGCTTCCAATCAATCTTTACTGCTTGAGATTGTAGCAGACTACCCAGAAATGGAATCTTCAAATTCTTCTAGTTAGTGAAAACTGAATTTAAATCCTTACATTTGTGGATGTTTGAATTTACAAATTCTGAAGCCGACTTTTCTATTTTTTCACAAACTATCTCTGCCAATGAAGCAACTTTCCGAAAAATACGTAGGTTACACTCCCACCATATGTTCCAAATTACTAACACTGGTATGACTTTCCATATGCAAGCAAACAAACTCGACTTATACAGTGTCGGCCAACTCTGAAACAAATCCCATAAGCAATTCAGCAACGGAGCAAAAAAAATAAGTTTGTTCATGACCCACTTCCAACATTGTTGAGAAAAACTACAACTAAGCAATAAATGATCCACATCTTCTACCTCGTTACTACACAATAGACACTTAAAAGTCTCTGTTATTTTTAATTTTGCTAGCCGATCACTTGTCAAAATACGTTTTCGTAGCGCCAACCATGCAAAGCTTCCTACCTTGGGCAAAGTTGCACTATCCCAGCAAAAAGAATATGGCCTCTAATACCCTACTTGACGTTGCCTATGACAGAGAGCCTTGTAACCTTTTCCAATTGTGTACTTTCCATTAGTGGAAGCTGCCCATACCAACCTATTTGGTTTTGTAGAAAGGAAAACGACACACTCATTCAGTTTCTCTTGCACACCAAGACACTATTGAATGGACAAAGACAAATCTGACAAACTTCTCCAATTCACTTTCCCTGAAGTGCCATCAACTGACTGGACATAATCTAAAAAAAATTTCCCCCAAACTTGTTTCATCTGTTCCATTACAGGATGAAATTTAGGATAAACTTGCAAAGGGGGATTTCCATTCCAAGAATCACTCCAAAATTTAACTCTTTCTCCATTATTAACCTCCCATGATAAATATGTCACAATCAAATGTCTACATGAGACCAAGAAATTATACATAGCAGATCCTTTTGGTGGATTCTCTACAGTGAGGATTCTTGAAGGATCTGAATTATCCAAATACTTTGCCTACATAATGCTACACCACTTAGTATGTGGTCTCTCATACATTTTCCATACTAGTTTTGCTCCAAAGGCTTTGTTTCTACATGCTAAATTATGAACCCCAACCCCACCCTGCCCTTTTGCTCGTGCCATCTCATCTAATGAAATCAATGACACCTTCACTTTCTCATCCATATTCCCTTTTCAAATGAAGCTTCTAATAATTTTCTCAATTTCTAGAATCACCAATCTTGGAGCCTTAAGAACTGCTAAAAAGTAATTTGGGATTGAAGACAGAACTGATTTTACCAAAAAGAAATCTTCCTGACAAAGATAACCATCTGGCCTTCCACAGGAAAATTCTTGACTTCAACCTTTCCACTACTTTCACCCAATACATTGGCTTATTGATACCCATGAAAAGAGGGACCCCTAAATATGTGCCAGGTAGGCATGCTTCCTGAAAACCAAGGCAAGAAATAAAAAATTTCGCATTCTCTGCTTTTGTATTAAGAATGTACACTTTTGATTTGTTCGCATTTACCTTTTGCCCTGATGTGGATACATATTTATCTAATACCTCTTTAATTTGCTTTGCCTCTGCAATAGTAGCCATACCAAATAAATTTGTATCATCTGCAAAGAGAGAGTGAGTTACTTTTAAGCCTGTATCCCCAATTTGGATCCCTTTCCAACGCCCCTGCAAATGCTTCATGGTGATGAACCTACTCAAATCCTCTGCCATTATTATAAATAAAAATGGCAAAAGCAGATCCCCTTGCCTAACACCTTGCGATGCACTGAAAAAACTAGTAGGAACACCATTCAAGAGAACTGAAAACTTTGCACCTGACAGGTATGAACTTATCCATTTGCACCATCTTGCACTAAAGCCAAACTTTCTAAGTACTTGTTTCAATAAATTCCAATCAACCCTGTCATATGCTTTCATCATATCCAGTTTGACAATTGATGAAGCTTTAGATACCGAAATTGAGTGCAACGTCTCATGAGCTACTATGGCCCCCTCGACAGTTTCTCTCCCTAGAACAAAACCCCCTTGTTCTTGTGACACAATCCTTGGTATAAGAGGTTGTAATCACAAGTAAATTGCTTTAGTAAAGATCTTGTATATAGTATTACACAAAGATATTGGTCTAAATTCTACAAAAGTTTTTGGTTCCTTCACTTTTGGCAATATTACTATATTTGTTACATTAAACTATTTTAATAATGTACCCATTCACCTGGATTCCTCTAGATCCCATAACACATCAAAGCACAAAATATCCCAGCATTTTTGAAAAAACAACACAGTAAAGCCATCTGGGCCAGGCACTTTATCTGATGCCAAAGAAAAACTACATTTTTAACCTCCTCTAAAGAAAGAGGTCTGAGTAGAGATTCATTGTCCCTTTCAGACATAATCTGTGGTATTGAATCCAAAAGTTCCTCTTCATCTCTAACACTTTTCTCCCCCTTGTCCCTTGATACAGACAGAAGATCAGAAAAGAATTTTACACATTCCCTACTTATCTCATCTTCTTTCGTGAGCCAAACACCTGTAGCTAACTCCTGAACAAATTGGACCATTTTAGTTGCCCTTTTAATTTGTGTAGAAGCATGAAAGAACTTAGTATTCCAGTCACCCTCCCTCAGCCACAATTCCCTCAATTTTTGTCGCCAATACACTTCTTCACGTGCACTTAACTCTTCCAACTCACTTTGTAATTTCTTTTGTTTGTCATACAAAAACTCACCCAAACCATTCTGAATTATTTGAGCATGCACTTCCTCCAGTTGCTTATGAACCACCTCCTTTTGGTGAAAAACATTCTTAAACACTTCTTTGTTCCATTTCACAAGTTGTTGCTTGATGTGTGCTAGCTTTTTTCTCAACTGAAACATCTTTGTTCCCTGCTCATAAGGTGCTGCCATCCACCATTGGCGAACCAAATCTTGGAATCCTAGATGTCGAAGCCACATACTTTCAAATCTAAAAGATGATTTGAAGTGTGGGGAGGAAGCTTCAGAAATAACTAAAGAAATAGCATAATGATTTGAATTTGCATAAGGTAATATCTTAGACACAAACTTATGTTGCAGGTTAAACCAATTCGCAGAAATAAGGTATCTATCCAACCTTACTGCTATCTGCAAAAACAAATTCCTTCTATTAGTCCATGTAAAATTTCCCTTAACTGGCACAACATCCCTTAGAGAATTCGTGTTAATGAATGCACTAAAATTCGTTATTACTTTGGAAGGAGGACTAATACCCCCTTTCTTATCCTACAGTGATGCTATGGCATTAAAGTCCACTACCACAATGACTTTCTCATTCCCTAAATTTAGTATTGCTTGAGTAATACAGTCCCATAGATTTTTCTTATCTAGAGTAGTTGTTGGTCTGCAAACATTAACCAATCTAAATTTGAGATCAAATTTTGTTACTTCCACCATCTGCCAATTACATTCATTTAAATTTGAAAC
This sequence comes from Sequoiadendron giganteum, assembly GCA_007115665.2. NCBI lineage: Eukaryota > Viridiplantae > Streptophyta > Pinopsida > Cupressales > Cupressaceae > Sequoiadendron > Sequoiadendron giganteum. Next base: position 427,603,783 of record CM021105.1, read on the forward strand.
TATAGTTACTACCTTCAGATATTTCATAAAAAATCTCATTAATATTTTTGTGGATTTTATTTATTTCAACAATAAATAATTTATTTTATATTGATCAAAGCTGAAAAGATTACGATGAAAAAAGAATGCAGTCTGAAGGGAGGACGGCGAAAGGAATGAACAAAACAAAACTAGGGATAGTAAGAGTACAATTTACAAAATATTTGGTTAACCATCCCAACAAGCTAACGTAATAACAAGGAAGACTAAAGCAACCAACATTACAATTAACCCATGACATGAAGTGTCAAAATCTCTATTACACATTAAACTTGAAAAAGTTTTACAGTTGTCTAGCACAACTGAATTCCCCTTCTTGACGTTGTAAAAATTGATATTTGATCACCTCCAAACATTTATTATAATTAGCATCTCCTTTGTGCCCATTTGTTAGCTGAGAACATAGAAAGATGTTCATTGAATTCCCCTTCTTGACGTTGTAAAAATTGATATTTGATCACCTCCAAACATTTATTATAATTAGCATCTCCTTTGTGCCCATTTGTTAGCTGAGAACATAGAAAGATGTTCATTGAAACATTATGTCAAAGTAAAAAATTTAAATTTTTGTTTCCTGATGCAAAATGTGATTAGAAAACATAGCTTAACATATGATTTTCCATAGGTACAACAAAATACATTGTCTCATAGAATCAACAATTAAATTTTTATGTAGTCTAATACCAAAGATTGTTTATTTCCATCATGAAGCATGATCAAAAATAGTAGAAAAGTGATCAAATACAATGTTCCATTTTCTTTTTTGCTCTATAACAGTCCCAAAAAATATGTTTTAGATTTTCATTGTGTTGACAGAAAGGATACCAGGCAACTTGTATCTTTAAATATTTTATTCTATCCCCTACAGGCAATTTATGATGCAAGATTTTTCAAGCCAAAATTTGAGCATTCACTTCCACCTTTGACTTCCAAACTTGAGCACTTAACATTATCCATTTCCTTTCTAGAAAATTACAATGCCATTTTTTGTAAGTCTCAAATTCAAATTTATATTTGGAAGGAGTTTAAAGTAGATTTTCTTCAAAGGAAAACATTAGATTGGGTATTTGTGAAGCCACAACCAATCCTTGAAGAATTTACAATGTAAAGGGGTACAAATTTTCACAAAAAACTCTATAGGAACCAATGACTTCACAAAGACCATGAATCCTTTAAACACATTGTTTAAATTAAAAGCTTGTTTGGACTCTTGCTAGCTAGCCTAGTCAAGGGAATGGAAGTCCCAAATGTCCCCAAAATGTTGCACCCCTTTATTAATAGATAATGAGTTTTTTGAGGAATGGAAATAGCAAGTGATTGTCCATGATATTGAACAAGCTTATTCCACCAAATGGAAGAGGTAGCAAAGTTGAAACCATGTTGTGAAGAATTTTTTCTCCAATTTAAAAATTTATAGACTTGTTGCCAAGCCTTCCATATGGATTGTAGCAAGAAAGATTCTTTAACACAAAAAAAAGGAGCTTGAGAAAAATTTTATCCTATCATCCCACATTTTGCCACCTATTGTTTACTGTAGCAAGAGCAATACAATGTCTTACCAGAAAAATTCATTGTTCATATCCTAACATAACTCTTATTAACCATTTAGCTGATAAACAAATCCCTTGATTCCTATGATCCAAGAGGCCCAACCCTTGCCCTTGTTCTTAGGTTATACACAGTGCAACCATGAAGAGACCCTAAAACCCATTTTTCCATCCCAATTAGTCCACCAAAACTAACGAATAAGTTTATTTAAATCTTCGTATCCTTTTTTAGAGGGAATTCAACATGAGGAATAGTAGACATGGGAAGCCAAAAATATCTAATTTATCACCTGTATTTTGCCAGCTGATGATAAGAATTTATTTTCTCAATTAAATATTTTGTTCTTCAATTTATTGATAAACCAACTCCACATATCATGAAGTGTAACCCCAAGTCCAAATGGAATACCAGGGTATTTAGTGATTTATCGATGTTTGATTTGTTTCCATTCTATAGGAATCCATTCTAGAATTGGATCAGATTAAATCATTATAAATTCAATTTTATGATAAGCCAATTTTGATCCTGAAACCTCGCAATACAGATTCAAAACCTACCAAACATTCTTAATTTTTGATTCAAAGTTTTGAATAAAAAGAAAATTGTCATTAGAAAAATGTGAATTTATAACAACCACATTGTTGGGGATATAAATGCCCTTAATCAAGTTCATTTGATTGTATTTTTGAAGAAGATAACCAAGAGTATCAGTAGCTAGAACATAAAGGAATGGAAATAAGGGGAAACCCTATCTAACTGAGTGTTGTAAGAAGAATGTATTAGAAAATGAATTATTGATCACTATCTAGGCATTCACATAAGTAAAAATCATTTGGACATGCTTACATATTGCGGGACCGAATCCAACCACTGCAACATCTTGATAATAAAGCCCCATTGTATCCTATTGAATAAGCTTTATCAAAATCAAGCTTAACAATATTAAATTGTCAAAGATAAATATACCACCAAGAAACCATGTTTGCTCAGGTCCCTTTAACCACTAGTTTGATCCTAGTGGCTAAGGCTTTAGCAATAATTTTATAGGAAGTGTTGAGAAATGTAATAGGCCTCCATCCAAAAATAAGATCTAAATTATTTCCTTTCAGAAGAAACTTGATTAAGCCTTTATTGATGTTTGGCCCCAACGACCTTTGATTCATAGATTCCAAGTAAACTAGGTAAAAGTGTTCTTTAATATGTTGCCACAAGGTTTGGTAAAATTCAATTGATAACACATCAATCCTTGGAATTTTGTTAGGAGCCATAGAGAAAACAACATGTTCTAAATCCTCAATGGATAGGTCCCAATCGAGAAAATAACTATATACTTGGTCCACCTTTTTGGGAATGCTTCCTTTGATGATATCTTCTATTATAAATTGAACATCTTTCCAATGAGGATCTTCTCTAAAAATCTTCTTATAAAATTCCTAAAACATAGTTTTGATCTCATTTGGGTTTGTATAAATCCTTCCATTCTCATCTTGTATTGATCCAATATGCTCCTTTTTATGTTTATAATTTAAGTAATTAAAGAAATACTCGAAGCCTTTGTTGCCTTCTTTGAACCAATGCAATTTGGTCTTGATCTTGGCACCTTGTCCCTTATACATATTGAGTTTGTGAAGTTGAGATTTAATATTCACTATGGAAGCCTGAATGGAAATATTTTCAAGATTTAAATTCAGCATCTTCCTATTCAACTCAAGCTTCCCTTGGGTAGTTGGGATATCTGATTGAACCAACAATTTTTTGGAAAATATTATGACATGGAACCATCCAATTATTACGAATGTTGACAAAATTTAATGATTACATGTTCTTTTCATTGAAATAAAGATTTGAAGGCGTATTTGTTGCTAGTCCCTCTCATGGTAAGAAATCTATAGCAATCAATAAAAATCAAAATTAAAATCAAACAATCAATGAGACAATTATTTTTCTATGTCTAAGGTTAGAGCATTATTTTCTAATATTAATATTCTCATAAATAGCAATATTAATTATTTCTCTCATATTCATATAGTTTTGATTAATTGGGAAAAACGGGTTTTGAAGGGACCCTGAAACCCTTTACAACAAAAGACACAAAATGTTGCCTCAAAGGATAATCAGAATAAACCACCAGTAGCAACCCAACAACCAAAAAATGCTCAAACAACGGGTGCTAAAAAAAGATAGGACCATAGTCAACCAACAACACCTAGCAACCAACAAACAACAAAAAGAACGAAACTAACACCCCAACCCAAACAGAAAACAATAGCAATAAAAAACTAACTCAGGCCACCCAGAGTATTGGCCATCTCAAGTTGCTAGTTCATATTTCATATAGTTATATTTAATGAAAAATTAATTTTATTTCTTCTCTTGATTTTAGTTTATCTTAAGTTTAATTCATTATTTTAAAGAACTAATCAAGTTGTTTTTACTTTTATTATGACCCTTGTTTATGCTTGATCTTATTACACTTGATAAATCTTGTCTATGAGCTAACATTCACAATTAATTGTAATCTTGAAAATTCTTCTTTGTACATTTTTTATACTATTATCCATAATTATCTTAAGTATATTCTTATAATCATAGACACACTCATGTAATAGGGTTTTGGGAAATCAAATCAAATCAAATCAAAGGGAAAAAAGTCTTGAGATTTAGAGAAATTGAACCTTAAATATTGATTTTCAATGGTCTTCACATTTTTCAATATTCATAATTATAATGTTGAAAAATAATTATTTGTATCTTTATTCATTCCATTGTTCATAGATGTAGAAATCTAAAATTGACCACTCATGTTTGATCAATTTTATTCTCTTTTTGTCTAATATTTTTTGCCTATGTTAATTAGAAAATATTTTAAAAATTTAATTAATATACCTTATTTTCTCCCTAGCTAAGTCCTAAGGTAATTGATTTATTTAATTATCTATCCTATTTATCCTATCTTTTCACCTTCTTCAACTAAATTAAATAAATATTCAAGTATTTATTTAATTTACTTATTTATCCTTTTTTCCTTCTTATGAATTAAATAGATCATTTAATTCACTTGTTTTCTCTCTCCCAAGTCACATCCTCCAATTATCTCACTTGCCCTCTAATCCTAATCCTAACTACCCACCTAATCCCCTCCCTAAATATTTGCACATTATAAATCCATAATTAGGAAAGGCTAATCTCCTTTCCATTTATTCTTCCCCTCATAACTCTTTCCCCTTTTGGAAGGGACCCTCACATGGGTCTCCTCTTCCAAAAGTACCTTGAAGGAATTTAAAATTCCTTTATTCCCTTCCATCCTATACCTTGGGAATGTGGGGATAAGGAATGTCTTTATGGCAAGATCCTCCCCATCCCCAAGGTACTTCCAAAGTACCAATCTTCTTCTCAAGCACTCATATTGTGCCACTTTACACAATATCATGGCTTGAGATATCACATGCCTTCCTAGCCATATATCCTAATCATTTTATCCTAGCCCTTTATCTTCTTTCCTCCCATTCCAATAACATAAACACAACCATTTTTCACACATCATAGAACCTTGAGAAATTGAGCATCATTATGTTGCACAAATTTTATGAGAACACATCAAAATTGATGATCCTAGGCTAATCTATAGAATGAGAAATTCGACGTACTTTGTTTTCGTCTGATTTTATGTTGGTTTGACCTCTTTTTATCCAATTTGAGTTTTTTGGATTTGTTTCTTTTGTTCGATTTTATTGTGATTTTGTTTGTATTTTGAGACACTTTTTCTTGCACATAATAGTTATTTAAAGAATATTCTTAGAATCATAAGAAATATCATGTCATATAGCTCTAGAAAATCAAATCCAATACAAAAGAAATAAATCCTAAGGTTTGGAAAAAAATGAACATAAAGATTTGGTCTTCATTGATATCCATAGTTTTTAATAGTTTCTTTAATTTTGATGGAGAAAGAAATGGATGAATTCCATGTTGACAAAAAATTGACACAATTTAACTACATAATATATTCTAATGGCATGTATAGCATGGTGTACCTGATGTTTGAAAATAAATGAATAAGGTCACCCTCAATATACCTATAATTAGTTTTTTCTTCATTTGTGTTTGTTTAAATTTTAGTGATTTATTTGAGTTTATCTCTTTGCTCTTTCTTAATACTAAAATAAGTTTTTCTCCATATTTTTCCTAGAACCAAAACTATTTTGTTACTTTTAATCTTAGCATGTGCTTTAAGCAATGTCAATTGATTCATGAATGATGGCATTTAAGTCCTATGAATAGTCTAACCATCTTGAAAGGCATGCATTTGAATAATGTCTATCTAAGCAATAGCCTAAAAAAAAAATTAAATAGGTTAACACTAAATAACCTTAACTATTTATGCTTGCACCTTTTTTCCTATTGCTTATTATAGGAAAATGTTTTTTCTATGTTTTTCCTACAATCAAAAATATTTTGTCGCTTCTCATTTTAAGAATTATATTTAAGTGTCAAAAGTGATTTAAGCATTGCCCATTGACTCATATGGTGTTTACATCTTGTGAAAGATGATTATTTATGAGAGGTGTGGACAATAGTTTAGATAAATGCTTATGTTGAGAAAGTTATAATCAATAAATACATTAAGGAATATTTGGGATAATAGGAAGATACCTTAAAATAATTTTCTTACTTTTCAATGGCTTTTCATCGTTATATGAATTAAGGTTCAAAATAAAAAATTTGGTTTATTTATTATGGACAACACAGCTCTATGAAAATTCACCGCCAACAAATTCACCTCCAACCATTCATCGTCAACAAGTTAGCGCCATTAAAAATTCATCTCATGCAAAATTCAGCACCAGCAATTCATATCATATTCACAAGATGAATTTATCATGACGATAAATTGTTGGAGGTGAATTTGTCGACGGAATTGTTGATGGTGAATTTACCTGAAGCCGGACAATGCATTGGCATTATTAAAGATAAGATTACTGAGATTTTCAAGATAAATAGGAAGAGTTTTCATTCACATAGGAAGGTATCCTACACAATGCATACACTATGAGCTCCGCTCCCTTACTATAAAAATTGAGCAACATGAAGTTACGGTGCTCCACTATAAACCCCTCTCCCCTACTACGAAAACTTCTGTAATCTGAATTCAAAGATAATTTCATTTTCATATAAATTAAAGTTTTCTACATCTTTTCTTCTGTGCTTAGATTTGTTCATGTCATCACAGTCATAATCCGGAGTTTTACGCCAGGTTTATCTGGGCAAACTCTGAAAGGAGGCATTAAGATCTTATGACAGACTAGATATTTATTTCTATCTACAGTTTCAGGATGTTGATGCTTTTGTCTATTTGTTTCGTATAAGCTGTTCATCTTTTCAATGAATGAGCACTGATCAGTCTGAATCAATGCCCCCAAACCAGATGTACGTTGAGATCGCCATTAATGGGACTAAATGTTTTGTTTCTAACTCAGGTACTCTCACGTGTTCTTCATACGGTGGTAGTTGAGGAGTCCCCACTATTACAACTAAAGTTTCTGCGCGTGACCCTCAATGAATACATATTGAAAGATTGATATTTTCGTTTTCATATATTGGATTATATTATTATAAGGGAGAATAAATTTAAATTAATAAATTGTTTTTATTTAAATAATTATGTTTAATGGGATTTAGTTTGTCAAAATTATTTAATTATTATGATATTTAATTTGTCAAAATTATTTAGTTATTATGTTTAATGAGATTTAGTTTGTCCTTGTGATCATCAATTGAAATGCATCATGTCGTCATTATTATTTAAAAGTATTTAATAAAATTCTCATCAATGTTTTTGTGGATTTTATCTATTCCAAGAGTAAATATTTAGCACTTTACATTTGTAATAAAACAAAGGTAGTTGGGATGTTTTGATTGAACCATCAAATTTGTGGAGAACATTATGATATGTAAGCATCCAATTATTACAAATGTTGACAAGATTTAATGATTAGATGTTTTTCATTGAAATAAAGATTTAATGGTATATTTGTTGCTAGTCCTTTTCATGGTAGAAAATCTATAGCAATCAATAAAACTCAAAATTTAAAATCAAACAATCAATGAGACAATTATTTCTCTATGCCTAAGGTTAGAGCACTATTTTCTAATATTAATATTCTCATAAATAGTAATATTAGTTATTTCTCTCATATTTTATATAGTTATGTTTAATGAAAAGTTCATTTTATGTCTTCTCTTGATTCTATTTTATCTTAAATTTAATTAATTATTTTAAATAACTAACCAAGTTGTTTTTACTTTTATTGTGACCTTTGTTTTTGTTTGACTTTCATTTATTACACTTGTTAAATCTTATCTATGAGCTGCCATTCACAATTAATTATAATGTCAAAAATTCTTCTTTGTACATTTCTATATTCTATTATTCATAATTATCTTAAACATATTCTTATTCATGTAATATGGTTTTGGAAAATCAAATCAAAGGGAAAAAAGTCTTGAGATTTGGAGAAATTGTACCTTAAATGTTGGTTTTCAATGGTCTTCACAGTTTTCAATATTCATAATTGTAATGTTGAAAATACTTATTTATATCATTAGTCATTCCATTCTTCATAGTTGTAAACACCTAAAATTGACCACTCATGTTTGATCATTTTTATTCTATTTTCATTTAATTCTTGTTACCTATATTATTTAAATAAAATTTACTTGTTTAATTAATATACCTTATTTTCCCCAATCTTCCTAGGTCCTAAGATAATTTATTTATTTAATTATCTATCCTATTTTACCCATTTATCTCTCTTTTTCACTCCTTATGACTTAAATAAATCATTTAAGTCACCCATTTTCTCTCTCCCTAGTCACATCCTCAAACTCTCCCACTTGCCCTCTAATCCTAATCCTAACTACCCACATATTCCCCTCCTTAAACATTTGCACATTCCTAACCCATGATTAGGAAAGGCTAATCCCCTTTCCATTTATTCCTACCCACCTTGTCTTATCCCCTTACAACTCTTTCCCCTTTTGGAAGGGACCCTCACATGGGTCTCCTCTTCCAAAAGTACTTTGAAGGAAATTAAAATTATTTTATTCCATTCCATTTTATACCTTGGGAATGTGAGGATAAGGTATGTCTTTATGGCAAGATCCTCCCCATCCCCCGAGGTACTTCCCAAGTACCAATCTCCCTCTCAAGCCTTCACATTATGCTACTTGGAACAATCTCATGGCTTGAGAGATCACATACCTTCCTAGCCATGGATCTGCATCCTTTCATCCTAGCCCTTCATCTTCTTTCCTCTCATTCTTATATCATCAACACTTAGCCAATTTTTTACACATCATGGAAACTTGAGAAATTGAACATCGTTATACTGCTAAAATTCCATGAGCACACATTAAAATTGGTGATTTTGGGCTAATCTACACAATGAGGAGTTTGGCATACTTTGTTTTCATCTAATTTTATGTTGGTTTGACATCATTTTTCCTAATTTGAGTGTTCTTTGGATTTGTTTCTTTTGTTCGATTTCATTGTGATTTTGTTCCTATTTTAAGACACTTTTTCTTGGGCACAATAGTCATTTCAAGAATATTCTTAGAATCATAGGTCAAATCATGTCATAAAGCTCTATAAAATCAAATAAAATAAAAAAGAAACAAATCCTAAAATTTGGAAAAAAAAATGAACATAAAGATTTGATCGTCAATGATATCCATAGTTTTTAATAGTTTCTTTAATTTTGATGGAGAAACAAATGGATGAACTACATGCTGACAAAAACTTGGCACACTTTAACTACATAATATATTTTAATTGCATGTATAGCATGGTGTACTTGATGTTTGAAAAGAAATGAATAAGACCACCCTCAATATACCTATAATTAGTTTTTTTCTTCATTTATGTTTGTTGAAGTTTTAGTTATTTGTTTTTGTCTATCCCTTTGCTCTTTCTTAATGCAAAAATAAGTTTTTCTCCATGTTCTTCATATAAAAACACTTTTTGTTACTTTTAATCTTAACATGTGTGTTAAGCAATGCCAATTGATTCATGAATGATGGTATTTGAGTCCTATGAATAGTCGAAGAATCTTGAAAGTCTTGCATTTGAATCATTTCTATAATCTAAGAAATAGTTGGAAGTATTAATCTTATTAGATGTCTTCTAAAAAAAATAAAAATATGTTTTAACACTAAACAACTTTAATTATTTGTGCTTGCACTTTGTTTTCTATTGCTTACAATAAAAAAAAAATTATGTTTTTTCCACAAGCAAAAATATTTTATCACTTCTCATCTTAAGAATTGTATTTAAGTGTCAAATGTGATTAAAGCATTGTCCATTAGCTCATAAACTATGGTGTTTGTATCATGCAAAAGATGGTTATTTATGAGAGGTGTGGACATAATTTAGATAAATTCTTATGTTGAGCAAGTTGTAATCAATTAATACATTAAGGAATTTATCTAGAATAATAGGAAGATACCTTAAAATAATTTTCTTATTTTTCAATCGCTTTTTCATGGTGATATGAATTAAGACTCAAAATAAATATTTTGATTTATTTATTATGGACAATACATTGTCATTATTAAAGAAAGGATTAGTGAGATTGGGCCAAGATAAGTAGGAAGGGCTTTCATGGGTTTTTTATAAATATGTTCTTTCAATCTATATTAATATTTACCTATTTGTAAATATCATTGTATTATCTATTTTTAACATATGAAAGATTCACACCTAACACAATGATAGGGAAGGTCTCCTAAAAATTGCATGGAGAAATGCATGTTGGTAGAGATTTTTTATGCAAGGTTGTAACATCCCTCATTCCCAATCCCTTTAAATGATTCTTTAATGTTTCAATTATTGGTTATAAAATTGGAAGTGGTCTATTGACTTATGTTAGATGCAAAATATCAATTTAACATATTTATGCATAATGTGGAATTGTATTGCCCTAGTTAATTGATTAAAAATGATTTATGATCAAATTTCTAAATAAAGTTGTTAATATATGTGTGGCAAGATGTGTTGTACAACAAGTATAGAAAATAGGGAAGGTGAACTAGGTCCTAGTGCTAAGGTGTCATGAAATAATCCAAGTGGGTAAGAAGATGACAAGTAACTAATGTTTAGTTTTAAAATATATATATATATATATATATATATATATATATATATATATTCTTTTAGCAAAAGAAAATTAGCCCATATAATTATATTAATATATAGAATATTTGCAATATATGATGGCTTATATAGCCAGAGTATGTTTGTAGCATTCTACTACATACAATCCCATTACCCACATGACATCAATTTTCATGGCAGCCTTGTAGCCATTTGAGAGCAAAATTAAAAGATCAAACTACTACATGTAAATACTTGTGAAATCAAATGCATCCATTAGTCTTCCATCGACATGATGGGTATGAATGGCTCCACCGATACCTCATTCTTGTCTTGATATTTTGTTGGCAGTAGGCACAGTTGATTCATGATGATCTGAATACTTATTTATTTCTCTGGTGAGTGGTTCCTCATCTAAACACCCTTGAAGCTTGGTATGCAACTTACGAAGGAGTCATTTTCTCAACCTCTTCTTTTGTGTAGATGAAAATCTTATGCACAATGCTACAAAACTCCTACCATGGATCATCACCAACAAGCACCATGTCTCTCATTATCTGTGTAAACAACCTGCCAACCCTTGCTAGGAACCTGTAATTCACCTTCAGTATTGAACATATGTTCAAGCTCACAAGTTAGCTCCTCATAACCTTCAAACTTCGTCAGATCCACAGCTCTCCCAAGAGCAATCCCCTGCTTATGTACCTTGATACAGCTCCTACTTAGTTTTTGTTGGCTCTGAAAGATGGTCGAACTCAACAAATCAAGAGTTTGTTTCGTTGTTGAGACATTCGCAGTCTGCATATCATCCACAATAGATGTGGTGGTTGATGGGTTCATCTCATCCACTATGATATTATCGATCAACTAAAATCCAAACAATTTGTAATTTCTCACAGGTTCTCCTCTCTTATCTTTCGATTGTTCCCGGTTAGTAAGGCCACTGGTATCACAGCATCAGAACTTTGTTTACCAATATCTCTGCACTTTTGGCCTCACTATAGGTGGATCTATGAATAAGATGAGAAAAACTATAATAAGCAAAATCTGCAGGTTTAATTTTTATCTTTCGGTGGTTCTCGGTTTGTAAGGCCAGATTGTGATGTAAGTTTAGTGGGTTGTGTATTTCCTACTATACCTTTACTTATGCTCCATGATGTAGATTCCCCTGAACCTTTTGCTTATGATTGAGAAATTAAAGGCATAAAACAGTTCCCCAAGGACTCTCCAACACAAAAATTAGAGTTATGTGAAGTCCTCCATTCAAGACATCATATATCCCAGATCCACAAGGTTTGTTGGATGAACTCAAATATGTACCAAATATAAGTCACTCAACCCTTGTATATCATTGGAAAATATTACAGACGGATCCAACATTCCATTTTCATGACCTTGGTTCATATTCTCAAAGGAATACTATGATGGATATTTTCAACATTTTGATTTGAAAATGACACATTACTGGTACCTTTAAGTCCATAAAAAGAGTCGGTTTGTGTAATGATTCCATCCAATTTTGAGATCCAAGCAATTTCTAGGAGCCAGCATTCCCACCATCTATCAAGCCATCACTCAGTTTTGGAACACCCCCCAACTTCTGAGAGCTTTCCACCTCTATCTTTCCTATGGCCTTTGGGTATTGGCATTGCAATCCTCAAAGATACCAAAGTAATGTTGATGACTCCACTGAAGTTTTGTAAGAGCCAAGAACTGACAAGTCTACAGGTGAAGGAAAAATCTGGTTGAGGGTTCACTGCCCCAAGTGCTACAAATGGTTGAAATTCCTAGGGTGAAACTCTCTCTAGCCTAGGAACTACAGAAGTTTCATCCAATTGCACCTTGAGAGATCTCCAATCTGAAGTAGCCCACCGTGTGGATCAATATCACCCATCCCAATTATGATTCTAGTAAACCTTCCCAATGAAAGCCTTTAAATCTCATCTTGAATCACATACCAATTGAAAGGTTGCTATTCATGGCCTCCATATATTTATCATAAGGAATAATAAACTCAGACTGGCTTGTTCACCCAAAGATGGAGATCCTTTACAAATAACACACATGTGATAAGTTATCACACAAAACTATGACATCATTGCATATTAAAACCTTGTACCTACACACAAAATAACTCGTTAGAGAATACCTAATGCCACATTAGGTGACGGTAGAACAGATGACTTGGCAGGTTTTATCCACCAGCTCAACAGATGAGCTAGATAGATTTTTGCACAACATTCGACTATTTTCAATGCATGCTCATTTCCTTTTTGAGTATATACTTCCATCCTCACTGTTGATATCAACGATAACCAAAGCTAATTGAAGGCTTTACTTCGGCTCTATTGACACTGATTCTTGCCTTATGATATTCAACAATTGGGGATATGGCTTAATTTGTTCCATATTGTTTTGAATTGACACCTCTACTGAGTCACAACCCATGTTTGCAAGACAATCTACCAGTTTATTACCCTCACGGTAGGTATGTATGATGGAGAATGCCTGAAATTTATCCAATAGCGCCCACACTTTTTGAAGAATATATTTTAGGCCCCAATTGTGAATTTTTCTCTCTTTACAGGCGTTCACAATTAAGAGAGAATCTCCTTCCACTTGAATCTTGGAAATGCCCAATTTTAAAGTTGCTTCTAAACCCAACTTCAACAACATTATTCAAACCACATGGAAGGCGTGAAGAAATTAAAGCAATGACAGATCCACATTGATCTCTTATACAGACACTCACTCTTGATATACCAGGGTTTCCTCTTGACGCTCAGTCAAAATTTAACTTTAGAAAACCAGGATGCGGGGGAACCCATTTAATTGAGCTTCTATCCAGCTTTAACTTATTGGGATGATGTAAACTACCCAGAAATGGGAGAACAATATTCTTCCACCTTTGCAAAATAGAGGCATCCCAGTCTGAAAACATGGATCCAATGTTCTTATGCTTTTGAACATATGAATTGACAACCTCAGAGATTGCTTTTCCTAAGTTGAGGATAGTCAAATGCACCAAAGAAGAAAATTTTGTAAAGATTTGAACAATGAAGATTACGCTCCCACCAGATGTGCCAAATTACTAGGGTTGGAATAGAAATCTAGATACAAGCAAAGAATTAAGATTTATAGAGAGTTGGCCAACTTTGAAAAAAATCCCACAAAGAGTTTGGCATTGTCAAGTACAGGTTTAACTTGCTTTTGACAAATTCACAAGGTTGAGCAAAACTATAGTGTATAAACAGATGATCAATGGTTTCAAACTCATTTTGGAAAATATGCCACTTAAATGGATCTTCTATTTTCATTTGTGTCAACCTATCACTAGTAAGAATCCTTTTTTTCAACGCTAACCAAGCGAAGCTGCCAACCTTGGGTAATATCTTGTCATTCCAACAAAAAGAGAATGCCCTTTATGGTGCTCTTTGCTCCTTGATTTGGGTTAAGGATTTGTAACCTTGCTTTGCTGTGTATAAACCATTTTTTGACAGAGCCTAAACTATCCTATCTGCTTCTTTTAAGAGGTAAACTATTCTATCTGACAAAATATTGTGTAATAGCTAAAATTGCTGAGAAGAGATCATGGTACCAGAGTAGTTTTTCCAAATCACTTTACCAGTAAGAGATTCTAAAGAATGGGCATAATTCAACAAGGAATCACCCCATACCTCAAATAGAATTTCCCTAATTTCCTACAACTCGAGCACATTCTGAAGAGGTGGAAAGCCATTCCACGAATCTGACCAAAACTTTACTTTTCTAAATTTAATCAGTAATCACTTTCCTACATGAGGTTAAGAAATTCCAGATGGATGAACCCTGTCATGGATTTGAAATGGTAAGGATTCTAGAAGGACATGATGCATCAAGCTATTTGGCTTGCATAATTTTGTACCACTTTGCTTCAGGTGTTGCAAATAATTGCCATACTAACTTTGCACCAAAAGCTTTGTTTCAAATTGAAATGTTGTGTATACCTGCACCCCCTTGTGTTTTATCCATAGTCATACCTTCTAGGGATATGAGAGGCACCTTTTTTTTAGCATTGATGTTTCCTTTCCATATAAAAGACCTTATTATCTTTTCTATTTCCAAAATCACCGATTGAGGGGCCTTAAGAACTGCTAGGAAATAATTAGGAATTGAAGCCAAAACTGATTTTACTAAAAGAATCCTGCTTGACAGCGAGAGCCATCTTGCTTTCCACATGATTATGACTAAATTTAATATTTGTTATATGGAAAAAGAGACCCTAGACCTAGTGCCTAGATCATTAAGATCAATGTTTCTCCAATTTAACATTAGAAGCCAAACCAACAAGGGTATGAGATTGGCTAACAACCTGGAAGGGGAGTGAATCTTCCCTAGATTTGGTTCTTTTCTAAAAATTGATTGAATTTGATATGGATTAATTGATTCAATTTAACTATGCAATGTAATTTTAAAACATATTTTTTCTGCATTGATGAAATAGAAATTCTAGAAATAAAAGACACAGATAAGGAGGAAAAAATTTCATGCACCTATGATATAAATCTAAAGCTAAAATGAGAGAAAAAGGGACTAGGCGCCCTAGACTGAGTGTGATTTCTAACTTTGCAACTTTCAGATATGAAGTTCCCAACCCTACACTCTATTTTTTCTCTATAATTTTTTGTCTTCAAATTTGAACTTGCAAAATCATAGGAAAGAGGGAAAAAGGGGTGGATATATAGTAGCTTTCCTAGGTTAAACCCTCATTTTTGGTATTTCTACCTCCACAAATAGTTGATGATTGACTGATAAAATGTGTGTTCTCTTAACCTTAAGTGTATCTAAGCATGTAATGAGCTAAAATTCTAAAAACCCTACTCAAATGTGTTAGAGAAGGATTCCTAAACATGATATAAATGATATCAACCCAAGAGAAAGTTAAACACATTTAGGAAAATCTAAATGCATAATACCTTTCTTCGGGTAGCAAGTAGATCAAAGGCTGAAGATTAGAACACTTTGAAAACAAGTCAAATTTAGGTGCTTGAAAGAAGCCAAAGCTATCTCCAAATTTTGGGAAATTATGCAACTTTCTAGCTTGTTTCTTCTTGGGCTTAGGCATTTTCTTCCTAATTCTACCCTTTACCGCTTTACCGTGGCGGTCTAGCTTGGTCTTGGCGGTACTGCGGTGCGTGCGCTGGTGGTTACCGCCTTACCACACGCGGCGAGTTCTCTCACCACGGTGGCATGGTAAGGCCGCTAGCGGCTTGGCTCGGCGGTTACCGCCATACCGCAGGCGGTGGTCCCTCTCACTGCGGTGTCCGCAATGAGACCGCCAGCCGTGGGCTCGGCGGTTACTGCCATACCGCCGGCAGTGGTTCCTCTCACCACGGTGAGACCACCAGCGGTCGGCCTAGTAGTTACCGCCGTACCGTGGGGTGGCCTGGTGGCCCCCATGGTAGCGCGGTGTGACCGCCAGCATTTTTCCCAACAGATACCGCTACACCACTGTAAGGTATGGTTGACTCGGTGGTAGCGCAGGACGGCTGAGGGTGAGCTCGGGCGAGCTCACCACCATATCGTGAGGCAACTTGGACAAGGGCGTGGTAGTGCGGTGGAGTCAAGGTGTAGCCCAGATGGCCTTACCGCCATACCGCGAGGTGAGTCGGATGGGGCAATGGTAGCGCGGAGAAGACGAGGGTGAGCTCAAGCGAGCTCACCGTTGTACTGCAACTGGGTCAAAGGAACTCGACGGTTGCGTGGTAAGAGCTCAGATGAGCTCGAAACTCGATTGACTGCATTGGATAGGTTTGACCGCATTGGACAAGTTTGACAGACTGTCAGAAGCAGCGAACAAATTGTTTGGTGACACATGGCAAGTTCTTTTAGATTTGATTGGCCAGAAGTTTTATTTTCTTGATTACGATTGAACTGCATTATTAAAGTAAGGTTGAAGGACGCGTCTGAGGCCGATTTAATGTTGTGTGTGGCTCGATGCATTTGCAAGGTCGATGCACATTATTAGAGATGGTTAAAGCTTGCAGGTGGGATATTGATTATCCTAATGACCGTTGAATGTTGAGACAGGCAGAACAAGTTAGCAAATGATATAAGAATTCTTGTGTGCAGTTCGATCAGGATGATGAGTGATTAGAGAGAGGCTAAGAGTGTTCAACTAGTCTTGATTGTGAACACTTAGTTTCTCATTTCTGGTCGATGTGAACCTGTGTTGCCTTGAGGCTGGGATGGCTACAAGGCTGGTTGAGAGTGCTTTGTGAGGAGTTGAAGGGAATCTACATGATATGTCATTGAGGACATTGTAATCATGTGAAGATTCTAGTTTGTTGTTACCTATATTCTCCAGATGGACAAGATGTATTCTCCTGAAGAGCATAGCTCTGGTTTTGTATTGTAACTATTTTAGTTATTGAATAATACATGTGAGCTAAGTGTTTTGGAGGGTGGGGTTTTTTACCCGAAAGGGTTTTCCCCACGTAAATCTTTGTGTCCACATGCTTGTCTTTCTTGTTGTATGATTTTGTATCTTGAATCTATGCTTGTGTTGAATCTATTATAATTTTTGCATTTACTTATCTCAGAGGATCAATGGAGGATTTGTTGTTCCTATTTCTGCTTTATGGCATAGTTGTTTGTGTCTTTGAAGTGATAAAAATGAAAATCACTAAGACACTATTGTCTTAGATGTGTTTTATGATGACAAACCGATCTCGTATCCCCAACAAGTGGTATTAGAGTTGGTTGAAAGAGGTCGAGGCTTGATGATAGCAAGAAGTGGTGTCAAAGCCTTCTCCTGGTTACTGAAGTTTTGGGTGTTTCTCCTGTGATTATTTCTTAGCCTGGCAAGCTTGAGGAAATCGGGAGAAATCGGTTGGTGATTGATCCTTTGATGAGTGGAAGTTGCTTCTTTGATTCAACACACAGTTTTGAAAGACACTAGAGTTTCCTGGAGTTGATCATATTTTTGCAATATGGTCTGAGGCTCTTGGCTCGCAGTGAATGTTCCTGATGCAAAGGGCATGAGATGTGCCTGTGCTTGTATTGCAGCGAAGCGTGGTTTCATATTGGGTGTCTGTGTGAGAGGATCCCTGGCAATATGGAGTTGTTCAACCATGGAGTATTGTGCTTGTGTTGGGTGTTCAGACTTAGCATTGAAGGCGATTTCTCTATTGCTTTAATTGCATCGAGGCTATGAAGTTGATCCTGGTGGTCTGCAACTTCTGTATAGCCTGGCTCTCTCGTATGCTTGTGCATGGTTGTGGTTTTGGACTTGGTCTGAAATGGACCTGTTGTTCTAGTTTTACCTGTATCATGCACTTGCATTTTTTTAGATTCATGTCTTTGGCTCTTGAGGGTTTTCTATAGATTTTCCTAAAAAGTCTATCATGCATATTCATGTTTCTTTTCATTGTTTTAGTTAACTGTGATGGTTGTGAGCAGACTCCTGAGTCGTCCAAATGAGCAGTGAATATGGAGGTGCATGGGTGTTTTATAAACACTGTGGTTTTGCAGGTTTTACACGATCAAGGAACACTTGTGGTTTGTGGAGCTGTTGTTCTACTATTTTTCTAGACCCTGGCTTCTGGGGTGTGACTGGATGACATAGTTGTAGTTTGACATGGTTTTGAGGAGATGTGATGTCTTCTCTGCATGGGAGTGTTGGTATGAGTTTCTCTTTCAGCATTCTTGTGGTGTGCTTGTTGGTTTTCCAGACTATGGTGCTTGATTTGTGAATGTTATTGGTGAATTGGATCTGTTGCTGATCTAGTGTTTGAGTCATGTTTGTCTGCTTTGATTGTTCTCTTTGATGATCTCAGTTTTGCAGTTTCAGTGCGATGATAGATTTGCAGGTTTCATTGGTTGCATCCACAAGCTGTGCAATGTTGTGGGTTGTCCTTACCTACATTTTTGTTGTGAGACAACTCGGAAGTGGACTGTCTATATCCATGAGGCTGTAACAGTGTGGTGTAGACTTGTTAGTTGGCCTTGTCTGTGGTCACTTGTGCATTGGCGTGGTTGTTTTGTGATGAGAGGAGGAATGGTGTTTGAGTACCTAAATAGTCAGTTTTGGGACCTGTAGCATGTGAATCACGATGTCATGGAGAGATTGATACACTGGCTAGTGTAAGCTTTTGATAGTGATGGGGTGTGGAAAGCTCTGTGTCACAGTTCAGTGGGAGCTTTAGCAATGACTGTGGATTCATCACTTGGTGGTGAATGATCTTCTTTGGTGTTGCAGATGCTTCTTGAGGACTCTTAGATCCTGTTGTTGCAGAAGAGTTCTTTCGCATCTGCATGGTCACTATTTGAAGATGTGTAGCATCTTGGAGCCATGGAGGACATTGGTTGTTTTTGGCTAAGATGTTGGTAGTGCTTGACAGAAGATGTTGGTTTAGAGTTTGTTTGCTTTATGTCATGGTATACTCTTGCTTGTGCATTAGAGTTTTGGCATGTTGCTTTGCTCTTGAGACCATGGCTTGCTCACTTGAAGTATGGTATCTCCTAAGGGGGATGTGTAAGATCATGGTGTCATGATAAGTTCTTGTTCAGCTTGTTTGGAGCTTTGACAGTGGTCTAGTGTGTCTTTATGTTTTGAGTACTTTGGTCATATGCTGGTGGACTTCATGATAAGTGTAGTAATGCAGTTTGGAGTTAGCATGAAATGATAGGTTGTTGGTGCTCATGGATGCATGGAGAATAAGGTGAGGTTGAAATTCTTCTAAGAATATTTTTGTATAGCTAAAAGTCTGAGTTGCCCTACACCTTGGTTGAATGTGAGTCCAACAAAGACCATGAAGGAGAATGCTCTTGGGTAAGTCACGGTGGCTTGTATATCTTGGAGGAGCATCTTTTCTTTTCTTCTTGGTCTACTTGGCAGTGAGGTTTATTTGAGAGGTATTTTCCCATTATAGCTTTCAGATATGTGATATTCTTTATCTTTCATGGATATGAATCTTGAGTTGCTATTTTAAGATTCTGGAGGATTCATAATGAAAGGTGGACAACATAGTGAATCTCCTTGTGCTTTTGAAGATTGATAGGAGATGGTTATATGGGTGAGTCTGATCTTCTTTGAGGTGCTTACATCCATGGTTTTGTTGGATGTTGTTAAGGCTTTTCCCTTTGGGATGTTAAGAAGATCATTCTTGACACAGCTGGCATTTAGAAATGTATGTAGGATGATGCTACACGTATTGATTTGCAGTTTCTCTCTAATTTGGTCTTTTCTTCCTGTATGTTCATTTTCATATGACTTTAGATGTATGTGGAGCCATGGTGTTTCCTTCTTCAATCAGATATGGAACCTTGGAAGAATGTGGAAGACTGTTGAGAGAAATGTTTCTTGTAGCAGGTGGTTGCAGGTGGTGCATATCAGTGTGACTGTTCCTCAGAACTACATGGTTCCTCATTTCTTTGTGCAGGTGATTGGTGGACATAGTATGCATGGATCATGTGTGATGGTGCTTTGTTTTCACTCATCTGGACAGTACCCTTGCAGTGGGAGTACCTGGACATGTTTGGTCTTTTTTGACTGGTTGACACATGGTGCTTGTTCTTGGCTATTGATGGGTGGTTATGTGATGGCGTGAGTATACTGATGTACATATCTTCGAGGTATGGGTGATTGGATGGTTTTAGCATGAGTTGTGGGTGTTGGTTTTCAATCGCGTGGGTTTGATCAGTTGGATGAGGGCAATCAGTTTTATGGTTGTTGTTCTAGCTGATGGTTTCTTGTTTTGGAGAATGGTTTTTGTGTTCATGTTGTTCTTTGCTACTGTTGTTTTGGTGCCTTTACCACCTGAAGGATCAGATGCTTGGGTTCCTGAGACTAGTGCTTTTTTTCCTTGGTGTGTTCCTGTGTTTGGAGTTGTTGCCTAAGATGGTGAACATTTTTTATGTTGTTGCAAGGGTCTTGATTTGAGCATGGAAGCTTGGTGTTGGTCCTTGTTCGAGTGTTTGGAGGAAGCCTGAAAGTATTCAGCAAGTGGGAGATTGTTGGGAAATTATGCCTCAACTTTCTGGCTTGTTTCTTCTTGGACTTAGGCATTTTCTTCTTGATTCTTCCCTTTATCGATTTACCATGGCAGTCTAGCTTGGTCTTGGCAGTACCACGGTGCCTACGCTGGCAGTTACCATCTTACCACGCACGGTGAGTTCTCTCACTGTGGTGGCACAATAAGGCCGCCAGTGGCTTGGCTCGACAGTTACCGCCATACCTCAGGTGGTGGTCCCTCTCACCGTAGTGTCTGCAGTGAGACTGCCAGCAGTGGGCTCGACAGTTACCACCATATCGCAGGCGGTGGTTCCTCTCACCGCGGTGTCCACGGTGAGACTGCCAGCGGTTGGCCTGGCAGTTACCGCCCTACCGCGGGGTAGCCTGGCAGCCCCCGTAGTAGCGCAGTGTGACCACCAGTGGTTTTCCCGGTGGATACTGCTGCACCACGATAAGGCATGGTTGACTCAGCAGTAGCGCGGGATGGCTAAGGGTGAGCTCGGGCGAGCTCACTGCCATATCGCGAGGCGAATCAGACAGGAGCACGGTAGCGCGATGGAGTCAAGGTGTGAGCCCGGATGACCTTACCGCCATACCGTGAGGCGAGTCAGATAGGGCAGCGGTAGCGCAGGGAAGACGAGGATGAGCTCGAGCGAGCTCACCATTGTACTATAGTTGGGTCAAAGGAGCTCGACGGTTGTGCGATAACAACTCGGATGAGCTCGGAACTCAATTGACCGAGTTGGATAGATTTGACTGACTATCAGAATCAATGAACGAATTGTTTGGTGACATGTGGCAAGTTCTTTGAGATCTAATTGGCTAGAGGTTTTATTTTCCTGATTACGATTGAGCTGCATTATTAAAGTAAGGTTGACGGACATGTCTAAAGCCGATTTAATGTTGTGTGTGGCTCGATGCATTTGCAAGGTCGGTTCACGTTATCAAAGATGGTTAAAGCTTGTAGGTGGGATATTGATTATCCTAATGACCGTTGAATGTTGAGACAAGCAGAACAAGTTAGCACACGGTATAAGAATTCTTGTGTGCAGTTTGATCAGGACGATGAGCGATTAGAGAGAGGCTGAGAGTGTTCGACCAGTCTTGACTGTGAACACTTAGTTTCTCATTTCTGATCGATGTGAACCTATGCTGCCTTGAGGTTGGGATGGTTGCAAGGCTAGCTGAGAGTGCTTTTTGAGGAGCTGAAGGGAATCTACATGATATGTCATTGAGGACATTGTAATCATGTGAAGATTATGTTTTGTTGTTACCTGTATTCTCTAGATGGACAAGATGTATTCTCCTGAAGAGCATAGCTTTGGTTCTATATTGTAACCATTTCAGTTACTGAATAATACATGTGAGCTGAGCATTTTGGAGGGTGGGGTTTTTTACCTGAAAGGGTTTTCCCCACATAAATGTTTGTGTCCACATGTTTGTCTTTCTTGTTGTATGATTATGTATCTTGAATCTATGCTTGTGTTGAATCTATTATAATTTTTTCATTTACTTCTCTCAGAGGATCAATGGGGGATTTACTATGCCTATTTCCGCTTTATGGCATAGTTGTTTGTGTCTTTGAAGTGATAAAAATGAAAATCACTAAGGCAATATTGTCTTAGATACTGATCTATGATGACAAACTCGACTCTATATCCCCAACACCAAAACCTATATTCTATCATTTCGTTCCATTGGCATCAAACTTCAATCATTTTGACAACTTGAATAAATCTAAAATTATCCTTGAAAACCTATAAATATTAATATATTTTGGGAGATTCTTGTTATACTTGTAATTGCTTCCTTCTTTTAAAATAATGATTCATGTTTATATAGTGGAATATAGGAAAAAATTAAAGTGTAAGTCAAATAATTTTTTTAAGTTTTGAAATTAATTTACCACCAAGGCCCAGTTTTAAAATTACATCTCTAAAATTTGAGATTGACAAAATTGGGAAATTAAATTTGTTGGGAAAAATACTTGGACTAGGGCACTGAGTGACCCTGTCCAGTCCTTTGTACTCAATAAATTTTAATTTGGGTGTTTAGGTTCTGCTTAAATTAGAATTCTACAACATATGGGCACTTGTCAAGATTATTTTGATGATGTTTGATCAATAAAACATTTTCTAAGGAAGTAATAACACATTCTCCTGGGTTCTGCAGGTTGTGGGGGGGTGTTGAGGAATGATATTGGCAGATTCTTGGGTGTGGTGGCACTCTCGTTGGGAAATCAGACCAATCACTGTGTGGAAGCTGAGGATGCATTCATTAGCATTAAGTTTGCCTTGGAAAAGGGCTACTCAAAACTTTGGGTGGAGGGTGACTCTCTAAACATTTTCAATTGCCTACGTGGAATCCAAAAGCCTAGTTGGACTATCAAGCAGTCGATTAAGGATTCTATAATAATGTTAAGAATGTGTGAGGAAATTCATGTTTCTCGTATCTACTGAGAGGGCAACTCATTAGCATATTTTTTGGCTAATGAGGCTACCACAAATAATGATTATAAGTCATGGGAATATTATTCCCTCCTTCCCGAGGGAGCTAAGGTTTTAATGAGAAATGATGGATATGGTTGATCTTATTTGTTGGAATTATATTACCATTTGTACATGCATTATTGCCACATGTTCTGTGGGTATCTCATTGCTTGGTGGCTCTCAGTCGAGCATCTCTATCTTAGGGTTTCTACTGGTAGTTATTGTGAAAATGGGGGTTGGCCGAAGTAGAATTGAAACCCATTCCTACACAAGTTTGCGGAAGAAGCGAAAAATTTGGAGGATCCTCGAGCATGGTAAATTTATGCCTTTCCTAGAAAGGCTTCATGGCCATGACCCCATGGCTTCAGTGGAGTTTGTTTCTTGTTGGCACAATTGCAAGCTTTAAATTAAGGCAATGGTTTTTGAGATAAATGAGGAGTTTATTGCTGCTATTATGGGGTTGCCTGTAGTTGGTCGCAAATTCTTCAAAGACAAGAAGAGCAATGAGGAGGCTATGGCTTGATTCTTTAAGGATGATGAGTAGAAGAAACTTATCAAGTTTCCATCTTGGGGCTATGATAAAACGTCCCTCAAGAAAATCTAGGCGGATATTGTGGAGATTATTATGCGTTATGTGACCCTTGAAGGCAGGTTTACTACAATTTTAGGCCATCATTTAACACTGTTAAGTCATTTTAGGCATGAGCTTTATATTTTGTTTCCTTTATTTTTGTTGTCCTCATTGGAGGTGTCTATTTATGTGCATTTAAAAAATGGGAGGACGTCAGTTCTATGTGAGGGTCTCATCTTGCTTATTATGGAATATGTGAGGGCTCACATTCCAACTAAATCTTTAAAGGGCAAGGAAAAGACTTTGAGTGGTGGGTCATGCTCATCTGGCTCGAACACTAGTACTGTTGGGGAGGAGGAGTGGGTTGAGGAAGGTGAGGATGGGTCTTCTTCCCCTATTACCACCTGTTCTAAGAAGAGGAAGAATGGAAACCCTAAAGGAAAATAGGCTTCCAAGAGGATTATTATTTAGGAATCAAAGTCCCGGACGACTGGCAACGATACAGAGGTTGGTTTTGGGGACTCGAGGTCTAAGGACAATAAAATTTTTAATGGTCAAGATGATGTTGTGTTGGGATGTAAGGAGGAGGGTTTGTAGGATAATTTTGCAGTTATGGAGGCCAAGGAAAGGTCGAGAAGGGCCTCAAAAATGTATTGCAAAGCTGAAAAATCAAGCATCGAAATTTATTATTCAAGACACAATTGAGCATGGTAAGGAAAAGGGTCTTGAGGAGAAGATGGTTGAAATTTATGATTCCCCGATTCGAAACTTTCCAAGTGTGGAGCCCTCTAGTGAGAAATCTATGCAGGTGGAGTAGGGTGTTAATCAAAATCCTGGTAAAGAAGAACCTCTTAAATTTAACCCACTGTCAAAGGATTTCTCTTACCTTAATGATGATTCCACTTCAATGTTTGAACTCCTTGACATGGCGCGTGTAGGGTCCATTGGGACTATCAAGTTGGTGAAATGGACTCTACAAGAATTCAACAGGGTGAACATTAAAATTAGGGGTTTGAAAGAAAATGTGTAGAAGATTCTGAAGGGCTTTTCCTCAAACATTTTAATTGATAGAATTATGGATTTAGAATGTTCTTTTTCTAACTTCAAGTCTTTATGTGAGCAGCATCTCTCTGATGTGGATTCCAAGTTTTGGACACCAACATAGACATGTTAAGAAACTATCGCAAGCCTACCACATTTTTGTTAAGAATAGTGTTGATTCCTTAGAGGTACTATTCCACAAGATTAGTGAGCTAAGAGAAGACCAACTCTATTTTACTGAGTTGATGCAGAAGGAACTAGCTACTAAAGGTAAAAGAAAAAAGGTTGGGAAGGATGATGCTAAAGGCCTAGTCACTAGAGGGAAGGGCAATATGAGGAAATCCTTTGAGGAAGATAAAAAAGAACTATTGGACATGATTGGTCTCCACAAGAACCAGGAGATTGAGGTGGCTAACACCTTAAGGAGCATGGAATAGTGTCTAGTTCTGTGTTTTTCTTGTGTTTTCCTTGTTGGTGGGTATGGGTTTGTTTACTATTGTTTTGTTGTTTTTTGTTGATGGTTGTTGTTGATGGTGTAATGTTTGATCTTTGAGCAACATTTTATTGTTCAATTGTAAAGGGTTTTGGGTCCCTTCAAAACTTGCTTTTCCCATATAATCAAAACACATTCTCTTGGATTAATAGGAAGAATTAGGGTTAGGGGATGTCTAAAAAGAATTAATAGATCTAGGTTACCAAAGAAAGTTCCAAATAGAGTGTGAAATTATAATATTGTCTTAAAGGGAGTAAAAGTTTTGATGCTACATTTAGCCCCCACTTTAGCAACTATATGACACTACGTGAATATGAAAGATAAAGTATTGAAAGTTAATCATATCATAAAAGGATAACCTAAAGGATATTGTAGAGGATGTAAAACATTCATGAGAGAATGAAGCCCCTAGGTTTAGTAATTTATAAATCCACAACATTAGGAATTGCATCAGACAAAATCAATTCATTAAAAATTCAAAAATCACCCTATGCATACAAAAAATGTGTTAGTTTAATACTTCTAAAGATAATTAAATTTGAGGGTAGATGTATGCCCCCAAGTTTTGTTTGCTTTATGGAGGTGGAAATAGGGAAGCAATCTCACCATGTTGAACTGATTAGGATTTTTATGAAAATTATTATAGTAAGGTTGTGAAAACATAACTCCAAGTACCAATAAGAATAAAACATGAAATAGAGCAAAACTACAATTCCAACACAATACATGACACATAAATCAGAGTTCGCAAGCTGAAGTTATGTTTATTTTAAGGTGACATGGTATGAATACTATATTACCAAATTTAGCTATAAGTTATAGCCTTTTTACCTTTTTTCTATTCATTTTCACTTTTGTGGTTTGAGAGCATTGAGAGCAAAGCCAAGCAATCCTAGGAGCGAAAATTCCACAACCATGATTGTATTGCACACCAAGGCTCAAGGCCTTGAGCCAGCATGTCATGTGAGGTGCACCAACATGAGAGGTGAGTTGTGTTTTCACTTTCTTGTAGGTAGGAGCTCTATTTTAAGCATTTTTATTGATTATTTTTAGAAATGAGGTGCCCCTGACCATCATGGGTGCCCTAGACCTATGAGGGTACCCCTAACTAGCAAGAGTTCCCTAGACCAACATGGCCACCCCTGACCATTGTGGGCACCCTTGACTATGCACAAAGTTTTGTAAGGCCTTTCTAATGTTCAATCAACTTGGTGTTTATAATTGGGCACACAATTTAGAGGACAGGTTCCAAATTGAACAACTCACCGGACCCTCACAAAGGCTTCATTTAATTATCAACAAGACTTTGTAATATTTTGATGAAGGTATTGTATGTGCATTCATGGACTCTACATGACCTATATCAGTGAGTATAGGTGGTTTATACTTGTACAGGAAAGAGTAAAGATTGGAAAAGGAAATAAACCATTAACTTGTAAAACAAGGGAAATAACCTAAGTTGTTACTTATGCTATGGTTACCTTCAGCTTAATACTATAACTATTAACTACTAAGAATGGAATTTACAACTAACTGATGTTATTGACTTGTAACTCCTAACTTCGTAACTTCTCCAAAGATCGATTCAATGTACTATTACAGAATGCAATTCATGCTACATAATATCATTTATGAAATTATCATACATACAAGTGAGAATTTAAATAAATAGATACAACAATGAACATCTTATCTATTACAAAAATGAATATGGGTTGGTAGTACCTAGAGTGGCCCTTGCTCGAGTTGTTGTGCCCACAAGAAATATCAACTACACACTACTGATCAACAAATCATAACAATAAATTGAAAATCCTTTATTGCATAAAAACTAAACTTCTCACAATCTGACAAGAATCTTCAAAAGATTTCCCATTTAGAAGTACATATCCATTACAACTAAATAACAAAAAAATAACAACAATGAAGTATTATCTGCTAAAACAAAAGCTAGATCTTGACAACTATATCCTGAACTAGATTTGCTCCTCAACCACCGATCCCAATATATAGGCACGACGAAGTTTTCTTCACACAAAGATTAAAAAATAAATTTGAATGCATACATCCACTCTCCCTCAACAATAGGGAGATGGCTAGTCTTTTAAACCAAAAACCATAATTGAAAAATACATAAGAAGAGAAGTAAAACTAAAACTCTGCCCTAACAGTCTGACAGAGACGTGCTCCCTAAAAAATATCGCATTAAGGCTTTCCTTATCAAAGTAGACTCCTTCCTCCTGTCATCTTATTTTATGATTTGGTGACTCATTGTTGGCCATTTCAATGGTTTCCTTCATTACTTCCTAGAACTATTGTGTTTTTAGCATTTTGGACTCTCCTAGGCTGCAATTGCTTATGATCCTTTTGTTGTGAGTTGGCAATCCAATTGTTGCAGGCTACAAGAGGTTAGCTTCATCTAAAGTACACATCATTAACAACCATGAATTAAACATAGAATCATACTGAATTTCATGAACATTCACACATCCATGCATACAAGTACGATCATACCATAATTATATCTCCACATACTAAAGTCTAGTTTAAGATGCATGAAAGTCATGAAAGATATAAAAAGGTGTATAAGGTTCAGGATTGTTTGTGAACTTAGCAAATTGAAATGTTAAAAGTCATGAACTTAATGAGAGAAAACTATCTATTATAGCTCACCAAGTTCTAGAACATGTACTTTTTTATCTATTTTTTATCCTTAAATACATTGTTGATAAATAATCATATTTTTGTTGGCAGGGCCCTCCATGCATGTGAAAACACTTGGGAGGCCACTTGTTTACACTTCTTCATGATCAGGCCACACAACTCTTAGTTCCAGAGAAATGCCACCTATGTGCAATTGGTTTATTTTGGGTGTACACCATGCTTATGATGAGGTACCATGACACTATGTTTATGGAAATCATGGAGATTTGGGATACCGACATATCTACCTTATGTCTTCTAATAGGAGAGATGAAAATCGCACTAGATCATGTATATTGCATTCTTTAACTACCCATCTAAGGTAGGATCATGAGGCATGATGAGGGGCAGACCACAAAGGAGATCCTAGATAATTAGTATTATTGCACCAATCGCAATGTTCCACTTGATGGAAAGGGGTGGATCCATCTACAATGGTTACTACATGTGGGTGGCAATGTTCTTGTTCTTCATTAGATCATGATTTCTATTGTATTACTGGCAGTTTCACCAGATGCATAAATCAAATGGTGGGATACCACACATCCATATCCTGTATTTCTTTCAAACCATCCTATAGGCGATCTTGTGTCATGGCCATGACATCGAGAGGATCATGAGGAGGATCATGAGGATGATGATGGAGATTTAAAAGGATATGATGAGGAGGAGGAGGAAGAGCAACTAGTCATAGCAATAGTGGGAGGTCCAATGGAGCAAGAGGATGTCATAGATGACCACAAGGAGAGACCTAAAGCTTGTCCCCATGTATCACGCACACATCCTTTTACACTTTCAGAGAGACCACCTAACTATGAGCATGGGGAGAGTAGCAGAGCAGCACATACTATGCCCTATCCTCTCAAGGGGTTTTGAACATGGCCACCATATTCGCATGTCAAGATCCCCACTAGTGAGCTAGTAATCCAAGTTATATGATATGTTACAATTATTACTTTCCTTTATAGTCTACTAGACACTATGTTTAATTTTGAGTTATGTTTTATATGGTTTTTTTATCTAATATTATTCTCTCTCTTTTTTTGTAGTTGGTACTCGAGACTAGGTTGACTTTATGGGTGGAGTAATATTGGATATGGTTCCTTATATGCAACCATATTAGGTAGTGCATGGTGAGCATAGGCCACCAAAAAGTATTGGGAACCATGTAGAGATATTTGAGCCTATAACATGATTGAGGAATGCACATGAGGATTTAAGAGCCGCCTACAAGGAGCTGAGAGTCAAGAGAGCTTGAGATCCTCTAGAGAGAAAGATGCATACCTATCTACGAGATGATCTTAGCAAGGTACGAGTAAAGAGAGATCAGTTCTAGCAGCAACACATAACAACGATTGAGGCTAATGCCAATCTTAGAGGTAAGCTCAAAGTTGTATTGGAACGAAGTGGCTCTAGGAGCTACTCACAATCAACCATCTCATTTCAACCAACACCACTAGACCTTAAGGAGTCTAGTAGTCATAGGCCTATAGGATGATTATATGCCTTATGTATGATACAACACATTTTGTCAATGTGGTGATATGATGATGTATATAAACACCATGATATATATATGAGGTGTTGGACTTGATTCATTCTAATGTATTTGGTCATATTAAAGTTCCTTCGATAGAAAAATCTATTTATTTCATTTCATTGATTGATGATTATAGTAGAAGGACATGGGTTTATTTCCTTAGAAGAAAATTTGAAGTCTTTAATAGATTCAAAGAGTTTAAAGCTCCTGTAGAGAAATAGAAGGATAGAAAGATTAATTTTTTTAGGATTGGCCATGGCAATGAGTTTTGTTCGACAGGTTCTATATAAAGAGCATGAGATTGAAAGACATAAGATTACTCCCTACACCCATCATCAAAATGGATTTGTAGAAAAATAGGACATTGATGGAGAGGGCTAGGAATATGCTTAGTGGTTGAGCTATACTTGAACAAAAATTTTGGGTTTAAGTTGTTGCCACTGCTTGTTACCTAATTAATAGGTCTCCTACTTTAGCACTTATGGATAAGACACCCATAAAGGTATGGTCTAGTAAAAATCTTTCATTGAGAAATATTCGAGTATTTGGTTGTGAGGCATATGCTCATGTGCCTAAGGAGAAGAGATCTAAGTTGGAGAACACGGTTGTAAAAGGTATCTTCATCGGTTATGGCCTAGTGTGAAATGATACAAGATTTGGGATCTTGTGGTCAAAATAGATTTGTATAGTAGAAATATGATTTTTAGGGAACTTGTTACTCCTACATTTATTTTACAACTAGAGAAAGAAGAAAAGAAAGAGGGTGTGGTTCATATTCTTCATACCCTTGAGAAAGAAGAACCAAAAATATTTGATGGACCTGGTGATGAGGAGAGATCAAGTAGCTCTGAAAGTTCAGATGAAGATGAAGAACCTCAATATCAATCTTTGAAGAGGTCTACATAGATAAGGTGAAAACCTAATAGGTTTGGATATTCATTGCATGATTCTAGTTGTATTTTTACTTTGATTTCTAACACTGATGAGCCTAGGACTGTAAAGGAAGCTATGGGTATGCATGATGCAAATTATTAGATAAAGGCCATGGATAAATATATGGCTGCATTAAAAAGAAATAACACTCAAGGGATATGTTGCCCTTGCCCGATGGACATAAACTCATTGGTTGCAAATGGGTGTTCAAGACAAAGTTTGGTTTAGATGGAAATGTTGAGAGATATAAGGCAAGATTGGTCATGAAGGATTATTCACAAGTTGAGGGAATTGATTATGGTGATATCTTTTCTCCTGTTGCAAAGTTGACATCCATTAGATTTTTTTATCACTTACTATTGCATAAGATTTAGAGATTGAACAAATGGATGTGAAGACAACTTTCCTTCATGGTGGTTTGGAGGAAGAAATATTTATGTCACAACCAAAGCATTACATTGTGAAAGGTACGCAAAAATTGGTTTTTAAATTGAGGGTGAACCCACAAAAGTGGTTTACAATTCGAATGAGGAAGGAAAACTTCCAAAAAATGCCCCCACTCAAAAAAAAATCGTTTTGAGGGGTTCGAACAAACTCAAGCTTCAAGCGAACCCCTTTGAATGTGGAAACATGCATTTTCCATTGTGGAAGTGGGTTCTCTTGAACCCTTTTTCAACCAAACTGGGGTTCGAGCAAACCCCCCTTTTCCCACCTTCCCACCCTCTCTCACAAAAAACTTCCATATTTTTTCCCTTCAAAGCGTGGGTTGAGGATGAAAATGGAGGAGACTTCATAGACCCAACTAGAAGATGGTATTCCTCGGAATCAGCTATCCAATGAATATAATTTTAATATGTTTTGGTTTTATTATGTATGTAATTTTTAGTTTTATTAAACATAGGTTTTTCACCAAAAATTAAGCTCTTTGTTTTGCACATGTGGAAAAATAGAAAATTATCAAAATAATTTTTTTAAAAATATGTTTGTGCTGGGTATTGATGTCCTTGATCCATTAAAAAAAATAAAAATGAATTTCGATACATACAAAAAAAGCTATGTTGTATACAGTCCGCCTATATGTGAATTGAAATTGGTTTGACTTCGAAACTTGATTAAGGAAATAATATTCAATAAAAAACTATGAGACCAAATGAAAGTGATAGATATCGTAGTTACAAATCTAAATTCAAAAAAATTAGAATTTTATCCTTCATACAAATTTTTTAATGTTGTATACGGTGAACGTCACTTTTTAAAAATGTTGTTTTCTGAAAAAAACCAGTTTTCGTGGAAGATGGAAAAAGAAGTGCAATCTGATTCCAAAATTTTTGAAAAAAATATTTTTTAGAATCTACAGACAAAATTTGATGAGACTCTAGTTTGGATCATCTTCAAATTCCTCACGGTTTAGCTGCTATAGGTGCCCAAATGTGAAGATTTAGTTAAAAATAATAATTTCAGTGTCCAGTTTGGCCAAAAATTGTAAACCACTATTGTGGGATCACCCTTGAAGAAGTCTTTGTATGGTTTGAAACAGTTACCTAGGATGTGGTACTAGAAGTTTGATTCCTTTGTGTTGAGTTTGAGATTTATGAGATCAAAATTCTAGATCATTGTGTCTATTTCAAAACTGTTGATGATCTCATTCTCATTAAATTGTATTGTATGTTGATGATATGTGGTTCATTGGGAATGGTGAATCTTTGATTTCTAATTTGAAGTTTTAGTTTTCAGTGTACTTTGAGATGAAGGATTTAGGTTTAGCTAAGTACATTCTAGGTATGGAAATCAAAAGAGACCTCATGAATAGAAAAATTTGGTTAGGATAGAGTAAGTATGTGAATTATATTTTGGAGAGATTCAACATGGTAGATTGTAGACCATTGTGTGTTCATGTTGTGATGGGGACAAAGTTATCATTTTTAGATTGTCTAAAATATCCTACTGAGGTGGAGGATATGATGAGAGTACCTTATGCTAGTATTGTTGGCATTTTGGTGTGTTCCATGGTTTGTACGAGACCAGACATTGTCCAAGTAGTGGGAGTTCTTAGTTGATTCATGGATAATCATGGACAAGTACATTGGGATGTTGTAAAGAGAGTATTCAAGTATTTATGAGGTACTTCCAAGTATTCCTTATGTTATCATGGACATCCTACAGGATCTTTGCATTCAGTTTGTATTCATGGATTCAGATTGGGTATCGACAGCAAAAGATCCACTAGTGCCTATGTGTTTACTATGTTTGATGGTGCTATCAGTTGGATGAGTAATCGATAAGTTGTAGTCCCTTTGTCCACTATAGAAGTAGAGTATATGGTAGTCACTCATTCTTGTAAGGAAGCTATTTGGATTCAAAGATTGTGTTTAGATATTTGGCTTGATGCATGTATGATTACTATTTGTAGTGACAGTCAGAGTGCTATTTTCTTAGCAAAAAATCCTACCTTCCATGCTAGAACAAAACATATTGGTTTTTTCAAAAAAGTCTAAGTCTGCAATCAAGCATTTTCTTCTCATCATGCTCTCTACCATCCCGATGATGGATAATAGAGTGTGATCCAAAACATTGATACAAAAAAGATCCAACACAATCGAATCCATAAATATTAAACAATAATATAGATTGTGGAAACTTGATACCAAGAATTGAACTTCTTCAATTCCACAACTATAAATATGATTTACGTTAACAAATATATAAACATTAAACAAGAACTAGTCCTTGAGAATGTATATATATGATATAAAATAAATTTTAAATTATTTACCAACTTTTATACTAAAACATCACTTTACACTAATTAATAAATAAAACCAAAAAAAAAAAAGTGATTTTAAAAATGAAAATGTAGGGTGTACAATCTTCACCTTTAAAATACATAAAAGACTACAAACCTAACTGTGATCCTAATAAAATGTTGCTTCCTAAATGTGAGATGTTAGATAAAACTAATAGTGTAATAAAGAGAAACAACAAGATAATAGGGCACCTCAATGATTAGCCTAAGAAAATGAACAATATGAAAGCAAGATAAACAAGTAAATTGTTGTTATACCTTCATGTTGTTGCTTCCTTGGTTGGCCCTTGATGTTGAAGTTTTGTGTGCTCCTTGGATGGCAATGAAATGAAGTGGATGCAAGATGAATTGATGCAATATGGGTGCTAAAATGGATGAGAGCTTGAATGACAATTTTGCAAGAGTTTATTTGCAAAAGACTTGATTCTTTTTAAAATGAGGGAATTGAGGGGGTATTTATAGGCTAAATTGAATTCTCTAGAAAATTCAACGGTTGGGATTGATCCAATAAAGATCAAGATGAAGGGCTATGGTGAGTTGAGGACTCACAAGCCCTCACATCTTGACATGTGGAATGTGAGATGTCTTAGGGTGGAGTGATGTGGAAATGAGGTGGATCTTGAGGGATGAGAAGATTCCTTGGAGGAATAAAAGTGAATTAAAAATTCACAATGATTGGAAGAATCTAGTGGATAAAAGAGGGTCTCCAAAAAGTTGGAGATTTGTCACATGTGGGAGATGTGACAAGTCCAAGGTTCTAAAATCCCTTGGCACATGTGAAGTGACAAGGCAAGGCTTCTAGAATCTTGCATGGAGATGGGAAAGACCTTGGAAAGATAAAAGTGAATTAAAAATTCACATGGGGAAGAGAGTCCAGGGTAAAAATGGTAAGTGGGAAGGTTGACCAGAAAAGGTAAGCCAAATGTGGCTAATGATTCTGATTAAAGTTGTGCAAACACAGGATTAAGGTAATTAATGAGAGATTAGAGGCAAGTGGGAGATTATGGAGGATGTGACACTTAATCTTGATTAAGTGGTGCACATCCTAATCACAGATTAATTAATTTAATCTTGATTAGGAGAGGGTTATGGAGAATGTGACAAGGAGAGAGAAAAGAGGAATTAAAAATTGGTTTTAATTCAAATAGGTTTAAAAGACTAAATTAAATAATTTGTCATATTTATTTAATTTAGAGAAGAACAGGGTGTAAGGTAAAGTATTTAATTTATTTATTAGATACTTTAAGAACCTTAGGTAGAAAATGAAATAATGATTAAATAAATTATTTAATCACTGTTAATGGAATAGATGAATATAATAGATGATTTTGATCATATGGAAGTGATCAAATTTGGATGTCCACATTTTGCCCCTCTTCGAAGTATCATTAGAATAACAGTGCTTCGAAGAAAAGAAAGTGCAGATGACTAGAAGAAGTGACCGAAAGAGGATGCCTTAGCATGGGGAAGAGGATATGAGTCGTTCAATTAATGAGGGATGGATGAAAATGCCCCAATCGTGGAAGGTGTTGATTATAGTCGGAAAAAATGGTAAATGTGAAGGGTAGGTATGCCCCCTCGAGAGGGCGATGGGGGAAAAGAGAGGGGTCCTGGGTGACCTCTTGATAGGAACAAACAGATGGTATAGTTGGAAAAAGGGCAAAAAGTTAGGCAAGTTTTCCTTTTGAACAAAGTCAATCGGACAAACGGGGTGCAAATGGCGGCACCGGGAAGGGAAGGGATTAGTTAGAGGAATAAAACGGTAAATAAAAGGTAAAAATACCTTTTAAAAGGGGAGGGAAAAGAGAGGGGTCCCAAAAAAAATCTCTCAATAGAAAGAAATGGAGGGTATGGTTGGAAAGAGCTCAAAAAAATAAGCAACTTTTCCTTTTGAATGAAGTCGATCCGACGCACGGTTTGCAAATGGCGGCCCCGGGAAGAAAAGGGAGAAAAAGTGTTGCAGAGAGGCGAATGTGCCCCACTGCAGAAGGGGAGAGTTCGCCCTGAGAGGGCGGGTTCACCCCAGGAAGGGGCGTGTTTGCCTCGAGAGGGCGTGTTTTCCCCGAGAGGGGGCGAGTTCGCCCCAAGAGGGCAGGTTCACCCTGGGAGGGTGGGTACGCCTCGGGAGGGGGCGAGTTCGCCCCGAGAGGGTGGGTTCGCCCCAGGAGGGCGTGTTCGCCCCGGGATGGGGTGAGTTCACCTCGGGAAGGGGCGTGTCCACCCCGGGAGGGCAGGTACGCCCCGGGATGGGGTGAGTTTGCCTCGAGAAGGGGCGTGTCAGCCCTGGGAGGGTGGGTATGCCCCGGGATGGGGCGAGTTCGCCCCGGGAGGGCGAATCCGCCCCAGCCGGCCGAGGGCGGGTCCATTCTACTGTAGGGGGCGGATCCGCCCCACTGCAGGCCCAGGGCGGGTTCACCCCATTGTAGGGGGTGGATCCGCCTAGCTACAGACCGAGGGTGAGTTCGCCCCGGCAGTCCGAGGGCGTGTCCGCCCCGCAGGCGGGAGGAAAGAGGGAGGGGGAAGAGGAAAGAAAGAAAGAGAAGAAGGAAAGAAAGAAAGTGGGGGGAGGAGGAAGAAGAAGGAGGAAGAGATGGGGGAAAGGATGAAAGATGAGATGAGGAAAGGGGATATGAAAATGATGATGTAAGTTCATGGATAAGAAATGATGATAAGTGATGGGAGATAAAGGCGAGCACAAAAGAAATATGATGTTGCTCCAGGCAAGCTGCAGAAGTGCGGATACGCCCTCTGGATTGCTGCAGAAGTGCGCATACGCCCTCTGGATTGCTACAGAAGTGCGAATACGTCATCTAATTGCTGCAGAAGTGCGAATACGCCCTCCGGAGTGCTGCAGAGGGGCAGATGAGTGATGAAAGATGAAGGGATGTGGGAAAAGATGAGAGATGAGATAATGAAAGGGGATATGAAGATGATGATGTAAGTTGATGGATAAGAAATGATGATAAGTGATGAGAGATAAATGTGAGCACAAATGGATTCGAGGACACATATGATGTTGTCCTAGTCAAGCGACAAACTAGGTTGAGCGGATGGTTGATGGAGTGTTGTTTGATAAGGACATGAGACATCCCAAAACAACACAAGGATGGGGAATGAGGATGAGGATGAGGATGAGTGTTGTTGATGAGGGAATGATACATCCAAATACAACACAAGGATAGGGAAGGATACATTCGGATGAGGATGAGGATGAGTGTTGTTTGATGAGGGAATGATACATCCCAAAACAACACAAGGATAGGGAAGGATACATCCCGATAAGAGTGTTGTTGATGAGGGAAGGATACATCCCAAAACAACACAAAGATAGGGAAGGGTACATCTTGATGAGGGTGTTGTTGATGAGGGAAGGATACATCCCAAAACAACACAAGGATAGGGAGGGTACATCCCAGAGATGATAATGATGAGGATGATGAGGATGATTGGATCAAGGCTTGTAGCAAGGCTAAAACCAAGAGTGTGATTAGATTATTTGAATGGATGAGGATGGGAGAGATATGCAAGATGATGGAATCGAAAATGAAATGCAATCCTAATGCAATTTTCCATCCATAGAGCACTGATTTTTGCTATAGCATAAGACACCAGGCGTCGGGGTATGTAAACCAAGACGGATTAGTGTCTAATGCATAAAACAAACATAACAGACAAGAAGGCTATTCCAACACCCCAAAGTCATAAAGACAGTGGTCAGGCCTGGTATTGGGATAACCACAAGCACAAAAAGATGCCCTAGCATAACACAAGACCGCAAGAGTTTTGGTGGGTACTACGTGGGACAACCAAGAATACAAAAACAAAAAAAAAGATCAAGATACGCCCCTATGTTTACTAGTCAAAGCACACCATGATATGATAGATCAAGGCGACCATGACAAGTGATGATAGGGAGCTCAAATGATAAACAAAATGTCAAAAACATCAAAAGATCACAATCAAGTTTGAAACGTCCTTTGCCATAGGATCAAGATGATGGATGGGGTTGATGCGGTTTGTTAGGAAGGATACATCCTGTTGCGACCAAAGGTGGAGAAGTAAATTAAAAGATCAACATGACATAGGATACTAGAAACCGATTGGATCTTGTGATACAGATGACCATTGTTTGATAAGCACTAGCTTGGATAGGGACATACTTGATGACACGACAAGATGACATGATGACAGGATGAAAGGACAAAAGGCAATAAAAACCCTAAAGACCTAGGGGCTCGAGGGTTGATCAAGGATCAACCTTGCCTATGTGAAAGCGTAGAGCCCTCATAGTTCGATAAGAGACCATGGATAAAAGCGGAAAGAGGAAAATGAAGACCTCGATGGAGGACAATGATCAAATGGAAAAAATGCCCAGGGGGTGGACCAAATGATTGACCTTGTCTATGTGAAAGTGCAGGGGCCACGTAGCTCGACACAAGGCCAAAGATAGATGATAGAAGAGACAAGACAGACAAAAGATAGAACCCCAGGGGCGGATCAAATGACCGACCTTGCCTACGTGAAAGCGCAGGGGCAATGTAGTTTGACCAGAGACCGACGGTAGACAATGGATAAGGGATGATGAGATGACCAAGATAAATTGATAAAATGACGGAGTGGATATGATGAGCCAGGATAGGCCACAAGATTGGATAGGATGATGGTTGATATGTGTAAGATATGTAGGATGTGAAGCTTAGGGATGGGATAGGTAATTCAGATCATTAGAATATGAATTTGAGAGGTGAGAGGATGGATAGATGAGTGATGAAGATGTGAGAAAGATGTGGTAAATAGAGAGGAGGGATGAATGACAATGTGAATGGCATTGGGTTGCATGCGGGTAGCCTAGAGCTAGTTACCAATGACAAGGGATAATAGAGGGAAATGGATGGATGGATAAGAAGATGCTAGGATAGGTGGATAGATGATAGATAGATGAGTGATGAAGATTAGAAAGATGTGAGAAAGAGATAGGAATGATGATAGGGAGATATCAAGTCATTGGATTGCATGAGGGTAGCCTAGAGCTAGAGACCAATGACAAGGGATTATGAGATGGAAGGAAAATGGATGGATTGATAAAGATGGGGAGAGATAAAGATGCTAGGATATATGGATAGAAGGATAAGGATTCAGAAAGATGACATGGATTACTGGGTAGATAAATGGATGAGGAGATAAGGATAAAAATATGGAAAAGGACTAGTGGATGGGTAGATAGGAAGATGATGAGAGGATGGGGATATGGAGAGGATTACCTGGCGGAATGGATGGACAATGTCTCCAAGGACTCAATTGCAAGTAAGGGGATGCCCCCACTTTATATGTGTCATGCATGACGAGGCAAGAGGGATAGCAAGATGGGTGGATAAGGGAGTGAGATGGGCAATGGAAGATAGATAGAGGTGGATATGATGCATGGACAATGGAAGATAGAGAGAGGTGGATAGGATATATGATAGTGTATGGATGGGAATATATGCCAAGAGGTGTCCAAAGCATGTATATAGGTTTTCCCCTACATTTATCAAGAGCACAAGGAAGAGGGAGGAAGTGGGATAAATGGGATAGGATGGATAGGATGCAGAAGATAGGCAGATGTAGGAGATGGAGGAAAGGAATGCGTAAGTGGATGTTGCCCACAATCGTGGAAGGAGACTAGATGGGGAATTTACACATGATGCCTATTTTCTAGGTTTTCATCATGGTACTTATCCAAGGCACTTGTTTGCCAAGTTTTCACCATTGGACGAATGAT
>CM021105.1:427642948-427679808 GCA_007115665.2 Sequoiadendron giganteum
TTATGTATAAAACAGTAATTAAAATTATCCTTAGGGATTATAACACTAGTGTTATCTATAGGTACTTGTGTGAGGTGTTATATCAATATTATAAGAGGTTTTATGTAGCTAGTTAATTTTTGACCTAGTGGAAAATATAAGGGTCATGTACATTGGGTATAGCTTTTGATTGTTGTGATCATGTTACATTTTAATTTTCTTAAAACCCTACAAACGATACCTCTAGGAATACCCTCTTAATCCTAGTTGAGCCCAAAATGTAGGAGAGGCTACACACTCTCATTAGTTGGCCTGTAACCCTCAATCCATTGATAAATCTATTTTTTACCTTCTTGGCAAAAAATGCCTACCCCTATAGGTAAGAAGAGCTTTAGGGTTATACAGAAATAATTTTGGGGAACCACAAAATGGCATCATTATTTGGGATGTAATATCTAGATATGATTATATTTTAAAAACGCTTCTAACAATCATTGAATAAATAAATAGTTTGGTTAAGTTTGATTTCACATCAACTTACTCCAATAGAATGACACTAGTGATGAGCAAGTGTAACTAGATTGAAATAAAATTGAAGAATATACTATTGGGATAAACTTATAAGTATTGCATTGCCTTTGAGGCCAATTTTCTTCAAGGATTTCATCTTTTGAAAGCGGTTGATACTATGTTATCCAAAAGAATACTTTATTACTATTATACTTTGTCTATTGTCAATGTCCAGAGAGCACTAAGTAATTATACAATAGTTGGTTATGAAATATATAGATGTGTTTTTATCTCACTACCTTTTGAGACATTGTTTCTTTCATGGTAAATAAAAATTTGTGTAAAACCTTATTTTTTCCCCCTACATGGAAGTATATGATCAATCATGGATTATTGGTATGGATATGATTGTCCTTTGGGTGTTCCTACATGTGCCTTATATGTTTCAGCCCCTAGGAACTAAATTTAATTAGATGCCCATGACTATTACGCTTACTCATGTTATTCAAGTAGCCTTGCATATTATGCAAACCCATGCCCATATATACAAGTATCCATACATAAATACATGCAAAACTTTAATGAGCCTATTAGGATTGTAAAAGAATGTGAAGAACAAATCAAGAAATTGAAATCCAGTG
The DNA here is from genome assembly GCA_007115665.2 of Sequoiadendron giganteum. NCBI lineage: Eukaryota > Viridiplantae > Streptophyta > Pinopsida > Cupressales > Cupressaceae > Sequoiadendron > Sequoiadendron giganteum. The sequence goes on from CM021105.1 coordinate 427,644,079, forward strand.
CTTACCAAGTTGCTATAAATATTATGTTTCTCCATCCCATATCATCCCCATAGACATTGTTTACAAATATCTAGACCTCTCTTGAGTTGAAATTATGAGACACAAACCATGACATCCAAGGTATTCAACCATGTAGGTATAGATTTGATGGGTATGATATTCATGAAGGGGATACTCATGTTGAGACATTTTTAGAATTTATGAAAAAAATAGTTTGAAGATGAAGAAATGTGGATAAGATTTTTTATTAGTTCTTTATGTGGAAAGACATAAATGGTATGAAAGTTTTCCAAAACATTAATTTTCTTCTTGGAATGACCTCATAGTTGCATTTGAAGATGAATTTGTACTAAATTTTGGCATGTTGTTCTTGTCCAACAATTGGAAAATGTAAGATGGAAAGATGGAGAGTCTAGTATGAACTTTAGCCATAAGTTTGTAGTTTCCCTTTCTAGGATCCCAAATACTTTTAGATCTAACACACCTTCCTGCATTGATATTTTTTCTCAATCATATGATGTTGGTTTTAGTTTAGTGTGGGAATATTGCAAAATTATAATTTTGCTTCACAAATGCCTATTCCTTGACTCTATTGAAAGAGTGAGGAGTGATTATATCACAATATTATTATTCTCAAATTCAATTGTTTCTTATGATGAGTAGGTTGTTGTGAATAATAACCAATTGGATGTGGCATTAGATCAATCTAATAATGAGGAAAAGGACCCAATTGTTTATGGTAGTCAAGTGGACAAAGAGAAAGATGCATGCACAAGTGGAAGGTCAAATTAATAATCTCTTAGAGTTGATTATCTGACCTATGTATATGTTTATGATATCAAGGAAGAATAAGAAACTATTTTATTATTTGATGTGTTACCCTCTTTTGTCCCTATTAATGATATTGAATTTACTAATGTTTGTTTCCATAAGGATGACTTAGATGTGATTGGACTTAGTGATAAATTTATTGAGACAATTGTTAGTGCAGTCAATGATTTTTAGTTTGAATACCTTTCCCTTGGTAATAGGGTAATGGATTGATCTTACTTCTCCATCTTCACATCTATAAACTATTGCTAACTCACAATAATGTTGAATACATTTAGATGCTAAATAAGGGAGTCTTCATCACTCATTTGCAAAGAATGCAACTTCTATAGAAAATGTTTATTTACCAAATATTTAGTCTAGTACAAGTTTCCCAATTTATCCCAAAGGAGTGTAGTGGATGTTTGTCCCGAAAAATTCAAGAGTTCTAAATCAAGCAAATAAATCTTAACAAAGCTTCCAAATGTTTTTTCCAAAACTTTCCAATTTGCAACAATCATGATTGAAGGTTTCAAACCAAAAATTATAGCTTGTAGGTTTTTATCTATTAGTACTCCATCTTGAGCTTCTTGAGCTCTAAGTTGGTTCCATCAAAATTCTTAACCTCAAGTCTTCTAGTAGAACTTGACATCAATTTATACCCCTAACAAATATCTTCTTATTCACATCTCCCACTCAAGAAAAAATTCATTTTTAAACTAGCCTTACTCCTCTCATGGATCCAACAAGCTAGCCAAGCTTTGATACCAATTGAAAAGAAATAATTGTATAATGCAATTAATTTTCACTCAACTATATACAAAATTAATACAACTAATCCATATCTAAAAATTATTGCAAGGTGTGTTCCCTTGGTCTCCTTGTATTGTGTAGCGCAACACTCGGGTTCGTGATATGGCTTAATCACCTCTCGTGGATTCATTAACTTTGGCAGTTGTATCTGGCATTAACAAGTCGAACTTTTGGTGCAATGACAATTGTTTTTGCAACAATTGGTATCAGAGCCTAGGTCATGGGTCTAAACCCCTTGCTTGTGCTAGGAGGATTGTTGCAAGGTGTGTTCCCTTGGTCTCCTTGTGTTGTGCAGTGCAATGCTCGGGTTTGTGGCATGGCTTAACTACCTCCCATGGATTCATTAACTTTGGCAATTGCATCGAGCATTAACAGGTCAATATTTTGGTGCAACAACAATCGTCTTTGCAACAAAAAAAATTTAATAAAATTAACATATATAGAAAGAAATAAAAGAGAGAAGAACAATAGAATATAAGAGATACCCTAGGAAAACCCAAAGGGGGAAAACCCTACAACAAGAGAGCCTCGTTATATTAATATCAATAGAAAGATTCTAATATACTTCTAGAGATGAACTCTTCTTAGAAAATCTTCACTCTTTAATTTAAAATAAAAATCCAACATAACTCTACAATACAATATTGAAAAAACTTGAAGAATCCAACACTTGTCTCCATCTACAACACTTGCGAGAATAAATGTTGAATAAATAAACCATTCACTCAAGACTTGTTTATATAGGCAAGTAGCTCACTTGGAAACCACTAGTGGTATCCAAAACTATGGACTAACCAATATGATACCTCATCAGTTCATTCCAAAATAGTTTCATGAAGTGGCGCATACTACCAAAATCTCTTTTAGAAGTATTCCAAGATGTGCCCAAACAATTTTGTACATTATAAAAACTGTATCAAAATAGATCATTCTATCTTAACAATTGTTTTCTAATCAAAAAATTTCTCATTATCTCAACCAAATTTATTCTTATTTGTCTCCTTGTAATTTTAACTTTTAGCACATATAATCAATATTCCATGTAAGAATATTATACAAGGTGTACAACACCTTTCGAACAAAAATTTGGTGCTCTAAAAATGATATGCACTTGGAGATAATAGTGATCCTAATAAAATGTTGCTTCCTAAATGTGTGAGATGTTAGATAAAACTAATAGTGCAATAAAAAGAAACAACAAGATAATAGGGCACCTCAATGATTAGCCTAAGAAAATGAACAATATGAAAGCAAGATAAACAAATAAATTGTTGTTATGCCTTCATGTTGTTGCTTCCTTGGTTGGCCCTTGATGTTGAAGTTTTGTGTGCTCCTTGGATGGAAATGAAATGAAGTGGATGCAAGATGAATTGATGCAATATGGGTGCTAAAATGGTTGAGAGCTTGAATGACAATTTTGCAAGAGTTTATTTGCAAAAGACTTGATCCCTTTAAAATGAGGTAAATGAGGGGTATTTATAGGTTAATTGAAATTCTCTAGAGAATTCAACGGTTGGGATTGATCCAACAAAGATCAAGATGAAGGGCTATGGTGAGTTGATGACTCACAAGCCCTCACATCTTGACATGTGGAGGGTGAGATGTCCTAAGGTGGAGTGATGTGGAGATGAGGTGGATCTTGGGGGATGAGAAGATTCCTTGGAGGAATAAAAGTGAATTAAAAATTCACAATGATTAGAAGAATCTAGTGGATAAGAGAGGGTCTCCAAAAATTTGGAGATTTGTCACATGTGGGTGATGTGACAAGTCCAAGGTTCTAGAAGCCCTTAGCACATGTGAAGTGACAAGTCAAGGCTTCTAGAATCTTGCATGGGGGATGGGGAAGACCTTGGAAAGATAAAAGTGAATTAAAAATTCACATGGGGAAGAGAGGAACCTTGGGCAAATAAATGTGAATTAAAAATTCACATGGGGAAGAGAGTCTAGGCTAAAATGGTAAGTGGGAAGGTTGACCAAAAAAGGTAAGCCAAATGTGGCTAATGATTCTGATTAAGGTTGTGCAAACACATGATTAAGGTAATTAATGAGAGATTAGAGGCAAGTGGGAGATTATGGAGGATATGACACTTAATCTTGATTAAGTGGTGCACATTCTAATCATAGATTAATTAATTTAATCAGGATTAGAAGAGGGTTATGGAGAATGTGACAAGGAGAGAGAAAAAGGAGAATTAAAAATTGATTTTAATTCAAATGGGTTAAATGACTAAATTAAATAATTTGTCATGTTTATTTAATTTAGAGAAGAAAAGGGGGTTAAGGTAAAGTATTTAATTTATTTAATTACATACTTTAGGAACCTTAGGCAGAAAATGAAATAATGATTAAATAAATTATTTAATCACTGTTAATGGAATAGATGAATAAAGTAGACAATTTTGATCATATGGAAGTGATCAAATTTGGATGTCTACATTTTTCCCCTCTTTGAAGTATCGTTAGAATAATAGTGATTCGAAGAAAAGAAAGTGCAGATGACTAGAAGAAGTGACTGAAAGAGGATGCCCCAGCATGGGGAAGAGGATTTGAGTCATTCAATTAATGAGGAATGGATGAAGATGCCCCAATCATGGAAGGTGTTGATTATAGTCAGAAAAAATGGTAAATGTGAAGGGTAGGTATGCCCCCTCGAGAGGGCGACGGGGGAAAAGAGAGGGATCCCGAGTGACCTCTCGATAGGAAGAAACGGATGGTATAGTTGGAAAGAGGGCAAAAAATTAAGAAATTTTGCCTTTTGAACGAAGTCAATCGGACAAACGGGGTGCAAATGGTGGCACCGGGAAGGGAAGGGATTAGTCAGAGGAATAAAACGGTAAATAAAAGGTAAAAATACCTTTTAAAAGGGGAGGGAAAAGAGAGGGGTCCCAAAAAAAATCTCTCAATAGAAAGAAATGGAGGGTATGGTTGGAAAGAGCTCAAAAAAATAAGCAACTTTTCCTTTTGAATGAAGTCGATCCGACGCACGGTTTGCAAATGGCGGCCCCGGGAAGAAAAGGGAGAAAAAGTGTTGCAGAGAGGCGAATGTGCCCCACTGCAGAAGGGGAGAGTTCGCCCTGAGAGGGCGGGTTCACCCCAGGAAGGGGCGTGTTTGCCTCGAGAGGGCGTGTTTTCCCCGAGAGGGGGCGAGTTCGCCCCAAGAGGGCAGGTTCACCCTGGGAGGGTGGGTACGCCTCGGGAGGGGGCGAGTTCGCCCCGAGAGGGTGGGTTCGCCCCAGGAGGGCGTGTTCGCCCCGGGATGGGGTGAGTTCACCTCGGGAAGGGGCGTGTCCACCCCGGGAGGGCAGGTACGCCCCGGGATGGGGTGAGTTTGCCTCGAGAAGGGGCGTGTCAGCCCTGGGAGGGTGGGTATGCCCCGGGATGGGGCGAGTTCGCCCCGGGAGGGCGAATCCGCCCCAGCCGGCCGAGGGCGGGTCCATTCTACTGTAGGGGGCGGATCCGCCCCACTGCAGGCCCAGGGCGGGTTCACCCCATTGTAGGGGGTGGATCCGCCTAGCTACAGACCGAGGGTGAGTTCGCCCCGGCAGTCCGAGGGCGTGTCCGCCCCGCAGGCGGGAGGAAAGAGGGAGGGGGAAGAGGAAAGAAAGAAAGAGAAGAAGGAAAGAAAGAAAGTGGGGGGAGGAGGAAGAAGAAGGAGGAAGAGATGGGGGAAAGGATGAAAGATGAGATGAGGAAAGGGGATATGAAAATGATGATGTAAGTTCATGGATAAGAAATGATGATAAGTGATGGTAGATAAAGGTGAGCACAAAAGAAATATGATGTTGCCCTAGGCAAGCTACAGAAGTGCGGATACACCCTCTGGATTGCTGCAGAAGTGCTAATACACCCTCTGGATTGCTGCAGAAGTGCGAATACACCCTCTGGATTGCTGCAGAAGTGCGAATATGCCCTCTAATTGCTGTAGAAGTGCGAATACGCCCTCTGGATTGCTATAGAAATGCAAATACGCCCTCTGGAGTGCTGCAGAGGGGCGGATGAGTGAGAGGGGCGGATGAGTGATGAAAGATGAAGGGATGTGGGAAAAGATGAGAGATGAGATGATGAAAGGGGATATGAAGACAATGATGTAAGTTGATGGATAAGAAATGATGATAAGTGATGAGAGATAAATGTGAGCACAAATGGATTCGAGGACACATATGATGTTGTCCCAGTCAAGTGACAAGCCAGGTTGAGCGGATGGTTGATGGAGTGTTGTTTGATAAGGACATGAGACATCCCAAAACAACACAAGGATGGGGAATAACACATCCTGATGAGGATGAGGATGAGGATGAGGATGAGTGTTGTTGATGAGGGAATGATACATCCCAAAACAACACAAGGATAGGGAAGGATACATCCGGATGAGGATGAGGATGAGTGTTGTTTGACGAGGGAATGATACATCCCAAAACAACACAAGGATAGGGAAGGATACATCCCAATGAGAGTGTTGTTGATGAGGGAAGGATACATCCCAAAACAACACAAGGATAGGGAAGGGTACATCTTGATGAGGGTGTTGTTGATGAGGGAAGGATACATCCCAAAACAACATAAGGATAGGAAGGGTACATCCCAGAGATGATAATGATGAGGATGATTGGATCAAGGCTTGTAGCAAGGCTAAAACCAAGAGTGTGATTAGATTATTTGAATGGATAAGGATGGGGGAGATATGCAAGATGATGGAATCGAAAATGAAATGCAATCCTAATGCAATTTGCCATCCATAGAGCACTGATTTTTGCTATAGCATAAGACACCAGGCGTCGGGGTATGTAAACCAAGACGGATTAGTGTCTAATGCATAAAACAAACATAACAGACAAGAAGGCTATTCCAACACCCCAAAGTCATAAAGATAGTGGTCGAGCCTGGTATTGGGATAACCACAAGCACAAAAGGATGCCCCAGCATAACACAAGACCGCAAGAGTCTTGGTGGGTACTACGTGGGACAACCAAAAAGACAAAAACATAAAAAAAGATCAAGATACGCCCCTATGTTTACTAGTCAAAGCACACCATGATATGATAGATCAAGGCGACCATGACAAGTGATGATAGGGAGCTCAAATGATAAACAAAATGTCAAAAACATCAAAAGATCACAATCAAGTTTGAAACGTCCTTTGCCATAGGATCAAGATGATGGATGGGGTTGATGCGGTTTGTTAGGAAGGATACATCCTGTTGCGACCAAAGGTGGAGAAGTAAATTAAAAGATCAACATGACATAGGATACTAGAAACCGATTGGATCTTGTGATACAGATGACCATTGTTTGATAAGCACTAGCTTGGATAGGGACATACTTGATGACACGACAAGATGACATGATGACAGGATGAAAGGACAAAAGGCAATAAAAACCCTAAAGACCTAGGGGCTCGAGGGTTGATCAAGGATCAACCTTGCCTATGTGAAAGCGTAGAGCCCTCATAGTTCGATAAGAGACCATGGATAAAAGCGGAAAGAGGAAAATGAAGACCTCGATGGAGGACAATGATCAAATGGAAAAAATGCCCAGGGGGTGGACCAAATGATTGACCTTGTCTATGTGAAAGTGCAGGGGCCACGTAGCTCGACACAAGGCCAAAGATAGATGATAGAAGAGACAAGACAGACAAAAGATAGAACCCCAGGGGCGGATCAAATGACCGACCTTGCCTACGTGAAAGCGCAGGGGCAATGTAGTTTGACCAGAGACCGACGGTAGACAATGGATAAGGGATGATGAGATGACCAAGATAAATTGATAAAATGACGGAGTGGATATGATGAGCCAGGATAGGCCACAAGATTGGATAGGATGATGGTTGATATGTGTAAGATATGTAGGATGTGAAGCTTAGGGATGGGATAGGTAATTCAGATCATTAGAATATGAATTTGAGAGGTGAGAGGATGGATAGATGAGTGATGAAGATGAAGATGTGAGAAAGATGTGGTAAATAGATAAGAGGGATGAATGATGATGTGAATGGCATTGACTTACATGCAGGTAGCCTAGAGCTAGTTACCAATGACAAGGGATAATAGAGGGAAATGGATGGATGGATAAGAAGATGCTAGGATAGGTGGATAGATGATGGATAGATGAGTGATGAAGATTGGAAAGATGTGAGAAAGAGATAGGAATGATGATAGGGAGATATCAAGTCATTGGATTGCATGAGGGTAGCCTAGAGCTAGAGACCAATGACAAGGGATTATGAGATGGAAGGAAAATGGATGGATTGATAAAGATGGGGAGAGATAAAGATGCTAGGATATATGGATAGAAGGATAAGGATTTAGAAAGATGACATGGATTACTGGGTAGATAAATGGATGAGGAGATAAGGATGAAAATATGGAAAAGGACTAGTGGATGGGTAGATAGTAAGATAAGGATAGGGAGATGGATTGGATGTTTAGATAGATGAAAAGGACTATGGGATGAGAGGATGGGGAGATGGAGAAGATTACCTAGCAGAATGGATGGACGATGTCTCCAAGGACCCAATTGCAAATAAGGAGATGCCCCCACTCTATATGTGTCATGCATGACGAGGCAAGAGTGATAGCAAGATGGGTGGATAAGGGAGTGAGATTGGCAATGGAAGATAGATAGAGGTGGATAAGGAATATGATAGTGTATGGATGGGAATATATGCCAAGAGGTGTCCAAAGCATGTATATAGGTTTGCCCCTACATTTATCAAGATCACAAGGAAGAGGGAGGAAGTGGGATAAATGGGATAGGATGGATAGGATGCAGAAGATAGGCAGATGTAGGAGATGGAGGAAAGGAATGCATAAATGGATGTTGCCCCCAATCGTGGAAGGAGACTAGATGGGGAATTTAAGCATAATGCCTTTTTGCCAGGTTTTTATCATGGTACTTATCCAAGGTGCTTGTTTGCCAAGTTTTCACCATTGGATGAATGATTTTCTCTTTATTATTTTTTTTTGTTTTTTGTATTTTTCTGATTTTTTTGCTCTTTTTTGGAGTAGGAGGTGGACGAAGATGGATAAAGATAGGGATATGGATATGCAGATTTGGAGGATAGGTGATAAGGATATGGATGAAGGACTCAAGCATCAAGTTCCATATGAGGTAATAAGAGCCCATGTGTAATGTGGCCAGCGGATGTTGGTACAACCTTAGTAGCAGGGATGGATTAAAGGGATTGGATGGGGGAGATAGGGGGGATAGTGGAGGGGGTGTTGAAAAGTGTATGGATGGAATGATGGAGTGGATGTGTGATAGGGGAAGGTGTTCAGGACCAACATTGGCACATGTGGTGAACGTGAAAATATAGGTGGAGGAATGGATGGAGAGGGTGGCGATAATGGAGGAGGTGGGATAGTGATTTTTGGGGTGTAGGGACCCAAAATAGATTTAGGAGATGGAGGAGGTGAATTATTTTGTGGGGGAATAGCAACTTTGGATGTCGTTATGGAATTTTTAATGGAAGGTATGACACCTTTTTTCTTTTGGATCCACATGGTTTTTATTTTTTCTTTGGTGGGCCTTTGTGGCCTTGTGGATTGATTCAGATTTTGGACTTGATTGTTCTTTTCTTCAACATGTCTTTTGAAGGGGACATGAGGAGCTTTAGATTTATGTGGACATGCGGATTTATACATTTTTGCTTTGGCATCCAAAGTGCTTTTAGTAGCAATGGGATATATGCGAGGAGATGGATGATGGGGAGCAATGGAGGTAGGGTGATAGGGATTATGTGTAGATGGATAATGTGTAGGTATGTGCCTTTGTTGATCCTAATTAGGAGTTATGAAGATAGGATGTTTATGTTGTGTATGAGGGAGAGGGGGTGGATCAATGAAAGGATGAATAGGATAAGATGGAGGCAGTGATTTTGGGATATAAGGACCCAAAATAGACTGTGTATATGAAATATGTGTGGGGTTTGATGGAGGGCTATAAGAAACCATAGTAGATGAAGGATGAGCAATGATGGATAGAGGGACATAAGGACCCAAAATGGATTTAGAGGATGAGGGAGGAAGATGGATAGTTGTTTGTAGGTAGTATGATGGAGGAGGGGGGATGGCGGCATATGTCTTGGTAGAACAATGGGAAGTACCTCTTGTGCCTTTAGAAGAGGATCGTTTAGGATGTATGAAGGTTGTACCAACATCTTTAGAGTGTGAGTTTTGGGAGACATATCCAAGACCATGTGTGCCTGGATGTTTTTTGACTTGAATGGGTTCTAACATTCCTTGCTCATGAAGGCCTAAACCTTTTCCTTGATAGTTCATGTTCTCAAGCATATGATCTATGGTAGGATGTTTATTCTCTTGGAAGAATGATGCAATTGCATTATTAGGTGAAGGAGGATGGGTGGTGCATATACTTTGATTTTCTTCGACAAGAAGACCACCATGGATGCACGTAATGTTACCAAGGTGATACAAAAGTGGCATTGGGATGGTAAGACTAGATGGAAATGAAGGATCATGTGATGGCGATGAGGGGTTAGCAACATCAGGAGGAATGAGTGATAAGGGATCATGACAGGAATTGGGGAGTACAATGGGATCTAGATGTATGGTAGTGGATGATAATGGCTCATGAGATGGAGTTGGATCTTGAAGGCAAAGGGGATCATGGGATTGAGTGGAGGAGATAGTGTGATCTTGAGATGGGGTGGATGGGAGGATAGGATCATGACTTGGTTGAGGATATGGATCATGAGATGAAATGAATGGATGACTATGTTCTTGAGATGGAGTAGATAGGATGGAGTGATCTTGATTTGGAGGAGGGGATATGCTTGTATGCTTTGGATCAAGCTCTTGGCATGACTCATCTTGTGTGGGATGTATGATGATGGAAGAATGTTGGAGGGACTCCTCAATTGGGGGAGATAGGAGGATGGAGGATTCATGAAAGTTATGGGTTTGAAGTTTGTGAATATTAGGACTAGGAGGAGGGGATTGGATGTCTTCAATGGATTGGGTGGATCTAGTAGTAGAAGATGAGATTTTAATGGAGTTGATGGGTTTGATTGGCTCAACTATTTGGATGGTGTCAGGAATGGTGATGGGAGGGATAGGTGTAGGATGGAGGAGGGCCTCATCACTAGTGACAATACATGATAGAGTGGGAGGGCATGGTGTCTCTTCTTGCATGAGTCCTTGGGAAACATTTGGAAGGGATGTAGGATTAGGTAGGGTGATGGGAATGGATGGAGGACTAGGAGGAGATGTGGGATTAGGGTTAGATGTAGGGATGGGAATGGATGAAGGATTAGGGATTGATGGATTAGGATTGGATGGAGGAATAGGAGGAGATGGAGGATGAGGATTAGATGAAGGGGTGGGACTAGATGGAGGACTAGGAGTGGCTGGAGGATTAGGATTAGATGTGGGTATGGGATTGGATGTAGGATTAGGATTAAGAATTGGAGGATTATATGAGTGGATGTGTGGATGAGGATTAGGATTAAGAATTGGAGGATTAGATGTAGAACTAGGAGGAGATGGAGGATTATGGTTAGGGATTTGTGGATTAGGATTGGATGGAGGACTAGGAGGAGATGGAGGATTAGGATTAGATGAAGGGATGGAAATGGATGGAGGATTAGGATTAGATGAAGGGATGGAAATGGATGTAGGACTAGGAGGAGATGGAGGATTGGGATTGGATGGAGGACTAGGAGGAGATGGAGGACTAGGATTAGATGAAGGGATGGAAATGGATAGGAGGATTGGATTAGATGAAGGGATGGGACTAGATGGAGTACTAGGAGTGGTTGGAGGAGATGTAGGATTATGATTAGATGGAAGATTAAGATATAATGTGGTGAAAGGGAGAGTGATGTAGGAAGATGTGGAATTAATGTAAGGATATTGGGATGGGGGATTGTGATAGGGAGGTGTGGATGTTGGATTAGAATAGGAATATTGAGGTGGTGAACCATTGTAGGGGACATGTATGGTGGGTTGGCGTAGGAGGATATGGATGGTAGATAAGGATGAGGGGATTGAGATGGTGGATTAGGATAGGAGGAATATTGGGATGGGGGATTCTGATAGGAATGGGATTGATGATGATGAGGATAAGAGGAAGTGGATGTTGGATAGGATAGAGGTTGAAAGGGAGGACATGATGAATATGTTGATGGTGAGGATGTTGGATATCCCTTGTCAAGGTTAGCATAAGAACCATTATTAGACGTGGATGAAGGCATGGTGGGATAGTTTGAAGAATTAGTGGGATTTTGGGAGGCGATTGGAGAGATCTTACTAGCAATGATAGCATCAAGAGGATCTATATAACAATCTTCATGATCAACAAGATTTTCATTATCGTCATCAACGGAGTTAGGATTCCGTTTGACTACTATTATTGGTCGTGTGAGAGGGGGATAAAGATTCATGATGGATATAGATTAGAAGGAAAAAATAGATGATGGATAGAGAACTAGGATGAATTGAAAGCTCATATGGGGATTGGATGAAAGCTGAGATTGGGATTGGATGAAAGCTCAAATTAGGATGATGGGATTAACACTCAAATTAGGACTAAATTGGGGATTAGATTGGGATTGGATCATAGGATATGATAGGATTGATTTGAAAATATGATCATGGGTTTTAACTAGAGGACGTAAGGTGTTGACAATCAGATTTTTGCCAAATTTGGCAGTTTTCAAAAATTGTCAAATTTTGCCATTTTAGGAAATTTCGTAGGCATACGTTTGAGAGTCCAGTTTTTTCCACAAAATACCCAATACTAAGATAGGATGAATTTCCAACTAACATTGGAAATATGAGACATGCATCCAGAGTTATTAACAAAACAGTTCGTCAAAAACTGGAAAATTGAAAAAAAATAAATGCTAATTTGTGATTTTGAGGGTCAAGATGAAAGTTTGAGGCTCTGAAAACGTGTCGAAGGAGGATCCAAGGGACTTACAAGTCTATTGGGAATCCAAATGCCAGCTCCTAATGCAACCACCCGTAAAATTTCAGCCAAAACCCACATCCGAGTCAAAAGTTATGGCCTTCGGAAGTTTTGGCATAAAAATCAAAAATTTCAAAAATGAAGTATAGATGATTGGGATGGATGATTTGATGATAGATATGGACTCCAATGATGTTCTAAGAAGCACTTATGCAGTCTGGTGAATGAAACGTTGATTTTCAGAAAATGTTGACCGCTCAAAACAGGGAAACGACCGCTCGAAACGAGTAATCGGATATTCAGGTTAGATAGATAGATGGTCGGGAGGGGTGAACGGGGGATTGGAATGGCCAAATAAAGGTTTGGATTGGTCAAATGAGTGTTTAGGATGATGGAATGGTCAAACGAAGGCTTCGAGGGTTCGAACAGGGGTTCAAAATGATCAAACGGGTGAAATTGGCCGTTCGGCGGGGCGTATTTGCACTTCTGCAGTAAAATTGCTAAAACAGAGGGCAAGGTCACCCCTCTGCAGTAAAAAGGCTGAAACAGCAAAGGGCAGATTCGCCCCTCTGTAGAAAATGGCCGGAACAGAAGGCAAGGTCGCCCCTCAGTAGTGGAAAAGGCTGAAACAGAGGGCAAGGTCACCCCTCTGCAGTGAAAATTTGAACTTGGTTTGGATAAGGGATTTTGGAAAGGACTTAAAATGGTTTAATGACAGTTTGAATTACCAAAATTTACTGGTTCTTCACAAAAAGACACTTTGAACAAGCACAATCCTATGATTAACGTTTTAACGGGTATGGTCGGCAAAGGTCTTACTCTAGGATGAACAAGGTTTCTAGGGAGTCCTCAATATACGCTTAGTATGTGAGGCACAAACCGTGAACACTAGTCCATCACAAGTGTGAGTCGGGAGCCCCAGCGAGATACTAAAAGGCTCGGACCAACTCTTCACGTCTATCTAGGTATCACCCTAGCTTCGACATTTCGCCAATTACAATACAACTGGATTGGGGTACAACTTTGGCTCTCCCCCCTTTATATACCCCACCGGTACACGTGGTTGGGATCGTCCCTTGGTGTGATGAAATCCTCAAGTAGGTCCTGCTAAGAAGATGACACTAATTGTTTCCAACTACCTCCTTCGGGTCTGCACAATGTGCAAAGGAGGAAAGTGAAAACAAACTAATGCCCCCTTAAGGTAAAATAAGTAAAATAAACATGGCAAACAAAAAATATTACTTTCCCCTACTTATACTAAGTACATAGATAAAATAGCAAGGAAAGACTTTTAAAAATCAAAATAAAAAGGAAGGTCCTGCAAGGAAATGCTAGTTGTTTATCTTCTTGCCCTTCTTTGTGATGTGCAGCAAATCTGACTTCACTCACCACCAAACAAGATTAGAGGATTAGCGCATGAAACAACAAAAGCAAGAAGACAAACACGAAGTTCAAGTGCCCCTTTTTACCCTCTCGAATGTGTTGTTAAGGACAGGTTCGCCCCTCTGCAGAAAATAGTCAGAAAACAGCTTAAAAGGGCAGATTCGCCCCTCTGCAGAAAACATTCAGAAAACAGCCTAAAAGGGCAGATTCGCCCCTCTACAGAAAATAGTCAGAAATAGTAAAGGGCAGGTTCGCCCCTCTATAGAAAAGAGTCAGAAAACAGCCTAAAAGGGCAGGGTCGCCCCTCTGCAGAAAAAAGTCAGAAATAGTAAAGGGCAGGTTCGCCCCTTTGCAGAAAACAGTCAGAAAACAACCTAAAAGGGCAGGGTCACCCCTCTGCAGAAAATAGTCAAAAATAGTAAAGGGCAGGTTTGCCCCTCTACAGAAAACAGTTGGAAATAGAGGGCAAGGTCACCCCTCTGCAGAAAACAGTCAAAAACAGAGGGCAAGGTAGCCCCTTTGCAGAAAACAGTCAGAAACAGAGGGTAAGGTCGCCCCTCTACATAAAACAGTCAGAAATAGAGGGCAAGGTCACCCCTCTGCGGCGTCCGAGAGGGCAAGTTTGCCCCTCTGCGACCTGAATCTGCAAACAAGCAAACAACAAAAAAGTGAAAGAAAGAGACCCCTTTGTGGGTCCCACCGGGCGTGCCAGAAATGTGATCCTAATAAAGTGCTGCTTCCTAAATGTGTGAGATGTTAGATAAAACTAATATTGCAATAAAGAGAAACAACAAGATAATAAGGCACCTCAATGATTAGCCTAAGAAAATGAACAATATGAAAGCAAGATAAACAAATAAATTGTTATTATACCTTCATGTTGTTGCTTCTTTGGTTGGCCCTTGATGTTGAAGTTTTGTGTGCTCCTTGGATGGCAATGAAATGAAGTGGATGCAAGATGAATTGATGCAATATGGGTACTAAAATGGATGAGAGCTTGAATAACATTTTTGCAAGATTTTATTTGCAAAAGACTTGATTCTTTTTAAAATGAGGGAATTGAAGGGGTATTTATAGGCTAAATTGAATTCTCTAGAGAATTCAACGGTTGGGATTGATCCAACAAAGATCAAGATGAAGGGCTATGGTGAGTTGAGGACTCACAAGCCCTCACATCTTGACATGTGGAAGGTGAGATGTCTTAGGGTGGAGTGATGTGGAAATGAGGTGGATCTTGGGGGATGAGAAGATTCCTTGGAGGAATAAAAGTGAATTAAAAATTCACAATGATTGGAAGAATCTAGTGGATAAAAGAGGGTCTCCAAAAAGCTGGAGATTTGTCACATGTGGGAGATGTGACAAGTCCAAGGTTCTAGAAGCCCTTGACACATGTGAAGTGACAAGGCAAGGCTTCTAGAATCTTGCATGGGGATGGGAAAGACCTTGGAAGGATAAAAGTGAATTAAAAATTCACATGGGGAAGAGAGAAAACCTTGGACAATAAATGTGAATTAAAAATTCACATGGGGAAGAGAGTCCAGGGTAAAAATGGTAAGTGGGAAGGTTGACCAGAAAAGGTAAGCCAAATGTGGCTAATGATTCTGATTAAGGTTGTGTAAACACAGGATTAAGGTAATTAATGAGAGATTAGAGGCAAGTGGGAGATTATGGAGGATGTGACACTTAATCTTGATTAAGTGGTGCACATCCTAATCACAGATTAATTAATTTAATCTTGATTAGGAGAGGGTTATAGAGAATGTGACAAGGAGAGAGAAAAGAGGAATTAAAAATTGGTTTTAATTCAAATAGGTTTAAAAGACTAAATTAAATAATTTGTCATATTTATTTAATTTAGAGAAGAACAGGGTGTAAGGTAAAGTATTTAATTTATTTAATTAGATACTTTAAGAACCTTAGGTAGAAAATGAAATAATGATTAAATAAATTATTTAATCACTGTTAATGGAATAGATGAATATAATAAACGATTTTGATCATATGGAAGTGATCAAATTTGGATGTCTACACTAACAAACTAGGACATATATCTAAAAGATGCTTCCTATATTATATTTGTTAAGCCAATGCACATTGCTTTTAAATTTAATTAGTTATTAATTGAAATTTCGTAAAATTTGTTTATCCATTCTTACTGCAACACGTAAAGATTCCTTTGCAGCAAACTCAATTAATGATGGTCTATCCCACGTGCGTACGAAACAAATATATTGATTAAATAATCCATCATTTATTTATTTAGATTTTATATGTAAAGTTGGTCGTAAAAGATGACAAAAATTTGTATAAAAACAACAAATGTGGACGGTGGACAACACACGCCAATTTCAAAATAAACATTAATGAATCTATTTTTCCTCTTCCCATGCACATCATGAGTGACAAGCCTTTTCACTCAATGGAATTTAGACATGTGTCTCATTTATTTATTTATATTTTTGCATTATTTTTATAAGTCGTAATAGAATTTTTAGGCGTAATGGTTACTTCACATAAATAAATACTAGTAAATGGTAGATAGGTACATATGTAAATAGTTCTATTGGTAAAATATAGGGGAGAGGATTCAATAGTTGTGCACTTTAATTCGTGCTTCTAACCATCCTATGTGGAAATTTCAAATCACTCCCAATTGTTTACAACAGCTTACTTGGAAAGTCCCTTGCTTATAACTTTCGTTTCAAGGCCACATCATCAAATATGATGCTACATCAACATGCTTTTTTTCAAGATGAAGTTAACCAATACTTGTGCATTCACATCATGGGTAGTTGAGCGTTGATGTGGCATCACATGATTGGTTGCTTTTCAAATCAAAGGAATGCGTTTTGTTTAATTATGGGTAGTCACGTCACAACTATTGGTCCAATATTGATAAAAATATTGATAAAAATATTGGGCATTATGTAAACAACTATTATCACAACTATTGAAACATGCTCAACTATTGAGTCCTCTCCCCTAACGTTTTTTCTTTTAATAATCAAAGACATTTCATGTAGTGCTTGCCCAACATGCCTATTTATGTAGGTGTTTATTGGTCATCCACTAACATCTTTAGTTACTTTTTAATTTAATACTAGCAGTCTCAATATATTCTTCAATTCAATTGTTTGGAAAAATGTATTATTTAGAGAACATTTGAGAATCAAATGTTGAACATATGGTAAAGCCAAGGCGTCTAATCCAAAACATTGGTTTCTTAATTAGAAGAACTAATATGAAAGATTAAATGTTCCTCTATGTTATTTCCAAAAATATTGGTCATTCTCATCTATTTAACCATCTTTTTTAGTGCATGTCATGGCAGATACTATAGTGTTTGAAATATAAAAGTTTTTAGTTAGTTTGTCAAGTATAATCATTTTTTTGAATTAATTTTATCAAATATAGTTTGTACTTTTGTAAAAAAAATGTAATTGATTGTTGAATTCACCCTCTTATTGTAGCATTCACTTGTATTTGTGCACAAATTTATTACAACCTTGACTTTTAAGATTATACTCATTTTATATTATCTATTAAGAAGAAAATTTGGAAGAGTACTATAGTAAGAAATTCAATCACAATATTTAAGGTCCCATCATTCATAATTACTTTAAGTATTTTCTTGGGATCATGAGCATTCTTATGTAAATTGTTTGTGGAAAAAATTATATCCTCATTTTTCATTCCACCACATGTTTGACTTAGATCATGTAGGACAATTGAAGAGGAATAAAGAAAAATCAAATCAAATCAAATCAAAACTAAAGAAATCTCTAATTATGGAGAAAAAATCAACTAAATATGTTAGTAGATTTTAAAGAATAACAATTTTTTAGTGTAATGTTATAATAATTTAGCAACATTTATAGAAAAAGACAAAACTATCAAGCAATCTAATTAGAATGGATGTGTTGCAACACCCTAGAGGAATATATACTCACAAAAGAAGGAAATAATATGAATTGTACATATCTACCAAGTTCTACCTAGTTCCTTGATGCCTACACCTTACCAAATGACAAGTAAAATAGGAAAATAAGTGAGTGGCTAAAAAGAAAAAATCTCTAGACTTGAATTCAATAGAACTTAATACATTATATGCTCTATGACACTATGCACAATTGTCTAAGATTAGGTTGGTGCATTTATTTTTTATGATCACTATACATTTGAATGTTGATGTCAAGAAGAAAGTGTTCAATGTTCTATTATCTAACACATTGTTATTTGATAGGTATAAAACATATTCGAGATTAGGAAAAAAAATATAGCCCTTGGTTAACACCCCTCTTGCGTGCACTATTCTCTCTATTGTTCTCTCCTTGGTAAACATTGCAAGCTTCTCTATCAAATGGAAATCCACAAGAAAAACATGACTTTAGCAACACCAACAAATATTATAGCTACAATATAAGCAATTATTTCATATTCTTAACTTGTTAATGTAGTTTTAGAAAATTCATTGTGTAAATTTTTACATCAATGTTTCAAATTATAAAGTAGTTTGATCTAAATCCATCACATACCTCTTACTACACTCATGAGAGAGCATATGCTATTCCACACTAGGATTCCCTTATTGTAGCTATATAAAGTACATTGTAAGCACTTGTGAGCACATGAAGGTTGATCTTGCAAATGCAAAATAATAATAATACTATTAAGTTTAAGCTACTCATAATTTACACAAATTTGGATTTCACTTAGTAGAAATTATATTTTCTATATACCCACTTTAAATCTCTTCAAACTCAATTAAAACAAGTTGACAAAGTGAGTCAAGCTAAATTTTGATCTTTCTTCCAAAACAATTGGTGATAAGTCTATCCTCACTCCACAAAAATAGTTGAAATATTAAAAACCCAATTCCTATTTTCTATAAAATATATAGATTTCTAAATAGTATACAAATCTCAAATCTCATATCACAATACATTTAGAATGCTTTAAAAATAAAAAATAAAAATTTAAGATTTTTTTTGATAAAAATATTTTTCTTTTCTTTTCATTAATATTTGTTATCATCCAATTTGATCCATTATCAAAATAATAACAAATGTTGCATTGATTATAGAGCCCAATTCCTATTTTCTATAAAATATAGATTTATAAATAGTATACAAATCTCAAATCTCATATCACAATACATTTAGAATGCTTTAAAAATAAAAATAAAAAAATTTAAGATTTTTTTTGATAAAAATATTTTTCTTTTCTTTTCATTAATATTTGTTATCATCCAATTTGATCCATTATCAAAATAATAACAAATGTTGCATTGATTATAGAGCCCAATTCCTATTTTCTATAAAATATAGATTTATAAATAGTATACAAATCTCAAATCTCATATCACAATACATTTAGAATGCTTTAAAAATAAAAATAAAAAAATTTAAGATTTTTTTTGATAAAAATATTTTTCTTTTCTTTTCATTAATATTTGTTATCATCCAATTTGATCCATTATCAAAATAATAACAAATGTTGCATTGATTATAGAGCCCAATTCCTATTTTCTATAAAATATAGATTTCTAAATAGTATACAAATCTCAAATCTCATATCACAATACATTTAGAATGCTTTAAAAATAAAAAATAAAAATTTAAGAGTTTTTTTGATAAAAATATTTTTCTTTTCTTTTCATTAATATTTGTTATCATCCAATTTGATCCATTATCAAAATAATAACAAATTTTGCATTGATTATAGAGTACCACCTAAGGTTAAAAATAAAATATATACAATTTTTCTAAGGAATAAAATAAAATCATTGACAATCATGTTTGTTCTTCTCCCAATATCTCTCCTATGAGCGAAGACGGTATCTTGGTGCTAGAAGATCCAAACATTGAGCATCATGAGAATATTTTTTGTTTCTCTCCCCCTACCTCTCTTGGTTGTGATGAAGGTACCTTGGTGTTACAAGATCCAACCATTGAGCATCATGAGAATCTTGTTTGTTTCTCTCTCCCTACCTCTCCTACTTGGGAAGATATTATTGGGTAAGAGGGTGTAATCAACGATACATGTCCTTCAAAAGATAGTAAGGTGACTTGTTTAGGTGAAGATGATAAGGTGAAATTAGATCCCCCCTCAATAGAAGATCATCAACAAGAAATTAAATCTATTGAGGTTATGCACACACAATTAGCCATTAGGTCTCCTTTGATCATTGGACCTCCTAAAACTCCTTTTGAACCTCCTAAGAGTCCTCTAATTATTGGACCTCCTAAGTCACCTCTCATTATAGGACCTCCTAAACCTCTAGGTGTTTTCTTAAACTTTGCAAGACAACTCACTAGTAATAATGTGTTGCAACAACCAAGTTACAACACAGTTGCTCACACATATAATACTAGGAACAATAAGCAACCAAAAAAAATCCAACATCTATCCCATTGCCTAACCATATCTCCCACCCCAACCTAACATCCTACAACATAGTGGTAAAGAATTTGATCTTGTTAAGCAACTTCGTAACACTCCAGTTAAGATATCCTTGTGGGATTTGATTCAAAAATCACCTTCTTACCATGGCATGCTTAAAAAGGCTTTGCAAAAAATTTTGATCCCCTTAGTGTGCAACCAAATGATGTGGCAACTTTGATTGAGAATATGAATCAACCTAATTTGGACATTGTCTTTCATCAAAGTGAATTACCTCCTTTAGAAAACCAAAAACAAAATAATGCTTTGATGATATTAACTATTATTAACAAGGCTAGGATTAGGCGTACCCTTGTTGATAATGGTTCAAGGCTTAATGTTTATAGTATAAACCTTTTGGATAAAATTGGAGTGGACAAGACTAAAATTCAACCAGATTCTTTGTCTATTTGTGGTTTTGATAATGTGGGAAAGAAACCACTTGGTATGATAACATCACTTGTCAAAGTCAGATATCTTACTTTACAAACTCCTATCCATGCCATGCCCCAAGATCTTTCATATAATCTTCTCTTGGGTAGACCATGTATTCATGAAATGAATGCAGTGCCTTCAACACTTCATCATTCACTAAAGTATGTATACAAAAATAAGGTTTACACAATAAAAGTTGACCCTAAATCTAAATAGCGTTTACAAACTAAAACATGAACAATGAATCCTCTTAAAATATTGACACCAACTACAAAATTAGAGCCTTTATAAGTTGAGGATAAATATGAGAGCATTCCATTCATGACAAGGTTATTGGATGATGATTGGGGATCATTATATTTCACACCTACATTCATGGGGGAATACAAGATTACAAAAAAGTGAAGGAAAAAGAGAAAAAATCCGTAATGTTATCAACACAATCTATCGTTTAATCATCAAAAACATCTAATTCCACAACTTCTAGAGAAAATAGGAAGATACAAATTATACGTCCACTTATATGATGAAGATGATCATGAAAAACCACCTTCCTTGAAAGAAATGGAAAAAAATTATGGAAGAGGGTACCAACTCTTGAAACAATTTGGATATAATGGAAAAGGATGTGGAGTGAAAGAACAAGGTATTTGTGTTCCTATTGAGTGTGACACACAAGAAACAATAAGAATTCTTGGCTATCATTCTTAAAAAACATCAAAAATCCTTTCACTTAATCAATAGCATTAGTTGTTGCTCCTTGTTATGTAGTAGTCAAGTAGTATCACACAATATTCACTACCATGCATGAGGGTATACAAATTTCTTTATGCAATCACATGTCATTTCACAAGGAGTAGCATATCATCATCCATATAGGCTCATCTTTGTCCCTACACTTGGGGGGAAAAGGGTTAGATAGCCTTGTCATAGGTTCATTCCTTCTAGCAATAGATCCCTCTTTATCTACTTAAAATGTTAGTGTAGAAAGTAGACTAATATTTTAAGGGGGGGATAAAGCCCCTCAATTATTGTTTGCATAAGAAATGGCCCCTTCTTAGTGATGATAACATACATCTTCTAGGAAGTGTGACCTTGTCAACCAAAGTGTGGTCTTCTTAATCCATGTGATGTGTCTCCTTTTTGGTGATATTGGGCTTGATGTCCCATAAGAGTGTGAAATTTGTTGGCATATGATGTTCCCCTCGATGGTAATGCTATGGCTAGTATTCCCTAAGGTTTGGTCTTCTATTCCACAACTAGTCCTCTCTTGGTGGTGATATCATGAGTGATATCCCCTAAGGTGTGACCTTTTCATATGTACTAAGCAAAGCCCCTTTGATTGTTAGCTTTTGTGGTGATGTTATTAAAACATCCCTTGAGGCTTTAAAACCTTATCATATTTATCCTCCATGATGCTAAAATTTTTCATATCTATCCCCATGATGTTAAAACTTGGCATTTTTTCTCTACTTTATTCATGGGAGTTGAACTAAGTGTAGCATTGACATATCATCTTGTGGCACCTTATCAAGGTTATCAGGGAGTATAACTCTTGGTATGGTTGGTATGGGCACACCTTGTAGACCTAGTGTGTGTTTCCCATTTTTTCCACCTTGTTATAGACACACCTTGTAAACCTAATGTGTGTGTCGCATTTTACCTTATCTTGGGGGCTCATCTAGTGAATATCAGACTTCACTAGCCCATGTATCTTCCATTTTATGATTCACCTAGCAAATATCATACTTTGCTATGGTGTGAGTCATGAAAATCCTTTTAACATGGCCACCTAGTATAATACAACTTGCTTTCCAATGGAGCCATGTATTACATGAGTGATGTGTATGAATTCAATCCTCATGGGAGCTAAAATTTATTCAATGGATGGAATTTGGTATTTGAGACAATTTAAGACCGAGGTCTCTTTTCCTTACCAACTCGAATCTTTTAGTACTAACCTTACATTTTGATGTGTTCCTTTTTGCGTGTATTCTTCATTTTTACATTGTTTTTACATCGTTCTTGTTTTCATTTCATTATCATCTTTATGTTCCATCATGCCATGTGTTTTCATCGTGTATGCTTCATGTTTTCCAACATGTATGTTTGTGTATCTTGTATTGTTGCATATCATACATGTGTGTGTTCCTTTGTGCCTATGTTGGTTTGTCATGGGATCTTGGATCCTGGGGGCTTGAGCTCTCCCCCTAGATCCTTAGTCATCCTTTCTCTTTAACATTTGGACAATTGGACCCCTCTTGAGATACATTTCTCTAATTTAGTGCAAGTCCGAGTGTAAGTTCATAATCTCACTAAAGTGGGGGCTAAATGTAGTGTAGAAAATTGTCACCCTTAACAATTTCACATTATGTTTTGTCCCCCTAATTTATTGGACTTAATTAAGCACCTAATTTCCTAAATTATGCATCTCAAGGCCTATCTTTACCATTTTTTAAGGATTATAAGCATTGAACGAATGCATTCATCTAATACTTTTCCCCCGACATCTTAAATTCCAAAAAATAGGGCTAGGAATCATTTGCCAAAATGGGACTTATATGCCTAATTGGGGCACTGTTTCGCTACTCCCTTTCCCTCCAAATTTGGACATGTCAGTGGTGGCATTGTAACATTTGAATTTCCACTTGCAATGGTTAGCTATTGGGACCTAATTTTCAAGAATTTAAACAAATGCCTATAAATACCTAGTATTTTCACCATTTGAAACAAGAATGTACAAGTTGGAAGAGAATTTATGATCAAGCATTATTGTCAAGAGCAATATTTCAAAATTTATTTTAACAATTCAAGATCCAAGCATAATGTCAAAGTATATGTGAGTTCATGTTATCATTTTATCATTATTTTGTGAAGGCTAGCCCATTTTGTAGGTCTCTAAAACATTCAAGCATTCAAGAAATCAAGATCTAAATCCTTGAGGAGATGAGTATGACTTCAGTCCTTCAATACAACCATTGAAGGGTGGTGAGTTGCAAAAACTTGTTGATTCATCATTCCTTCCTTTCCATTATCATTTATCATTGACATCTTGTCATTGTGGAAGTGGGAACACTTACTTAGGGTTTGACTTAGGCAAGCCCCTACATGACACAATACTTTCCCTCTCTTTGAATGTGTAGGTTACAAGTTTTAAGAGGATTGAAGAGGGCTTGAAGATCCATTATGCATTGTTTCCATTGTTTTCATAAACCTTGTCAATCCACATAAACTCACTTACAAATTTATCTAATCACATTTTGACACTTTTGTAAATGAAAAAATAGAAGCTTAGATCCAACACCAGAGGACTCCAAAAGTTGAGCAGGACACCCTATCAAAGACTCATTCGCCATTGGGTGAATAAGTCCTTTTAGGCACAGTCAGACCAAATTTTTTGGGTTGGTACATATCATTCTACACTTCTCAGATCCACCTACAAATTATTGTTTTAGTCTGTCAATTGTCGAGATCTTGCAATTTAAATATTAGGGCATATAGTCTAATTAGGTCAATCATTTCAAATCATTTCTAATTCATTCCCATATTCAATTAGATGTAGATCCAAGTCTGATTCCTTCATGGTTCTAATTCAATCTAATCACGTTGTTGATCTACATCTTAAATGGAACTTGGAAAAGGCCGCTTGCATCCTAGGTTCTTTGCATTTAGGACCTAGGATCTCTTTTTCTATGTTTCACATGATAGCAAAATAGTCTCCTTATTATGATTATTATACATCATCCTAGCAATTTTTTTATGAGTAGCTAAATTTTGAGCCATTAGAGGATTAAAATAAAGATTTATTCTCAAAGAGAAAGGAACTTAACAATGAAACTTTGACATAAAATCAATATGGTGAACCATAAAAGAATGAAATTGATAAACCATATGAAAAAACACTAAAATAAAACTCAAAAAATTAGAAAGTCTTAGATCTAAAGAAAAAATATGAAATAAACCTTAAGACCAAGACTTAAGGGAGTGTACAATCAAATAAGTTCACCAAAATGAAAAAATATATAAATAAACTTTTGACTTTTGTAGATACTTAAAATCTGGCCTTACTACACAACCACAACTAATTTTATCATATCCTAAGCTATTAAATATTTATTATTTATTTAGTTAATTCCATTATTTCCCTATTCTATCCTAACATTAAATAATTAAATTTAAATATTTATCATTAATTTAATTATTTTACCCTTTACTTGATCCCATTAATTAAATAAATATATTATTTATTTAATTAAATTCACATTCACCTTTATCCTTGTCCATTTAATCCTAGCCCTTAAACTTGTTCACATGGATTACAATCTAGAATCATCATCATGTGACAAGTATCCCTTTTGCATGTCTAACTAAGACCTTATCTTGCTTCATTGAACCTAGACACTTCCTAAAAGTCAAAACTAATTTTCCATCTCATCCATTCATTTAATATCACAACTCTTAATCCTAACCATTCACATAAAGATGTTGCCCTAATCTTAAACCTAGACCTTATCCCTCATGCGACCCTTGCCACATGCCAACAACTTTAAGTCAAACCCTAATCCTCATTCAATCCTAGCCAATCTATCTTGGCCCTTTATTTCCTTCTTGGAATTTCTATAAATGAGAGACCTTCCATCCCATTTGAAGAATATTCTCTCACCATATTGTTATGCTGCCCAATTTTCTACTGAATCATCTTGATCATACCATCATGATGTTGGAATCATGAGCAACCACATCCAAGCTATTAATCTATCAACATATTACACTTGATCTTTTTTAGGTTTACATGTATTTGGTTTGAATAGGCTAGATTTGATGCATTTTCATTTATATAATTTGTGTGCAATACAACCTTTATAGATAACTTAGAGGGCTAAATAAAAGCAATAATGTACTAACACCTAATCTACCCAAGTTATCTATGAACTGGGATTGATATATGTATTGAAATAAATGATTAAAAATTAAATAAGATATGATACATCTTAATTTGAAACTTGATGAAGATATGATGTAACAAATATTAGAAACCGATTCAATAATGTATCAATCCTTTGAAAATAATCAAATATTTACCTTTGAAAGAAATGATGTTGATAGACACCATTAGTAAACAATGTTTTCCTAAATAATAAACCCATAGTAACCATACAACATTTTTAATACAATCATCAAATACAAGAAGCTTAGTTTTAGTAATGCATTCCTAAGAGACAACTATATGAATTAAATAATCCTTGGCATGGCGATATTTATTATTATTTAGATTTTGTGCAAAGTTGGCCGGTGGAGTACGACAAAGGTGGACGGTGCGCAACACACGCCAATATCAAAAGCAACGTAAGATGATAAGCTACACGTCATTGTCATAGTTCACATCGTGAATAACAAATAGATTTTGGACACGTCTCCCGTTTGCACTCATGTATTTCGACGCTGGAACCTAAGTGGGGCTTTCGGTACAACGATTACTTCAAATAAATAAATATAAATATATAAGTAGTATGATTGTAAAGGACAAACACTTTTCCTAAAGTTGATCTAGGCCAATTCAAAAAATGGAAGCCTATTAGTTTAGGCTACAAATTAATGTAGATTAAATAAATGGCAGTTGTAAGTAGTAAGTGGCATAAATTAATATTGTTTTTGAGAAATTAAATATAAAGAATTTAGATATCTAGTTTATAAAATAATGATGAATATGAAATTTTAATATATTGTAGATTTTATTTGTTTAAGCATAGAAAAAAAGTGTTTTAGTGTGTTTGTTGTTTTTAATTCTGTATAAATCAATGTAGTTTAAATAAGGGAATCTTTTAAAAGACCACCTTATATGGTAGTTTATAGTTTTTTTTCCACAATATTATGTACTATACAAAAGCTAATGTTCATTACTATTCTATTACTTTCAAACAACTTAGAACATAATTTTTTTTATAGGCTACAATAGACTCATAAGAAATATATTCTACTATTCATGTATATTCCTACATGTTATGCTAACTATGACTTACAATAAGCTTATTGATTGTATAGGTCAACAACAAATTAAAAATACATAACTATCCTCTAACCACCTATAACCAATTCTCAAATTGATCAATATACTCTCTTTTCCTTCTTTTTCTACTTGGTAAATAATCTCTTTCTCTCTCTTATATTAATTGCCTCTACCCAAAAAGATTCATCATTTTTATTTTCCTTACTTACCTAGATAATTGCTTAGCTGTTATGTTGTATCCCCTTGATCAATTTTGTAAAAGATTGCCTTTGGCAACTATCAAACTACCATATTCACCAACCAAGAATTGTAACCACATTGTCAATGCGATAACTGATATGGCCATACATTGATAGAGAAATTTAAATGATTGGATAAATGGCTAGCCACATGGACAAAAATAATAAAAAACACCAAGAAGAGGAAATAACTATTCTCAAGCCACCTACAACCAATCCTCAAACTAGTCAATATACTCTCTTTTCCTTCATTTCCTACTTGGCAAATAATCTCTTTCTCCCTCTAATATCAATTGCTTCTACCCAAAAAGATTCATCCTTTTATTTTCCTTATTTACCTAGATAATTGCTTAGTCATTATGTTGTATCCCCTTGATCAATTTGGTTCACTATTGCCTTAAGCAACTATCAAACTACCATGATCACCAATCAAGAATTGTAACCAGATTGTCAATGTGATAGTTGAAATGGCTTATACATGAATAGAGAAATCTAAACATGACTAGATAAATGACTAACCACATGGATACAAATAATGGAAAACAATAAGAAGAGGAAATGACTTAAGGAAAACAAACAACCACCATGTCAAGAGAAATAAAGAATCATGTGGAAATTTAAGATTTAGACTATTAGAAGGGAAATGATGGAAGCCCAAGCACTACCCTAAGGAAAAAATCACACAAGATCCTAAAGATTAACAACCACAAAGAATAGAAGCCTCATTCCCAAATGGATCAACTAAAATCAAAGAAAATAATTCACCGCCTCAAGAAACTAAAAAGTCACAATAGAAACAAAAATAATAGCTAGCAAGAAAAGAAACATGTAATCACTACCACAATAAGATTAAACTCAGCGACATAAAGAATTATTTGTTAGAATTGTGAAAAACCACAAGCCATAGGATCAAATAACGGATAAAGACACCTTCCACACAAGAGATCTACAAACAATATATGCAATATTCCTCAACAAGAAAAAGCTACAAAATACGAGAGACTATCAAAAGATATGAAAGCTTGAGAGATAATACAATGAGGGTTGAATTCTATATAGGAGAAATCCTAATAATTTCTCATTTCAGTTAATAGAAAATAACTTAGTTAATTAAATAAAGAACTCCTAAGTTTAGCTAAAGTACATGAGAATAAATTAGACTAATAATCAATTAAAGAGTAATTAATTATTAGCTAATGCATGGTTACTCTAACACCCCCCCTTAAGATGAAATTAGGGAGTAGCTAAAAACCCTAAAAAGAGAATGCATGATGGGTCCCGACAAACAAGTCCTAGTGAGGTACCCATATACAAACAAAATATCTCTCAAAACTAGAGAAAATGAGAAAACCTCAGTGGGAGAAAACTCCTCTCCAAAAAAGAGAAAGGCGAATGAAATATTGAAAATGCCTCCAAATTAAGGTGTGAAGGACTGAGAAGCCTCCAACCAAAACAATATCCCAAAAAAGAGAACATGTAGAACATTGCTGAAGCACGAAGAAGTTGTAGAGTGTTGTCGAATGATTATTGATATGGTGCTAAAATGAAGAACCTCCTCTGAAACAAATGATTATCAGGATCAAGATAACAAGAATATGTACATGAGTTCCTTCAAAGAAACTACTCGAATCAAATGGAAAACAAAGGAAAAACACCTGGAACTTGAAGATACACATATCAAGATCAAGGAGACTATACTACATGAGTGCCCCCAATGACACTACTCGAATTAGATGGAAAAAAAGGTAAAGATTTGGAATTCGAAGATACATGTGGTATATGAATTTGCATGAGTGACCTCAACGACACTACTCAACATGCAAGTTAAAAATGCAAGTACCAAATAGTCTTAAGAACACTAAATCATGAGATAGACAATAATCTACATGAGTGTCCCTAACGACACTACTTGAATCAGATGGTAAACAAAGGAAATCATTTGGAACTTGTGTAATGATCTAAAAAATCCTGCAAGATAAGATTCAAACAATTAGTTGTACCTGCAAGTTAGTTTAATATCAAGCAATGAAACACATAAGAATATAAAAAGGAAAATAAAGTGAAATGGAATGATCTCACCAATCTTCTCTATTCATGATTGCTTCCATTGCACCTTCTCAAGCCTTGCTGCAATGATGGATTGCCCTCAGATTTCTTTGTGAGCAAACTTCTCTAATGCCTAACCTTAACAAATGCCTTTGAAGGATTTAATATGATTCTATGCAAACTAGAAATCAATATCTAATATGCAAATAGTAAATAAAGTCTATGATCTCTAGAATGCCTATAATAAAAGTTTATATTAAATGATCATGGATCCGAAAATGAAATCAAGATTGTCATTTTATAGAAAATGCAATCTTGAATGAACGGACAAGATGAGAGATTGAAGAATACCCTAGAATCAAAGGTCAAGATTCAATAAGGCAACCCTAATTAGGGTTAGGGTAAAATACCCATAGGTGTAAATAAGATTTAATTAAATTAATTAAATCCAGACTGAATGTGACAGTGGAGATGAAATTAGTAAAAATCAGAAGACAAGAGGATGAGATTTTTAGAAAATCAATAATTTTGGAAATTACTTGATTTGTAGGAGAATATTTCCCTTTTGAATTAAATTAATCTAAAATAGAAGATTTTGTGAGGTAATTAGTAATTGATTTTTGAAATTAATTACTAAATGAAGAATCAGTGAGATATTTTTAAATGATTTGTTTTATTTAAAAATACAGAAATGTCACATGCCATAATTAAATAATTAAAATAATTATTTAATTTAGAAGAAGTAGTTAATTAATTAAATAAATAAATGAATTTATTTAATTAAGAGAGGATTTAGGAATTTGTGACATATTAAATAGATATATTAAAATATATCAAATTAATAATCAAGAAGACATTTATGATAAGGGTTAATTAAATAAATTGATGTCTTTATTTAATTATTAGAAGACTTTGATAATTAGTGACGTATTAAATTAAATAAATAGGATTTATTTATTTAATAATCATGAAGAATGAAAGTTTATGAATTAATTAAATAATCATGAACTATTTAATTAATAGTTGAATGTGGGTTAGGAACATAATTAAAATGTTATAATCGTGTCATGATGGAAGTAGTAAAAATAATGCTTGCAGGTCTTGGTCATTTTTATGTGTCTACAACTTGAAGATAAAAATAACACATGAAACTGTATGAGTGACCAAAACTGACATTACTTAACATGCAAGATGCAAGCTCGAAATATAGACCTGTACCAGTAGTCTCTTATCAAATGAAAATGGAAGACCGCCTCCAAAAATAGGAAAGTAAGAATGTCCATATGGTAAATGCTCCAATTGACCAAAATGCATGTAACCAATTGCTGATATACGTTGCATCTGAAAGTACATAGGAACAAGAACTAGATACGTAGATCACTCCAACATGAAACCAAGGAAGCATTAGCACTTGTAGACACTTAAAAATGTCTCGATGGCTCACATTGGCTAAATAACATCGTTTCGTTCTTAAACCCATCCTCTTTTCGCTTAATTGACTAAATTAGCCTAACCTCATTTTCATCTATTAATCTAATTGACCTAGTTAGATTAATTCATCCCCTTCCATGCTAACATTTCATCTTATTAAATTAAATATATCAAGTTATTTAATTTAAATCCCCAAAGTCCTTTTATTTAACTAAATAACCCTAAGTTATTTAATTAAATGTCATATCACCTTCCCCTTTTCATTAAATCATTTTATTTAATGAATATTATCTAAATCCCCTAATTTGCAAAATTGAAACTTTTTTTAATTATTAAATTACTAATAAATCCAATCCCCCCACTTGCAAAGGAATATTCAATATTCCTTTCCCTTTTGCACATTAAAAAATTGTTTTAATTTGCTAAATATATATTTCCCTCACCCATGAGAATATCCCAAAGAATATTCTCTTTTCTCACTCATTTGAAAAATGGAATATTCTTACAAAGCTTTAGGTGCAAGTTATCTCAAAACTTCTTGTGCAAGTTAACTTGTGATCTCTTGTATAGGTCAAAAGTGTGTTTGTTTGGATGAATGTAAGTCCTTGTTTAAATATCAACTTAAATTTTCAACCCTTGATGAGAATGCATGATCCATTCCTCCATATTCATTCTTTTTTGACCATTGATTAGTTTTTTCAATCTTAGGCCTTCATTTTTCATTTGCTTTCCTATAAATAAAACACTATTTGGAGACAAATGGATCCATCTTTTCACATCAAACTTATGTTGTTAAAATCACTTGCATTTGCACTCACATTTAACCTCATTTTAGCTTATTTTAATTACATCATATTAGCTTAGCTTCCATTAATGGCTTCCATGATAACATAAATGCATCCATTTAGTATTGTATAATTAAGGTTTGAATATTTTTTTAGCTTAAACTTCATTTAGATTAACTTTGCATATACCCATATCGATCATCTTACCATAAATCATGTTAGAATAACTTGCATCATGTTCATTTAGCTTTAAATCATGTCTTCGTACACATCTATCAATGGTTTCATCAGTTTTCTTCAATAAAACTAATTGAAACAAGCTCATTATCCAAGGGATTGGGAAAGGGTCACTATTCCACATCAATGGGACACCACTCCTTCAATAGGATAAGTTCAATGTCTTAGATTAGAGGTTTGTCAAGCTTTCATGATTTAGAATGTTAGTTTTAATGGCTTCTTTGTCTTTGTTTACAATGAATGATCTTATTGAGATTGATGCTTAGTGGGTTAAATATGCATCAAATTCGTATGGATTGGGTGTAGTTAACCTTCACTATGTCATTGATCACATTCTGGCGCTAGGAGGGTGAAATGTAATGTTTTGTGTTTTTTGGATAAATTTTGGGTTTAATATCCTAAATGCATGATTTTCCTTAATTTTTAATGAATTCTATATGACTAATCTTGTAGAAAGGTTCATGGGTTTTGAAGATCTCATGTTTAGCTTTCCAGAACATTTTTACGATTTCAAAATTGATCAAGATTTGAGAAAGTTGTCATTATCTCAAGTTGCTGTTATAATCTAATTTTCTAAAAATGTTTCTCAAACACTTGAAAGGATAAAATGAATTAGCTTTGAAAGTTGGATAAAATTGAACCAAACAACCTCTCATTTTCTTTAAATTTTGATAAGTGCTTTAAATTTTTGATTTCATCTAATTTTTAACATGTCTCTAACTCCTTGTTTTAATTTTTAGACTAACTGGGTTTTGCAAGTTTGGACAATACAACTTGAATAAAAGAAGCATACTACTATCATTTGAACTATAATTGTAACAAGTGTTTCAACACTTTTAGGGAAATTATAACCCAGTTTCTTATGCTTTTCATTTTACACTTTAGGACCTCACTAATTTTTATTTGGGTTTCAAAAGAATGCTCAAACGAGACTAAAATTGAACCCTCACTTCATCATTGTATTTTGGGTTTAAAATTGAACAAGACAACTTAACACTACATTTCATGCATAAAATGAATTCATATTAATGTTAGGGGTTAAAATGAATGAGTGCTTGCTTTGCTACGACACACTTGTAGTGTGTATCCAATCCCCTTACACTTTGTGTGATCTTGGGTGAAGGGAAACACTCCAAGTGTACTTCATTGTTTGTGTGCACTTATAGTATGTATCCAATCCCCTTGTGCTTTGTGTGATCTTGGGTGAAGAGAAATACTTAAGTACACCTTTATGATTTGTGTCACCCTTAAGAGAGGACTTACTATGAGACACACCATGTAGTGGGAAACTCATAGGCAAGTTCTTACAAACACGTTTACCGGTGGGATATATTAAAGGTTGGGAAATCATGAGAAAGTACCTTCTATCATGGACTATATAACATACTGCAACTAGTACCATTCCTTAAGTGGAATGAGAATGGTAGTAAGAGTCTTAAGTGGAAAAGTGGGTGTGTATATGGCTTGATGTTCTTGATTTGTTACTAAGAACCAGATTGTTTAGTTACCAAAAATACTTAATGCTTATTGGTGCAAGAACAATCATTCTCAAGCCACCCCACATTTGTACTTTTCATTATTGAAATAGAAAAATCCTTAGGATCTTTGGATCTTCAAGATTTTGAGATTTAGTGGTCTCGAGAAGTGTGTGTCGTGGAGGGGAGCCAATGTCACCAAATCTCTAGTTGTTCACATTGTCTTATTGTTTGGATATATTCGAGTGGGGATTCAACAAGTAGTATCTTTTGAGCCTAGGATGGTAAATGCTTGTGAGTCAGTTTAATAATTTGCTGGGTTCCAAAACATAGCAAACAAACATTCACAATCTTCCTCAAAATTTCAAACCCTTTGGTCTAAGTATGGATACCTTTTGAAATAGCCTTGATATTAATGTGTGTCCTAAAGATTTCTATCCTTAGAGATTTCTAAATATCTTGACTTATATCTCAATCCATACTTCCCAAAGTCAACATAAGCAACTATGGATTCAACCTCATGATTTTCACAAAATGGACCTTGTGTATGATGTTTTTGACATAGACATTTAGTTTGAAAACTTAATCGAGATAAGTGTTTATGGTAAAAAGAAACTCACTTAAGAAAGACAAGTTTACAAATTGAACCCCATATGACCATTTTGAGACTGATTGCTCCCATTGAACAACCAAACCTTATGATTGCTATCATACAAGGAAAACATTGCAAAACATTGAGTACAAATTTTATTGTCGAAATCATTGGGTCCTATTTACAAAATCATTTGAGTCCTATTTTACCAAAATCATTGATTCCTTAGGGTTTGATAACTTTAGAGGTATAGCATGTTTCTCACTACCTTGGTCTTGGAAAACAAAGGTTCACTCTAGGTCAACATTGGGTCAAATATTCCATCCATCCTTCACTTCACCAAACTTTGCAATTTTTTTGAACACATCCACACTCTTTGACTTAGACATAAATCCACCCAAACCCTAACTTAGTTACTTTGTATGTGAAATGAATCCTTTTCCATGCACTTAGTTAAGTTATTTATCATCTTTGGACTAGTTTATCTTGAAGGCCACAAGTCTACCCTAAAGATTCTGAAGTTTAGAAACATCATTTATCAAACATCAAACCTCAAAATCTCAAAATCTCAAGTCAAAAGTGTTTTCCCAAAACATTTGCAAATATCACTTCCCACATCATTCACCTTTTTCATCTCCCATTATCACCATTGCTCTAAAACGACTTAGAACATCCCTTCTACCTAAATTTGAGTCAACTAGAGAGTTTGAACATTTCAAGTCTCAACACAACTTTCCCATAGGTGACCCAAAATTTATGGTAAAGACAAGATCACAACACAAGAGAATCATGGAGAAAACCAAAGTCTCATCTACCGCCGGTGATACCAACCCTCAATAATTCAATCTAGGAGGTCATTCTATCCTTGCACAATAAATCCAAGATCTGATAGGACCTTATGAGGTAGAAGATGTCACAAACAACCCACTTAAACTTAATAAAGAGGAAATCCTTGAGTATGATCAAAATCATCCAAATTTTCTCATGCAAAATTTTACAGGTATGTGCAGGATCATGGGAGTCCAAACTAGGCCTCTAAGTGGTGATGAAAATTCAAAAAATCAGAGTTAGGCAACTTGACATAAAAATTTGAATAGGTTATTAACATAATTTAAAAAAATATAAGAACAAAAGTTGTAGAAAATTGAATGTAGTTTCTAGGCTACTAGTACTTTTTTGGAAAAAAGTAAATTTGTTTTGAGAAAATTTGAAATTTCAATGCAGTGGTGCTAAATTTTTAGGAAAAAGATAAGAAGGTGTATGTCTAACCACCCTAAGTACAAGAAAAGAAGAATATTTTTTTCTAAGTCTTTCAATATAAGTAGAGGACACAAGCTCGAATTCGCCGATTTTTTTTTTGTATTTTTTTTCCATGTAAATAATTAGTATCGATTTTTTATTAGAAATTTTCAGAATTATTAAAATGTCTATGTCTGACCACCGTAACTTGGTCAAAACTTTATGAAATTGAATATTTGATTTTATCCTACAATATGCGAAACATTTTGTAGGTTCAATTTTTTTTAAGTAGTTTGAAAGTTATAAAAGTTTTTCAATCAACCTATCAATCGGGAATTTAGGTGTAATGTAGGTAGAAAATCAATAATAATTATTTATTAAATTCAAAATAAGGAAAAACTTATATTGGTGGAAAGCTGACAATTTTTTCTATAAACCCTTTTCGTTTGATGAAAATCAGATAAAAAAAATGTCATCAACCATAAGGCCGAACTTCGAAAAACTAAGTAAATTTTCAAAACACATTTTTTGGGTTGAATTTCCAGGTTAGGCAATCCTAAGCCAAAAACCAAGGAAAAACCAAGGGAAATCCCAAGGCTGCAAGTTTTGTCAAACAAAACGGATATCTGTTTTGAAAAATAAAATAGATATTCGTTTCAAAATAGATATTCGTTTTTGAAAGTGAGAAACCAGTTTTTTGAAAAACAAAATGGATATCCATCACGGATATCTGTTTTCCAGACCTAGAAACCCTCTTTAGTAAAATGGGCATAACTTTTGCGTTTCTTATCGAAATTTTGACTTTTTATAGGTGTTCAAAAGGTGAGAGAGATCTACACAATGGAATAGGTGGTGTTTCTATATTTTACAC